>OU744726.1:2372514-2972514 GCA_916613615.1 Steromphala cineraria
TGTACATTTGGTGACCCTGTGGTCCAAAGCAAAATTGATATGTAGCCTGATGAGCTACAGAGCCACTGGCTCTATTTTTATGCATTTCATTAAGTCAGGACAAATTACCTTAGCGACAGATCATTATATCAGAGTACCAAGAAAAGGTCATTTTGGACAGTATTAAACAGGTGGCATTTTAAAAAAAACACAAAGACTATTTGAGGTTTGTCATGAGTAATATATCATCACACGACAGAACTTTGGTATGGGAAATTTCAATGTTACATTTCTATAGAGAAAATACAGCCTTGAAACAAACTCCTTATACCACTAGCTTCAGGAATGAGCAAGAATAGGTTTGTCTTGGTCATTTTATAATAAACATGTGAAGAAACATCATTTCTTTGAAAACTTTAAAAAGAAATCTACTACTTATCATAATGTGTCTTGTAAGAAAAAGTATATGTTTCTACTTGAGAAATTTGTAATTGAACTTGAAGACAAGACTGCATTATCGTATGACACTGATACTAAACTACAAAAAATGTAAATGTATAATAGTTTTATGTATGGATCCTTTATTTGAATGAAGATAACAGCACAATGCGGCCACTTAAAGAAACTTACTCTAACGACAGAAATAATAAAAAAATGCGTTTTTCTAAACACTTTATTTAAGTATAGTAAGATGTTTATATATTTACTGCCATGGATTTGCTTTGTAACGAGGCAGTACTTCATAAACTTCGTGTCACCAACCAGTTCTATGTCTGCCTGTACTGATCTCATTCTCTTAAGTACGTTTCCCTGAGGAACAACCTTACCTTCAGATTTGCTTAAGAAGGCCATAAACTGCTCAGTCTTTGAGAAGAGGATATTGTTGCAAAGAAACTTGACCTTTAGCTTGTGCTTCATATGCAGTGTGACAAGACATAATGTGGTAGCAAAACATGCCAAATTCTACTTTTATCTCTTTCATACAAACAAACCTCTCAATGTGATAATGCAGCACTATTAGAACAGAACTTTAAAAATTGGTCAATTTTAGATCAACCCTTGTTGAAATACAATACATCTGTCTTTCTATAGACAGGTTGGTGAAAATTGCAAAGGTTTTCATCACTCGCTTCCCATGTCACAGATCTATCAGACAGATCCATTAGCCTTTCTGCGCTGGTCTTGCCTTATCCGTCCTGTAGAGATTCCATGGCTTCATGTGCTGATGTCGTCCTTACTCAGAGGAGACTCTTAATCTAGGGATTGGTGGTCAAAAACTGATGTGATATATATTCAAGGACATGAATGACATGAAATAACATTTAAAAAAACTAAAACGAAGTTGAAGAGATTGCAGCCAATCTGAAAGTATCTGTGTTTTCTAGTTGGGATAACGTTTAGGATGGAATTTTGAAAAGGTTAAGGGTTTGTCGAATTATCTATGTTTATTTAAGGGAGTGTTGTTGAGGAATAGCATTTTGAAAAGTTTAAAGGGTTTTTAAAGTCATTCACGAAATTCATTTAAAGCACAGTGTGCATAAGCATAGTCTTTAACACGCAGGGTTCCTAGTACATAAACAAATTAATTGTTACAACGTTTATGTTTAGTTGACGGTTAAGTAATAGCTTCAGGTCACAAGCTGAAATAAAATTCATATTCACTGACACAGCGACATTTTAACCAAGCCAAAAACACCATATGTTGTAAAATTCATTTAACTGAAATAGAATTGATACAAACAAAAAATTCATATGCTTGAATTGTAAAAGTTTTAAAAGAACATATTTGCTTGGTGAATGATAAAAGCAATCTGAAAGACTGGGCCTTTTGCAGTAACTTAATAATATCCCATGAAAGGATTGTATCAGGGTCAAATAATTTTCATTTGAAGCAAACATGGTTATGAAATATAGAACAACGAATGAACATATTTAAGATGACAACCTTACCTTTAAGATGGCGAGAAGGTAGAAACTATTGCTAACAAAGAGTTTGAATCATATTGGTCTTGATTCGAATGCAACAAGTGTTACACAATATACTGTCAGTTTAGATAACATTATTAAAGACAACTATAGGTAAACGATTCTTGGATATCTTAAGGATAGTAGTCTCCAGTTACAGATATAACATCAGTATCGTGTTCTACAAGCATTGCTGTAAAGATATATGATCTAAATATGATATATTTTGACAACGATTTTCAATAATATATTATTGCAAGTAATATTTAACCTCAACGTGATATATGATGACACAGTTTCATGTCTTAAAATCTAAATATCGTAATACTGTAGGCGTTTCATGAACTTGCATAGTGCCTCAGAGGCAAGTGAACATGATATTTAAATTCTATAGGAGGAAGTACTGATTCGTTACAGTTTATTAGCTTCAGAACTCATTAAACAAATGTATTACAAGACTAACGGACGTTAAAGGTTTATGTTTCAATCACCCTGGCAGTTTTGGATTCTTTAGTGTCCACTCCTTGAGGGGAAACGTTTTTTACTTTTATATCTGTAAAAATTTAACATTGTTATCATAATTGTTTAAGTAAATAATTCCAGAAAAAGTTACATTTGATATATTTATAATTTTCTGAATAAAAAACGAGAGCCTAAAGTCGAAAGTCGAAAGATTGTCTTAAAGACCCCAGGCCTATATATACATGAGAGATACAGTTCAGTATACATAATAAAGATAAAAGTATGTGCAGTGTATCAGAATGAACATGTTTTTATTGTTCTTGACAAAGATGATGTGACAGGCATTCCTTCTTACTCCCTCCTTACTCTCTGAAACTAGGCATAGGTAACGGTATTTTCATAACGATTGGCAGTGATATGATACGAAACATGTAAATTCACCACAGGAAATGCAAGCATGGTACTAAAAATTTTATCCAGCAACAATCAAGGCAAGGTATGGTGTCCAGATGAATCGCGCTAGTTTCTTGAGAAAATGTGGACGTCGGAAAAGGAAATAAGGAGAAAAATTTCTATGATTAAACCACCTATATATATATAGGTAAAGTTAAACAAACGTTTTGACATGGATAACACAAGAAACTACTGTCTTATAAAAAGCGAATATTAAGAATGGTCTTAGTGTCAGGTTTCTTTGAAGAGAGGTAGTGGCAAGAATTATAGAAATAATTGATTTGAAATATTTACTCCCTAAGATGATATAACCTTGGAGAAAACAAAAATGGCAATTGGGTAAGCGTTTAAGCTTGTTATTCTTATATTTTACTTTTTGTTTTTATCAGGTCATAATTCGATCACTCCTAACTTGTAAACATGGAACCAATGCAAGGAACCATGTTTGATAAGGTGGACATTTGCTGTAATAAAAAAGATATTTGATTAAAGATCAAAACAAACGTTTGTATATAAATTTTGGTTTAACCGCGGTCTGTATGACAAACCATTTAGTCATAAGTCACATTTTCAGTTATGGTCACAAGGTTTGCCTAACATCGACAAAACAACTCTAAAGCTGCGTATCTTAAATTTGTTCACTTACCTGCTTAATCTACACACGGGGTAAGTAATCATCCATTTCTCTGAGTAATCAGCCTTTTCTCTTTGCGACAACTGCTTTTCTCTCTCCAAAATCCAATATGGAGGCTAATTCGGACACAAAATCGGCTTCGAAAATACAGTAAGTGATTTTCTTTTATCAACACGTATACTTTATCATTTAGCGGGAAGGAATATCAATATTTGGGGATAGTTGTCATTTCAATAGGATATATTTTTCATATTCATAATCGCTGCACAAGGTGAACCAGCTCCCCGCTTCGTGTCAAATTTCACTCAGTTTTCATACTTTAACCACAGTTTGAGGCTGTTGGTGCATGTCGATGTTTCCATTTAGGTCTTAATGTTATAGAAAACAGCTTAAATTGGATGTATTAGTTTTAAGTTGCTTGTAATATACCAAATTCAAAACGCAAAATACAACGCCTCATCTCTCAATATGACAACGTCTTATTCTCTTTACACTAAATGTCAACATTCAAACAATATTTTACATTTAGAGGTACAGTAATGCATGTAAATCGTTTTATTATGTTAAGTTGTTCACTTATGATTCTAATTGACATATACTTTTTTAGGTTAGGCTTCATAAAATCTATACATTCACATGGTGTTTTATTTTCTTACAGTAAACAGAAAAGAAGCCATCAATGGTTTTCTGTTAGAAGGATGAAAATCCAAAATTCAAAATCAGTAACGGGTTTGATCCGCCTCGTAAAAATAAAAAACTGATACAAAAGAAACAATTTGCAAAAAAATCATTGGCTTTCCAAGATGTAGGTACTAGTGACAAAGATTACAAGACTACATTTCTTGAGTGTATACAGCTGCATATCTTAAGTTTGTTCAGTAACCTGCGTTTTAAGTGCAAATATCATGTAATTTGGAATGTCTTTGAGGCATCCTAGAATTGCGAAAACGAAACGGATAATGTTAAAATTTGAGTCCATAAGTTAACAGTCAGTTAGCGTTAACATATTCGTATGTCATACCTAAAAGATAACCGTAACTAATTGGCAGGGCATTGAAATGACCAGGGTCAAAATTTCGAAAACACTATTTTGTATATTTCTCTACAAAATCCTTCATTAGTGACTAATAGCTTTAGAACTAAGTCATATTTGTTCCTTCTCATCAATGCAATGTAACTGTACTGATTTCTTTCTTACAGAATTTATATGAATTATTTAAATCGAAATTCAAGAAAATCTTAATTTTACAAGTATGACCCCCATCTGTCCATTTAATCATGCCAACTATCTAAATTCAGTACCGGTGACAAGACGATCCCGATTTTTTTGGTTTGGGAATGATTATTTCACTAATGGATAATTGGTTTTCGTTTGTAGGTGCTCCTGGAGTTATTTTATGGACGTCAAAAGGAAACCCAATTTACATGATGATATTTGCACAAAGTTCCACAAGCAAGTGAACAAACAAAGTTCCGCAGCTGTAGCCAACCTTATGCCCTCAGTTGTTATTCCTTTTGCTAGCACAATTCGTATTACAAAAAAACGCAAGTACTGTCGATTGATTGCCTTGTATTTTGACTCAGGTTTGCAGGGCTACCCTTGTGTCTTATTGGATTGTCCTCTAATGGACGCACGTCTAATTCATCCATTAGGTATCTAGATTAGAAATAACATATACATTTTAAAGTGTTTCTTAGTGGTTTAAGAAAACGATTTAACAAGACCATGTCCATGGAAATACTTAACATCGTAGAAGTTGAAATTTGAATATTACAGAGGTCACAAAAACCATAGACCTATTCCTTCAATTAAAATATCACCGCAGTACATATTTACATTGATCTGATTTATATTCAATGTGTTCTGTATTCTCTCAGTTTAAGACATCATGCATCATTCTTTAAAGGGAACAGCTTGTAAATACGTAAAACATCTTTTTACATGCATCACTTTTCTTCTTCATGTAAAATATTGTTTGAATGTTGACATTTAGTGTAAAGAGAATAAGACGTTGTCATATTGAGAGAAAAGGCGTTGTATTTTGCGTTTTGAATTTGGTATATTACAAGCAACTTAAAACTAATACATCCAATTTAAGCTGTTTTCTATAACATTAAGACCTAAATGGAAACATCGACATGCATCAACAGCCTCAAACTGTGGTTAAAGTATGAAAACTGAGTGAAATTTGACACGAAGCGGGGAGCTGGTTCACCTTGTGCAGCGATTATGAATATGAAAAATATATCCTATTGAAATGACAACTATCCCCAAATATTGATATTCCTTCCCGCTACTTGATAAAGTATACGTGTTGATAAAAGAAGATCACTTACTGTATTTTCGAAGCCGATTTTGTGTCCGAATTAGCCTCCATATTGGATTTTGGAGAGAGATAAGCAGTTGTCGCAAAGAGAAAAGACTGATTACTCAGAGAAATGGACGATTGATTACCCCGTGTGATCTAGTGAAAATATCATTTACTTTTGAATGTCTTTGCCACCTAGAATTGGGAAAACGAAACAGATAATGTTGAAATATCACTAAATAAATTCAGATTCTGTTTGCGTTAACATATTCGTATGTCACACCTTACAGATAACCATAACACATTTGGCAGGACATTGATGTGACCAGGGATAAACCATTATTTTATATTTTTCTCTACAAATTCTGCATAAGTGATCGACACCTTTAGATATAAGCCATATATGTTCGTTTGCACTAAGTCACTAAATGTTATATCGAATATTTCAATGGAAATTTAATTTCACAAATTTGACCTTATCTATTTAAACATGCCTAACATCGATATATAGCACCGGTGACGAGGCGATCCTGAAATATTGTTTGAGAATGACTATTTTACAAATGTACAATTGGTGATTCTTTGTCAATGCTCCTGCGTTTTGCTACTTACGTCTAAACGAAACCCAAATTATGTTATATTTGCACTAGGATACACAAGTGAACAAACATAAGGTAAGCAGCTGAATGCAAGACACTCTACATGTTTATAGCACTCTTTCAAATTTGTTTTACCATAGTCTTCAATACTTTAATTCCTTGCTTAGTGACATTTGATGATGATAAAACATCATTACGTATAATTCATATTCATGTTATCAATTGAAAAGTTAACTCATTTACAACCATGCTACGCCGCTAATGGCTGAAATATTGCCCAAGCGGCGTAAAACAACAACTCACTCACTACATGCATGCTCATATCAAGTGGAAACTAATGAGGTGAACCGGTAATAAAATCACAATTCCAATCAGCTTGTGCTAACAAGAAACTTATGTCAAATATGTTATGGCCTGTATGTCGATAACCCATACAATATGATTAATAGAAGGTAAGTTGATTATTTCAGGTAAAATAAAGTTTTATTTTAAACAACATGTCATCAGTTAAATTGAACTTTAGGGAAAACACAGCTTTTATCCTTGTATGTTAGGAATTTCAAGGTTGTAAGCTCAAAATCATTTAATAATATATGATTTGATCTGTACATATGAAACACTTACCAGATGATCTAACCTCAACTCTTTCAGCCAGGTTTGCTAGATTGTGGAACTTGATATCAGTGGCAATTACAGTGCTTATAATCATTGAAATATGATGACTCCTCCAATCAGCCATTTCTATTAAATAAAGAAATCATGCTATTGCCTAATAATATCATACAAGCTGCTTCTCTGAGTCCCAAATTGATTTGAATAAGTGTCACCAATACATGAAGAATTGTCATTTATCACTAACGACTAGAGCAAAATGTGCACTTTTAACTGAAAAAAACATGTGAGTGATAAACAAGGAATTGTTTTCCTATCCTATTTCACCTTGCTGTATACTTTTAGTTATATATCTTCTTGAGGCCAATTCAGAAAATAAACTAACGAATTAAGATACCATTGACCGTTTTGGTGATGTTTATGTGGCATATGGTGTGATGAGATAGTAACAACAAGTTTGGTTATATATACAATTGCTTATTTAATGGTATGAATAAAACACTAGCAACAAGTCGGGGTATTTACAATTTCCTAAATATATTTTTCTTTTGATAATCACATTTGTAAATGACGCAAAAGCTTGTTTTCAACTTTCAAGAGAATTTAATAAGGATTAGAGAGGTAGTTCATTTATGGCCCTTACCACATTTTAAGATTTTGGCATAGAGGCCAGAAAAAGGCCCAACTCCACATAGGCACTAAGTTCAAATTGTTTCCATGGAAACCAGATTTGTTTTTATAAGAACCAAGTAGCAAAAGTTCCCACTCCAGTACAAGACCTTGCCATATACCTTACCCCCTTATGCACAAAGTTCAAATCTCCATGAAATTTTCATGGAAACCACAAAAAAAAGATTACCAAAATAGCAAGGCCACCACTCCAGCACTAGATTTAACCACATACCATGTTTCAAAAAATATTTTGAAAAATGTCCCAGCAACAAAAGCATTTTGGAGCCACATAACTACTGACTGAGCAGAAACATTATAGCAAAGCTTTGCAGGGGAAATAACCACATTCCCCGTACAATAACACATTTATTACCTTATCATCTTTTAACAACACATTTCTGTGTCGTTTGCTTACTCTAATGATAATAATTCCCTGCCGAAATGTACATTTGGCGTAACAAACATGTAACCGAGGAAGTTTAAGGAACAAAAATAATTTATGTCGTTTCATAATCATATTTGCTCGTAAGAACCGGTAAACCAACACTGCTTTCATCTGATAAGTTTATTCCTCCTTTCTTGAATTCTATCGTATGGCTCTTAGAAGACTGTGACGAACAAACGAATGAAGAACGTAGGACATGGATTTCATAAAAGGATTTTCAAAAGCTGGCATAATATACTCATTGCAATAGATAATATAGGTAGAAAATATCTCATATTAACTAAGATTACAGGGGAAATAGAACTTGCATTCCATCTCCTTCACAATTTATATTTGTTCTACGATGTAGCAATGAGAGTAACTGATCTGATTATTTGAAGTTCATCAAAGGTGACATAGATCACAAGAGTCGTTAGTGATCAAGACATTGTTGAAACTGTTTGAGGTTTGATAAAGGGATAAAATGTTTAATGATATAATTCGGAACTCTAATGAACTAACTCTCTGTCTTTTGGATTTGAGCTGTGTCATCATATATCAGCTAAGTTAGAAATATGCCTGCCAGCAATGCATAACAGTATAAATAGGAGCTTGGATTCTGTCAGTATCTTGAGTTAAGTTAACGTTCTGTTTGTCCCTTGCGTTAATATATACACGACCTTTCGGGGTTTTATAAAAAATATCTCTCCTTGAAAATTGATGTTAACATTTCTGAAATGGCTTGACATGGTAAGGATAATAAGCCCTTTGCCTGTATATATTGACCTATTTATCTAAAGTAAATTTCCCTGAGGAAGAGGTTTGCCGTCAGACTTACAGGACTTAAGACTGAATACGCTTTCAGTGAAGGATTTCATAACAAATCTGCAGTTAAACAAGACAAAATAATGAAATGTGATATGTTAAAATAACTGTGTTCATAGTCTTGGACTTTAGTGAATTTGAACTTTATTTGTCTTGCTGAGTTTATCGATGTGTCCCCCTGGAAGAGTCAAAAGTCAAGCCCATATACAATGATATACACACACACATATATATATACAATATACATCTTTACAGAGATGCGCATGGATAAAACGATGGAATTAGGATTCACATATATGTAGGATTAAATAAAGAAAAGTTTAAGATTTTGCAGACAAAGCATAGATCACGAATTTCCCTTTTAACACATTTTGTCTAAGATCCATGCCATGTTTTATGGGAGAGTCTGACGCTAAGGTTTCCTGGGACGTCATTAACCGGATTAATGTTTTAATAGGGATTACAGACAAGCTTAATCCAATGTTGCTTAGGTACTCTTTGCTGTGAAGAGCATTCACTGGAATAATACACATACTTTATCCACACCTTGAATCTCTGTATTTATAGTTTCAATTTGTAAAAGGAAACCTTTTTTTAACATCATGGAACGTATTCTATTTGGAATGAGAACCAGTTTCTAGTTAAAATATTGCGCGGCACATTTTCTTTCTCTATAGTTTAGAACTAAAAGTTTTAAACTCTATTTAAAAGTATATTTTCACGTGTCTCTCAAATTGTTTAGCTTTTCCTGCAATCAAATGTGAAATGTAAGCCGTGTGGTAAACAATTTGTTTATAAGATAATATATATATTTAAAAATTGTAATGCCCTGCTAGAAATATTGTATATAAATATTAATCATACTCTTGCAACCAAATATGAGAGCAAAAAGGGGATATTGCAAATCATTGGTTATTTCATATAAGAAAAACTTTCATCTCAGCTGTGAGTAACCTAACTGAAATACTCAGTAAATATAATAGCATTTCGTTAAACAGATGTGCAACAATTAATGTGACCAAAAACTAAACTTCAGAACGAAGATGTTTAGTAATTTTGACTTTTTTGTACCTGCCATATGTGTGTGTAACTTTATTGATGATGTTTTTGTTTAATTCGTTATTGGATAGTGAGTAAAAAGTTACAATTCCAATGAACTGGATCTTTTCATCTCACGTTCATTTTCTTAGACTCTGAAAACTTCTTTACAACTTGAACACAAACACTTATACCCTTTTTAAGTATTGATTTTGTTTAAAGATTGTTAAATGACAAAATCCTAAAAATATTCACTAAACATCACTTGACATTTATATTTTGTACATCAATACGTGAAAAGAACATGAAAACAAAAGCCAAGGTATCTTATTTAATCACCATCTAGTATTGAGTTAAGCGCCTGTGATGTGATGCATGATGACACAATTTTATGTATCAAATGTTAGTATATACAAAAGAATAACTCCAATGAACAATGAAAAACAAAAGACACATTTGATGTTTGACACAATTGACAACTGTCTTATCAAACCAAATATGAAGTATGGTGACAGAATTCTTCTAAAAGAAATACTGGTATACTTGAATGATAGAAATGTGAAATTGTTTTGGTATATTTACTCCCTACCAAGCCATAACCTTGAGGAAACCAAAATAGCAGTGTAATAAGCTGTTAAGCTTGTTTTTCTTAATCCTGTATTATCCGATCAGACAACTTTGGCATCTTGCCTGGCTCACCTTTTACAAGGTACAGCTTCGATCATCACTCTTTGTCAATCTTGAAAATGATGGAACCATTTAATGTATTTATGTACACAAGACCTCTGAATTTATATTTGTTTTTGACTGAATTCCATAAAGTCATATTTTAGGACTTATGAAATAGAGACAATAGAATATATTCTTATAAAAAAACTTACACATTCGCTCGCCTTTAATTAAATTTGTTAACGATAAATAATGTTTACATTCGTATCAATCAGCTTTGTTCGCACAGGGGATCCATTCGCTGATTCGACCTAATAAGAAATATAAAAATCTAAATCTAAATAGTCAATCACTTTTGAATTTTTTGACGACTCAAAATTTGAGCGTAATCAGTGAAGAAATATTTTTTAGAAAAATCTTGACCTGATATACTGCAATATAGAGGACACTTCAGTTGCCAAAACCTGGTCGAAAAGCAGACACGTCGACTCTTCATTTATAACCAACTTTACTCACAAAACAATGAATAAAATAGTACTTGATTCTCGAAAACTGACCCGTGTATTGTCACCATCCTTCTATTTGAACATTTGCCAAACAAACAAACAACAGACCTTGGTCTCATACTTTGTTGTGTGATTCTTTGTGTAACAGAAGTGATTTTGAGACCACCTCCGCCGAGATTCGAACCTGGGACCTCCGGTTTGAGAGTTATACACTCTACCTGTTCGGCCAAAGAGATATCCCTCTAGCGACTGCCAGTAGGAATGCTTATATCTCACCCTGTCACATTGGAAAGTTAAACAAGTATTTGTCACAAAGGTGACAAGATCCCCCGCCGCAAATTGATGTTAACAAAAAGCATAATGTATACATAGAAACACTTGTCTACACTTGTCATGCTACTAGATGTCATTTAGACCATAACAAATCGACTGGTCCCTGGGGTCTTCCAAATAAGAAGACTCGTGCAAAACAAGAAGAGAATATAGAGAACAGTTCTTAACATATCAGCCTTATAATAAGCTTTAAATGCATGTTAGCTTCACTGTGACTTGAAAATAATGTGAAAGTCACCAAAACAAAATTGGCCAGGTGAATTCAGTGAATGACTCTTGAGATATCACACTAACAAGCTTAATATGTAGGTGAATTGATGATTAATCAAAATTTCTGCTGTGACCTTGAAAACAATGTGAAGTTCATCAAAATTGACTTTGTCCTGCGTCTTCCCTATAAGATGCTTTGCATATTAAGTTATGAAGAGAATATAGTGAACAGTTTTAGAGATATCCCTCTGACAAGCTTAAAATGCAGATCTCATTGCTTAAATTTACAAAGCCTCGCTGTGACTTTGAACATAATGTGAAGGTCACTAAAATCAACTGGGCCCGATGCCTTCCCAATAAGATGCTATGTGAAAATTATGAAGAGAATCCAACGAAAAGCCATTGAGATATCCCGCCGACAAGCCTTAAATGCAGATTTCATTACTGAACTTTTCAAAGCCTCGCTGTGACCTTGAAAATAATTTGAAGGTCACCAAAAATCAACTGGGCCCGGTGCCTTCCCAATAAGATGCTATGTGTAAATTATGAAGAGAATCCAGTGAACGGTTCTTGAGATATCCCGCTGACAAGGGTAAAATTTCAAAGTCTCGTTGTTACCTTGAAATGAAAGTCAAGGTCATGAACATTTATAGGGACCTTACTCATGGTGATGAAGCTACATTTAAAAAAATGAAAAGAATCTTGTCAATAGTTTTTTAGTTATTCATTTTCATTTGTACGTACGTACGGACGGACGCTGCCTAATACTATATCAGCGGCGCGGGATAATTGAGTTAAATCTTAGTTTAATGATGTCGAGCAGTTATTAGTTCCTGGAAAAGGTATCAAACATATTAACATTTTCGTTTTTGGTAAATTATTCTAACAGGAAAAGAAAGATTTCTAACTATTTCTAACGATTTGTCCGACTGTTGACGGCGTCCTAGCTCTCGTCAACCTTTGCAGATAATGTAGTCCTGGCCTTTGGTAACGATCTGTAGCGAAAATTGCAAACATAGACTAACATCAATGTGATCTAAACGTAACCTGCGTAATGCGTATTGTGTGCAGTAAATCTGCTGGACGAACCACCTTGAATATTTTTACATTGGCGATACGTTTCTCATTTGACAATTTTGGCAGACCGATTTCGTTTTATATATTTGAAGATAAAAGTTTTTTTGCAAGGTGTATTTTTATGGCGTTTGATAAATAAGTTCTTAAATAAGTTATGCCGATCTTCACATTTTGAAAAACTGTGCATTGATTTGTGTCTGCATTGATGATCTCTTCTCGCCCCTTTGCAGTTACTCCAGTTCAGACATCTTCCTACGCAGAGCCTAAAAGGCCAGTTTCCAAACTGTCATTTTATGCCTTGCTGCAGAGACTTTACTTTTCTGTGCTGCTATAGTGCCCCTACAGACTAGAGAGCAAGCACAGAAAACTCAAGGCTATGCAGCAAGGCATAAAACTGACAGTTTGGAAACTGGCCTTTTAGGCTCTGCGTAGGAAGATGCAGTTCAGACAGCTGATAAGGTTCTGTAGCGAAAATGGCAAACAATATGGCTATATTGCGGTATCGTAGTGATGCCTTGTTTACCAGCTTCCATCTGCTTGCGTTGATAGAAATTTCATTTTTAGTTTTGAGCACAAGCAAAGTATGTTTTATACTGACGAACATGATTTGACGATAAAAGTTTGATTTAGCAAGCTGTTATTGCATATTGTAGCGTTTAAGTGATGTAGGTTGTGGCGAGTTTCACATTTGAATTTTTTTCTATTCATTTGTGTTTATTAGTAGATGTTGTATTTCTCAAGTTTGAAATCATTCAATGATAAATGATGTGAATTGTGAAACCATCGCCTGATAAGCTCACCTCAATCTTTCATCCCGGTTCATTAATAACCAAGCATATTTTTCTTAGCTGTATTTTGCAACCAAATATCAGTAGCAATTACAGTAGTCATATTCATGGAAATATGATGAAACTTCCAATCAACAATTCCAATTACATAACATAAAAGGATGCCGACGAGTTGTGCACGTAGAGCTATAAAACTGTTTTTCTGAGTCTCAATATGATTTTAACAAGTGTCTCCATTACTAGAAGAATTATAGTTAATCATTTACCATTTGGTAAAGCTTTACTTCACTATTTAATCAAAACGTGAGTGATCAGCAATAAGTTGTTTTGCATTTGCAATTTATCACCATGCTGTAACTATTTGGTATGACATTAACATACCATTACCCATTTGGGTTGTTTTGGTGTGACATGTGGTATAATAAAACACCACCAACAAGTGAGGGTACATGCAGTTTACTAATCACGCAGCTGTGGGACATTGCACGACTTGACATCTGCATCGATGCTTGCAGGTGTATTTGAATGGAAAACTTTTTTATTCGTGACATGTCAATGGAAAGTCCGCATTTCATGATAAGCTCATTTCAGGTAGGAGATGAACCTACTGAGTTTGCAAATATGAAACCCTGTATAATGCATTGATTGTGAGTTAGCTTTAAATTGAAACAGGTGGACAGATTTTCAAACGCAATAGGTTTAGCTGCCTTCTACCGTTACGAATTTTATTATGCAATCTTTATTTTGGTTAATTATAAAAATTAACTCCGTTTAAGTTAAAGTTAACACCGCATGTTTACCAGTTCAACACTAAAATCAATATCTTGTCGTTTAAACATATCTTCTCCGGTTTTTGATGGATAGAAAATACAGCTCGGCCTGTTGATTCTAACAGAAAATCACTTTGCTTTTATCATGAATGTTGGTATTAGTTCGAATAAATCCTCTGCAAGCATTGTTTATGAATGATGTGCTGAAGAATCAATTTGACTTATTTTCTTTCGGCAGAAAATCTGCTCTCCTGGTGTAAACAAAAGAAATAGTTCATTATTTTGTCTGAAAATAGATTCATCTTATTCTGAGCAGACTGCCTGCTCTCAAGTTACAAGTCGAGTTACAAGTCGGCAAGTTTTGATGTGTTAACAGAGTTTAATCATCAATGTAATAATTGATTTATGTATCGACGTCATGACAAAAGTTACAAGACTCGAGTTGAAATGTCAGGTTTATTTCAATATATGTTAGTAATATGACGATATGTACTCTTAACAAGAGAAAACTTAATTTTAAAATATTGATCAGTTATAAAAATGTGACGAAATTGCCAGTCGTGGCGCACTAGCCGGTTTTCGGTCATAAATATAGGTGTTTTGCTTATGTACTTACATCAGTTTGCAGCTGCAGTCAACAATAAGTGAAATACGATTAACTAATACAATTTGTAACGTTGAGCATATGTTGTTCAAAAGACATACTCATGTCACTTAACTCAGAAATGACACACCAACAACAGGAAATTTAGTTTAGTCTGTGAACAAACTCAACTCCTAAAAACGATCTAAATAAAAACACAAAATTACCCTAAAAATTTATTTTCGAGTTTTGGTAAAATGTATACCCTAAGTTGTATCTGTATCATACAACTGTGTATATATTCCTGTTTTAAAGCTAAAGAATAAACAACTTATTAAAGATTTCAGATTTAAGAGATTCACAAATGCTCAGTCTTGACATGGATTCTTCAAAACTTGAACACTTTCCAAGAGCTGTTCAACTGCATCTCAAATTGCTGCATAGATAACAAAAAAAATTTACAATTTAAGAACCAACACATTTTCATTTCACTTCGATAATACAATAGAATCCATTTACATTGTTTTGTTTTAATGGGATTTTTAGTATTGCATTAATACGTGCAAGTGTTGAGCACGTATACACATGACTCCGATATGAAAAACTAAGGCGCCAATAGGCTAAGCTAACGTACAAAAATATATCAATATGCAAGAAAGGTTACAAATAGAGCAGATATATAGGACTTACATTTTGATAATACTTTATATTGTACTTTAAATACAGATAATGACACTTAATTTAGTTATTAAACCACGGTCGGTGGTTTTAAAACTTCATGGAACCTAGGAACTTAAAGCAAAAACAAGTTGTCTTTGCAATGTGTTTTAATGACAATAAGTATTGAAAAAATAACTCTTACAATCACAGGATAATGATCAATCACTACACATCTCTGTGTCTTCCTTATGCTCTAATGATGGTAAAGTATAAGCATGATGTATTTTACAAAATTAAGTTTACTGTGGAACTGTGCATTGTGAAACTAACCTTAATCTAATTGAACGCGAATATCTTTTTTGCTTATCTGTCTAGTTTACATTGTTTTAAGACAGATGTATTTGCTATTGTATTTCTATCTTTATCCAAGTTTATAAAAATTCAATGCTTTATTGTCATCACAAAATCAACAACTATCTCTGAATACTGCAAACTATTTTGTTATGCATTTGGAAAAAACGAAAATCTCTTGTTATATTGAAATTTTATATTTCTGTTTAAAGATTGTACAACATTGTTCTGTCTGCACCAATGAGGTGTCTTTTGTACTAATAAACCTGTGGCCTCAGTATCGAATAAAGATTTGAATTTCAAAATGACTCATACATTCCGTCATCTCATAATGATTTACTTATCCTTACCCTTTATATGAAATCTGGAGTCATTTCAACTATTCTTGCAATGTGGGATTTGTAACTGATCTGATTTATCCGTCAGTGATCATAACATTGTAGACGCTTGTTAACTATTTGAAAAGGAGACTATTATAAGAGTTGAATTAAGGATTACATGACATGTTAGATCTTAGATATTGACAATTATAAGGTTATATCATAGATGATCGATGTCGTAGAAATATCAAAAGACAGAAACAGGAATACATTTCTTGGGAAGATGTTGAGTCTCAAATGTGACGTGTGTAAAATGAACCGTCGGTGATCATAACATTTGAGGTCTGAAAATGGGGCATAACTTTGATATTGTCAATTTTAGTTTTTCATTACAATGAACGAATTACCAGAGGACAGAAACAGAAAAAAATCTGCATTCTTCAAGAGAAGATTCCATTATGTCATATGTCCCATAAGAAGCAAATTCTATTTGCTGAATGTCATTTCATTGAACACTGTGTTAAAGTACTCGCGGAAATAGAAATAAAATGGTTTTTGGCGTTTATTTCGTTTTGCTTGACTAATGTAAGTAAATCTTACAGATGTTCAAATAACTAAGCGTTTCCCAACTTGGCCTTATTACATCGTTGCAAAAATATATTTTAAATTGCATTTCGAAACCTACTTTAGCCTACGTCACTCGCAGCAATGCGTGTGGCAATAAACCTGCAACACTCTTTTCACTTGCATTTGCAGTTGCACGTGCATTGCCACAGCAACTCTGCAATTGACAACAAAAGTTGTGAATGAACTCGTAAAAATAGTTTGTAACACGCGTTTAAGTTTGTAAACTTTAAGGAAACCACGTTATTTTTATCATATTTTCTGATTTTTTAAACCATATAAGATATGAATAGTTATGAAAATTATTGTACATTAAATGAAGTATGTTTTGTGGACGGTACTGAGATTACAGCTAATTTACATAATATAGCTTCCATCAGAAACATACATTTTGACTTTGAAATAATTTCGAGGCGTGAAAATGTCATGTTTTTCTCTCCTGTAAATTCATATCTTTCGGAGGGTTTTACAAAAACTGTCTGAAACAAAACTTGGGATAAAACATTTTGAATGAATATTTAGAATAATTATATAAAGTTAGTTCCAAATAAAGAAATAATCGACAAAAAGCATTTTATTTCTATTTCCGTGAGTACTATAGTAGAGTGATACTGCTATAGATAAGGCTTTTTTCCGATTTGCAGAAGAGGATCATAAACTGCAAAATCTTTACAAAATAAATATTGTTACAAATCCATGTCCTTAATTACATTCTTTTTATGCAGCCTGACAAGATAAAAATCTCAAAATTAAACTTTAATTTCTCTCCTATTTTTCATACACTGTGAACTGTTATAAACAGTAATAAAAAAGTGTAAAAGAGTGAATGTTACCTTTATTAACTGTACTCGTTTTGTATGAAGATACTGATCTCTTGATGTTTCCTGGGCTGTATTAGGTTAGATGTCTTGAATATGCCATTATAATGATTAATACTAAGAGGGGAACTGAAAACTCAGTTCATCAAATATTGTGCTTCTTAAAGGAGTTTCTTCACAGTTACATATGAATTTCGTGTAAAATTTGAAAGATTTGTTTCCTCTTTGAAAAAAATCTCGAGGAACACATTTTACACAATATTTTAATTGTAAAAGAAATAAAGTGTATGAAGTATCAACAATCAACTCTTTATTAAATATTAATAAATGAATTCAAAATGTTTCTACATCATTCAATGTTTTTGTACATATAGATTATTATCCGAGTGAGTGTGTCATATGACTTTTTTAAGAAACGAGTGTGAATTGTTTTGTACACAAATTTGAAAGAGTTTCGTTAAAGTCATATGATACATTTCCGAGGGTAATAATTTCTTTATTACCGATTCAATCCCATTTTATTCTCCAAGAAATATCCAGAAAACGGGCCGCTCACCTTGCGATGGCCTACTACAGTGACGTCACGTATAGGTATAGAAGAATACGGGAACTCGCGCTACAACGATCGTTGCAAAAGTGATATGTGCTCATATTTAAAATATGTCACTATTTATTTTCAAGCTTAAGGGAAATAAAAAAAATTACGTGTTGCTTAAAGTGTCTTTTAAATTATATATACGCATCCATGGACAAAAGGTAAATACACGAGTAAGTGCCCTCTTTGATAAAAAAAAGAGAAAAAGTGTTTTATACTGACGAACATGATTTGAGGATAAAAGTTTGATTTAGCAAGCTGTTATTGCATATTGTAGCGTTTAAGTGATGCAGGTTGTGGCGAGTTTCACATTTGAATTTTTTTCTATTCATTTGTGTTTATTAGTAGATGTTGTATTTCTCAAGTTTGAAATCATTCAATGATAAATGATGTGAATTGTGAAACCATCGCCTGATAAGCTCACCTCAATCTTTCATCCCGGTTCATTCATAACCAAGCATATTTTTCTTAGCTGTATTTTGCAACCAAATATCAGTAGCAATTACAGTAGTCATATTCATGGAAATATGATGAAACTTCCAATCAACAATTCCAATTACATAAC
This sequence comes from Steromphala cineraria, assembly GCA_916613615.1. Lineage (NCBI taxonomy): Eukaryota > Metazoa > Mollusca > Gastropoda > Trochida > Trochidae > Steromphala > Steromphala cineraria. Next base: position 2,391,356 of record OU744726.1, read on the forward strand.
ATAAAAGGATGCCGACGAGTTGTGCACGTAGAGCTATAAAACTGTTTTTCTGAGTCTCAATATGATTTGAACAAGTGTCTCCATCACTAGAAGAATTATAGTTAATCATTTACCATTTGGTAAAGCTTTACTTCACTATTTAATCAAAACGTGAGTGATCAGCAATAAGTTGTTTTGCATTTGCAATTTATCACCATGCTGTTACTATTTGGTATGACATTAACATACCATTACCCATTTGGGTTGTTTTGATGTGGCATGTGGTATAATAAAACACCACCAACAAGTGAGGGTACATGCAGTTTACTAATAACGCAGCTGTGGGACATTGAACGACTTGACATCTGCATCGATGCTTGCAGGTGTATTTGAATGGAAAACTTTTTTATTCGTGACATGTCAATGGAAAGTCCGCATTTCATGATAAGCTCATTTTAGGTAGGAGATGAACCTACTGAGTTTGCAAATATGAAACCCTGTATAATGAATTGATTGTGAGTTAGTTTTAAATTGAAACAAGTGGACAGATTTTCAAACGCAATAGGTTTAGCTGCCTTCTACCGTTACGAATTTTATTATGCAATCTTTATTTTGGTTAATTATAAAAATTAACTCCGTTAAAGTTAAAGTTAACAACGCATGTTTACCAGTTCAACACTAAAATCAATATCTTGTCGTTTAAACATATCTTCTCCGGTTTTTGATGGATAGAAAATACAGCTCGGCCTGTTGATTCTAACAGAATATCACTTTGCTTTTATCATGAGTGTTGGTATTAGTTCGAATAAACCCTCTGCAAGCATTGTTTATGAATGATGTGCTGAAGAATCAATTTGACTTATTTTCTTTCGGCAGAAAATCTGCTCTCCTGGTGTAAACAAAAGAAATAGTTCATTATTTTGTTTGAAAATAGATTCATCTTATTCTGAGCAGACTGCCTGCTCTAAAGTTACAAGTCGAGTTACAAGTGTGTTAACAGAGTTTAATCATCAATGTAATAATTGATTTATGTATCGACGTCATGACAAAAGTTACAAGACTCGAGTTGAAATGTCAGGTTTATTTCAATATATGTTAGTAATATGACGATATGTACTCTTAACAAGCGAAAACTAAATTTTAAAATATTGATCAGTTATAAAAATCTGACGTAATTGCCAGTCGTGGCGCACTAGCCGGTTTTCGGTCATAAATATAGGTGTTTTGCTTATGTACTTAAATCAGTTTGCAGCTGCAGTCAACAACAGGAAATTTGTAACAGTTTAGTCTCCGAACAAACTCAACTCCTAAAAACGATCTAAATAAAAACGTATCTTCACAAAATTACCCTTAAAATTTATTTTCGAGTTTTGCTAAAATGTATACCCTTAGTTGTATCTGTATCATACAACTGTGTATTTATTTATGTTTTAAAGTATAAGAATACACAACTTCTTAAAACGTTTCTTTTCAGATTTAAGAGATTCACCAATGCTCAGTCTTGACATGGATTCTTCAAAACTTGAACACTTTCCAAGAGCTGTTCAACTGCATCTCAAATTGCTGCATAGATAACAAAAAAAAATTACAATTTAAGAACCAACACATTTTCATTTCACTTCGATAATACAATTGAATCCATTTACATTGTTTTGTTTTAATGGGTTTTTTAGTATTGCATTAATACGTGCAAGTGTTGAGCACGTATACACATGACTCCAATATGAAAAACTATATCGCCAATAGGCTAAGCTAACGTACAAAAATATATCAATATGCAAGAAAGGTTACAAATAGAGCAGATATATAGGACTTACATTTTGAGAATACTTTATATTGTTCTTTAAATACAGATAATGACACTTAATTTAGTTATTAAACCACGGTCGGTGGTTTTAAAACTTCATGGAACCTAGGAACTTAAAGCAAAAACAAGTTGTCTTTGCAATGTTTTAATGACAATAAATATTGAAAAAATAACTCTTACAATCACAGGATAATGATCAATCACTACACATCTCTGTGTCTTCCTTATGCTCTAATGATGGTAAAGTATAAGCATGATGTATTTTACAAAAATAAGTTTACTGTGGAACTGTGCATTGTGAAACTAACCTTAATCTAATTGAACGCGAATATCTTTTTTGCTTATCTGTCTAGTTTACATTGTTTTAAGACAGATGTATTTGCTATTGTATTTCTATCTTTATCCAAGTTTATAAAAATTCAATGCTTTATTGTCATCACAAAATCAACAACTATCTCTGAATACTGCAAAATATTTTGTTATGCATTTGGAAAAAACAAAAATGAACCGTCGGTGATCATAACATTTGAGGTCTGAAAATGGGGCATAACTTTGATATTGTCAATTTTTGTTTTTCATTACAATGAACGAATTACCAGAGGACAGAAACAGAATAAAATCTGCATTCTTCAAGAGAAGATTCCATTATGTCATATGTCCCATAAGAAGCAAATTCTATTTGCTGAAGATGTCATTTCATTGATCACTGTGTTAAAGTACTCGCGGAAATAGAAATAAAATGGTTTTTGGCGTTTATTTCGTTTTGCTTGACTAATGTAAGTAAATCTTACAGATGTTCAAATAACTAAGCGTTTCCCAACTTGGCCTTATTACATCGTTGCAAAAATATATTTTAAATTGCATTTCGAAACCTACTTTAGCCTACGTCACTCGCAGCAATGCGTGTGGCAATAAACCTGCAACACTCTTTTCACTTGCATTTGCAGTTGCACGTGCATTGCCACAGCAACTCTGCAATTGACAACAAAAGTTGTGAATGAACTCGTAAAAATAGTTGTTTGTAACAAGCGTTTAAGTTTGTAAACTTTAAGGAAACCACGTTATCTTTATAATATTTTCTGATTTTTTAAACCATATAAGATATGAATAGTTGAGGACATAAGATATAAAATTATTGTACATTAAATGAAGGATGTTTTGTGAACGGTACTGTGATTACAGCTAATTTACATAATATAGCTTCCATCAGAAACATACATTTTGACTTTGAAATAATTTCGAGGCGTGAAAATGTCACGTTTTTCTCTCCTGTAAATTCATATCTTTCGGAGGATTTGACAAAAACTGTCTGAAACAAAACTTGGGATAAAACATTTTGAATGAATATTTAGAATAAGTATATAAAGTTAGTTACAAATAAAGAAATAATCGACAAAAAGCATTTTATTTCTATTTCCGTGAGTACTATAGTAAAGTGATACTGCTGAAGATCAGGTGTATTTTCCGATTTGCAGAAGAGGACCATTAACTGCAAAATCTTTACAAAATAAATATTGTCACAAATCCATGACCTTAATTACATTCTTTTTATGCAGCCTGACAAGATAAAAATCTCAATCTTAAACTGTAATTTCTCTCCTATTTTTCATACACTGTGAACTGTTATAGACTGTAATATTGTAAAAAAGTGAATGTTACCTTTATTAAACTGTACTCGTTTTGTATGAAGATACTGATCTCTTGATGTTTCCTGGGCTGTATTAGGTTAGATGTCTTGAATATGCAATTATAATGAATAATACTAAGAGGGGAACTGAAAACTCAGTTCATCAAATATTGTGCTTCTTAAAGAAGTTTCTTCACAGTTACATATGAATTTCGTGTAAAATGAAAAAGATTTGTTTCCTCTTTGAAAAAATATCGAGGAACACATTTTACACAATATTTTAATTTCAAAAGAAATAAAGTGTATGAAGCATCAACAATCAACTCTTAATTAAATATTAATAAATGAATTCAAAATGTTTCTACATCATTCGATGTTTTTGTACATATAGATTATTATCCGAGTGAGTGTGTCATATGACTTTTTTTTAAAAACGAGTGAGAATTGTTTTGTACACAAATTTGCACGAGTTTCGTTAAAGTCCTTTGATACATTTCCGAGGGTAATACTTTCTTTATTTCCGATTCAATTCCATTTTATTCTCCAAGAAATATCCAGAAAACGGGCCGCTCACCTTGCGATGGCCTACTACAGTGACGTCACGTATAGGTACACAATAATACGGGAACTCGCGCTACAACGATCGTTGCAAAAGTGATATGTGCTCATATTTAAAATATGTCACTATTTATTTTCAAGCTTAAGGGAAATAAAGAAATTTACCTGTTGCTTAAATTGTCTTTTAAATTATATGCACGTTTCTATGGACAATAGTTAAATATTCGAGTTAGTGCCCTCTTTGATAAAAAAAAAGAGAAAAAGTGTCCTGTTATGTTACATTATTTATAGTTGTTCTGCTTCATAGTACAACAGTGTGTTAAATAACGTTTGTCTTCATTTTCTAAAGTACTTTATTGAATCTGATATTTGACATGACAATTATTATTTGTTTGCTGTGTTATTTGCGTCTGAAGAACATGTCCCACATTGCAGGTTAACGTTCATGAGGTTACACACTGTCATTTAAACACACTTGAAATCGTTCTTTGATTATAAATCGACAAAATACTGTCTCTGACGTACGGCTTTCCTACAAATCTAAAACCCTAGAAATAACAACTGTGTTATTATGATACACCCAAAATATATGGGCCTTTGAATTGATATTCTTCTTAATCGTAAACAACTACATGTATATATACACTCACGGGCAAAAGAAAGTATAGGTAAACTTACAATGCTCACAACATAAAAACAAAAGATAATAATGCACACAAACAGATTTCATAATTGGATCACTCCTGTATATTTCTGCAATCTCATTTAAATAAGCAGGGGGTCAAATTTCATTGATTTCAAGTGTCTCTATTATCAACAGTGAGACCACATACATTCTCTGTTGTTGTCTTTAACATGTGTGACCACCTGCAACGTCAATCAAAGCTCGACCACGTCTCCTCATCGACGTTGTAAAACGTCTGTTGTAAATTAAATCCAAATCCAAATCCCAAATCCCGTTCAACTCAACACGTCGGATGACGGCGTCAGGTATACATTGCAACTCTTTTCTAAGGGCGAAACGCTCATCCCGGCGCCTGTATAGCCTCTGTCTTCCATCGTTGTGACACAGACAGAAGCGACTTTCGTCTGTGAATAATACTCGTCTCCAGTTCCGTGCTTGCCATCTGAAAACTCATCGCGCCCATTGAAGTCGACGGCGCTTATGTTGAGGGGTCAAGGCTGCGCCCTGGAAGAGGCGATAATCCTGAATCCCTGCTACACGTAATCTCATTGACACTGTACGTCTACTAATACGATGACCAAGAGCCGTTGGCGTTGTTTCCGTTGCCGTTACAAATCTGTTCCTCAGATGAATTGTCCGGATGTAGTGATCTTCTTGATGCGTTGTAACACGTGATCTTCCACTTTTGGATCTGTCCTGGGTCCGACCATTCTCTCCCCACAGAGGCAACTCAGTCATACCTGAATTAGCCTCTGTTCTATTACGGCTAATACACGGGATAGAAAGGTAGAAATATGATTTGAGGCAATCGAAGTTAGTTGTGCGATCAGCGACGCCGTTTCAAAAGTGGTCATTCGCAAAACCTCGGCCATCTTCGTGTTGTTCGTCAAAGCTTTCGTTGAAATTTAACATCCAGGGGAGGTAATTATTCATATTACAAACCATCGCATTTTACCTACTCATAAATTATTATTTGGTTGATCAGTATAATAAAATCGATCATAAAACAAATAATAATTTACACAATTATAAAACAGTTTCTATCTAGTGAAAAACCCTATCCATACCTGATTTTCAAATTGTTTCCCTCTCACACAGACTGTTAATGAAAAATAAACATAATATTTTCAATGTCACTATCCGACCGTTAAGAACTCCTCAAGTCGTGGATATCTAAAAGTTGTTACCATTGGCTGCAAATAAGGGAGATATTTTAAGTAACAACTTTTTGCCGCTAGGGCAATCTACCGGAACCCCAGTATCTAGGCGTTATAGAACAGAGGCTAATTCAGGTATGACTGAGTTGCCTCTGTGTGGAGAGAATGGGGTCCGACCAGTCTGTCTATGACATTACATAAGCCTGGACACTGTCAGTGGCATGAAATGGAACGTTCGAGCAATATTGCCGTGTGTTGCTCCCATTTCAGCCATTCCAATAGCTCTATCTCGTTGTTCCTGAGTCAACCTTGCCATTTCTTTTGTGTTTTTTCAGTTGCTATGATATGACAGTATCCAGCAAATCGATTGATACATATTTTATGCACTTAATTTCCAAGCGATTGGTTTTAAACGGAATTCACTATTTTTCCAGTTTCTAAAAATATGGCAACACAAGTTGCGTTTTTGCGATATTTATTATGTGTTTTAAGGCATGCCATTATCTTAATTATAACTAACATTTGGTATGATCAAAAGTTTTAAATTTATATCAATATGAAGGACCTACATTGTGTATACTTTCTTTTGACCGTGAGTGTATATGCGCCTGGTGACGTTTATCCGTTATATGTATATCGCCTGAAGATGCTCGTACATTGAACTGAAATTAATAGCGAGTATAATGAATTATTTCTACAATTTTGACTTTTGATTTACCTCCCACAAAGATTAAATGTATCATGTTAATATATCATTCTTTTTTTTTTTGGAGACATAAAGTTCTGTCGTCATATGTCACCTTTATTTCAACATCCCTTGCAGCTTGCGCAATACATTTCAGCGCACAATACAAACATAGATCCACCGAGTTTAAATCTTTATCTCGACGTTTGAGAAAAGTGGAAAGGAAAAATCTCTTAAGCTATGCTATAAATATCTGACAGTACCACGAGTGATATATATATTACATGTTGGAAATAAATTACATCTAAACTGATCTTGTAACAACAAATGTCTATTATTTTTATACAAATAATTGTTTTGTTTATTTTACACTACACACTAGAAGTTATCTTATTGACTAGACTTAGTATGGCATGCAAAGTAAGGACACAGATTTTAAATCAGCTAGTTAGGTTGAATGAAAGTCATGTCAAATTCAAAGCATGAACAATACTTGTAGGTCAAAGTGAGGTGAGGTGATGTGGGGTTTATCGCCGCTTTCAAGAGTATTTCACTAGTATTATTGCATGGAGAAAGCCCGCATAACTATTGTGGCTATTTATTGCGGTGAAACCTGCAAGCATCGACTGGAACTAGCAACCATGGGTGGTACTGCACTGAAATTCAGTGTAGCATTGCACCCACACCTGAATGCGTGTATTGTAGGTGAAATTGTCTCTTTTTCAATTGACAAGACAACAGTTAAATCATTTAAGCCACCATTTTTGCATTTATCCTTTGCAAAAGTGGTTTTGTTTTCTCAAAACATCTGAAAATTCTTCTTTAAAATCAACAACTTCAATCGTTTAAATATGATCTCACTTCATCTTTTATATTCAATTATATCTAAGATTTGTTATGTGCGAGATCGTGAAACTTAAGATCAGAAGCAATTCCTGAAGGAAAAATGATCAGATTTCAAATCAAGAATTTCTTTTTAAATAACAGAAAATATGCCTAATGATTTGATTGTGTATGTTGAATTATTAAAACTGGTATTAAAATTTGAGAATACCTCGAACACGTTTCTTCGTTACAAGCATTGCTAAAATTTTTACTTGTATAGTTAGTGTAGAGAATTTTATATGAGCGTGTCATAAACATAGGGCATGAATTGTATGTTCTGTTTATTACCGATTTCACAAAATTAAAGAAAAACTTAAAATATGGATCCAAATTAAGGTGAAATAGATCTAAATCTAAATTTCATTTTTCAAAATTTGAATAATTTAAGCATTTATTTGATTATGTGTAATTGTGAAAACTGAGCACTCAAAAACACTCCTAGGGAGAATTTCTCACATAGATGTGTTTTTCTGACAAAATAATGATGAAGGATGATTAGAATATGTATTTTATAGTAAAACTAACATTGCTAATCTGCAAACACATATATATATACATGTATATCATAATCTCTTTATGCTGGTGTACAGTTTTCTTGAATAAAAAGGACATTAAAGGGGAATTAGCACGTCTTTTTAGTTATATTTTTATTTTCAACTTTTCACTGGTAATTGTTCGTTAATGCTAAAGGTAATATTTTGATAGTGTCAAAAAATTCAATTAACAAACCAATCATCCATAGTCAGAGAACAAATTATGCACATAACGTCCATTGGTGGCCTTTTTTGTGTGAACATCTTTAATTCATTTGTGTAAGAAAAAGGAATCGCATGGCGTGACTTAACACTATATATTTGATTTATTACTGCTTCGTTTGGAACCGTTTATTTTCATTTTTCTGACATCACCTTATATTCCCCGTAAAAACGTGCTTCTGCCCCTTTAAGAGGACTATAACTTTATGAACGGCAATACATAACACGTTTTAAGCATTTGAGCATGGGATCTGAAGAAGAATATGACACAAAGAGGTATTAAATGATGACGGAGCTAATGGCGTATGAGTAGAAAGACATAAAGAGATAGTTCATTAAAGTTCTGACAAAATATGATAACATCTATATCATGGTTACAAGTGACGAACTCAACACCAAATTGGGATTCGCTGTGGCAGTTGTTTTGATATATTATACATCATTTTGGATATACTCTTGACTTCTCACGTTTTGATGTACAAAATAAAAAGTAGAAATCATGTTAGTTTTTACCCAGGTTTAACTAAGCTGACTTAGCAACAGAGAATCGGTAAACCATAAGAGTATAAGTTCTAGAGATACCTCTTCATAGAGTTTCTCTTACTGTCAGAAAATAAATGTCGTTTATTTTAAATATATAAAAAATAGAAAATAAAAGTGATTGGTACAAAAGTAATGTGCTTTTGGTCATATCAAATGTTGGTTTCATTTATGGTTGCCATTATGATTTACTCTTTCTCAAAGTTATGTAGCTCACTAGTTGAAAGTTTGTTATGATAAAATAATAATGATAATATGGATATCTTTAAAGCGCTATATCAATACTCAAGGTGTATGTACAGAGGGAATTATTAACCCATGATGAGGGCTCTTCACTATAAACAGTATCTAACAAACATAACACTGGATTAACCTAGTCTGTAATCCCTTTCAAATCTGGTTAATGGCCTCTTAAAGAAATCTAAGCTAAGACTATTCAATAACTAATGCAGGGAAAAAACATATCTGACTGACATTATTAACACAGTTTTCACCGAGTGAAAGAAACAAAATTACAAGTTTGACATATCAGTTTTAGTTCTTTGTATTGTGATACTGCATATAAAACATAAGCTGAAGGTCAAGCATATTTGTTATAATATCCTTTTCAGAAAGGATTATGCAGTTTATAGTCCTCTTAAGCAAATCTAATGGTAAGTCCCTTCCTCGGGGAAATGTACTTAAGAGAATGGATCAATATATACAGACAAAGGGCTTATTGTGAAATATTCAGATAATGAAGAAGGAAGACAAGAATAATTCTATGGATGAACAACATCTTTATTCAGATAATAGTCCTTACTATATTAAGCAATTACAGAAATTAAAAAATAAAATTTCAAAGACAGCTACTTTCAAATGATACTACTAATCAATGCATTTTTAAAATGACTCAAAGCGTATATTGCACTTCCAAGATAAGCATTCATCTCAGTTTATTTTGTTTAGAAGAGACGGTATAATTATGTTTGTCAAATATTGCCCGTGTCAGGATATTTTGCTGATAGTTTATTCAGCATATTAACAAAGTGAAAATTATATAAATATATGAACAAAACATGACTGTTGTACAAAGTCTTTTTGGCAAAGCTTAAGCGAAGATGTGCTTAGAGTTCACTGTCAAATGGTAATAAAATACTTGCTTCAGTACTTATTTTATTAACTATATTATAAAACAACCATTGCTTTCATTTAAGACCCCAAAATTATAAAATTTGAAATGACTTTATTTTATCAGTATAACATGCTCATAAAACTTTTTAGTTATTTTTACTAAAGTTCATTGAACAACTCAAGGTGCATATGCTTTCAACTTACAGATAAAAGTTGTGAACAGTTAAGTTTTGCTGCCAGGCATTATTTTAATTTAACTGACATATGATGACACAGATTACGCCCCAAGGCATTAAGAGTTCATTACACTTCTGAAATCAATCATTATCCTTTTTATTCCCTTTTCAAACCTCAAATATTTAACAAGGTTCTACATTGTAATGATAACTGACGTTTCAAATTACCCAAGTCACCTTTGATGAACCTTAAATAATCAGATCATTTACACACATTGCTTCATCAAAGAAAAATTGTGTCAAGTCAAGTCTTTATTACAGTACGAAGGCCTCAGGCCCATATACAGTGCACTACATTCATAATAATTTATGCATTATTTCACATTATTATTTACACAAATGGTGTGCCATAAATTATAAGCTGTACAAGTATATATTTTTACGAATAGGTGTAGATTTATTGAGAGTTATTTTTCTCTCTCTCAATTTATATGCATGCCATAACAATTTACTTATCCCCTGCAACACAAATTCATTGTCCGTTGTCATTATAGATCTAAATTTGAACATGTTTGGATTATAGTGATAAACAATTGGTAAATAATTAACCCGTAAATCGGTATACAAATGGCATACAAACAAGAAGTGATATTCGTCTTCAATTGCTAAATTACAAAATGGACATAAACGTTGTTTTTTTCTATTCCTATCCATTTACCTTCATTGTACTTAAGCCTTAATAATCCACATCTAAACTTAACACATATTTTTCTTAATCTCTGATCAGTTATACAATTTAAATACTTTTCTGGAGCTAAAATACTTTTGTATTTACGATATATGCAATATCTGGAACTATTTGATAGAGTACAGGTGCAAGATTGGAAGAACATATTTATAGCAACATTTTTATTAGCTTGAATAAAAGAGGTTACATCTCCCACAGATTGATACAGTTATATACCCTTCAAAAAATACTATTTTTTTAATTTATTTGACTTCTGTAAAAATAAATATAATACTTAAACTGTCATATTTATTCTCTAAACGTAATCCTTTCGTAATTATTTACCACTTCTGTGCAAAAACGGAGACAGTTTAGCGATTTCGTTCTTTAAAGAAGCAATTGAAAACAGTTTTTTGAAATCTCTGCTTAGGAAAATCTGTAAAGCAAACACAACATGTAGAAAGCGTAAAAGCATGTGGAACTAATAACTAACAAAAGGTAAATATGGTTTTAATTTTTTTATTCTTTTAACATGAAAATTAGGATAAAATTACGCAATGCCAAAATTGCGAAAATAGGAAATATTGCCGTACGTCAAATTAAAACTTCAGTTTCAAATCTGCTGTCGTTTTAAATTAGAATGTTCATTAGAGCACAATATTTAGTCATATTTAGTCGTTTCCTGAAGGTTCATTTTCGACCAAAAGAAGCTAATATTTGTGAGACAAAAAGTGCTGTCAAAGCCAAAATTATCTACATCCTGATCAAGTACTTGCGTCATCGTCTTCCCAAAGCAATACATATTACATAACAGATACATGTTTTGTGAAAAAAAGTCGACACAACTTTAGGGAGCCGTTTCCCTGAAGTGGATATTCGACCAAGAGAGCTAGTTATCGATCCTATTTTGAGAAACTTAAAAATGTTCAAACGCCGTCAAAGGTGTGTTAACACCCGGAGGGTTAATCTTTTAAAGTCTGGTTTGGTGATCAACCTCACTATCATCCAAAACTGTGAGATGAACAACAGCGTTTCTCAGTATTGTTTACTTTCTGAAAATTAAAATTTGGCTTTTACTTTATTTGAAAGGTCAGCAGATTTGGTTGAGAGGGTGTTATAATGTAAGTTACTATATTCAGCACACAAGATCTGCTTAATTCGTTGTTTTAAGAGATTTTGACTGATAGTCTGAACATCAACAACATTCACGTACGTCATGCATCAATGATTTGGTCTGACAGGGAGAGTTTTCAAGCATGATAACATTCAATCACATACAGAACTCCGCTCGGTCTACGTCTATGTCAAGATCAAGGTCAAAGTCCTGCACTTACTCAACACAAGTCCTGCACTTCCTCAAACACAAGATCAAAACCCCTTTAGAATGTAAATGTTATGAACTTTATAAACGTGCATGTCAACGTCATATTACGTTTTGGACACTTCACCATGGGGCCATCTCAATGTGGGAAGGGTGGAGAAGAACTTTGTGAAGCAGAATATTTACCTTTTGCATTCATTGCCAGAAATATGTCAATCAAGAATTGCTCTATATTATAACAAAACAATAAACTGATTTTAACGCCAAAATTTGGATACATAATACAAAAGAAAAGAACAAAAACTGATGGCAACGTGTTTGCCAACACTTTGTCTACAGCCTTGTTAAATTTCACTTTCTTACCATTGAAATTATGTGATATTTTTGCTCTCAACTAAATGTTAATATATTCTAAGAAAGATGATTCATGCGTTTCTTTTTTTGAAGAGTATACATAACCAAAGCCGTGTGAGGATAGAATATTACGAACATATGATGCAAAAATAGTATAACCACAGTTAAAATAATATAATTGCATTTTGTATACTTTAAGTGGGATTTTTTTTATGCATTTCCATTACTCTTAGCCAGTACCTTAATGTTTTACACATTGCATTTATATAAAGAGGATATCTACCACATTCTCCATATACTATTGCGTTTGGGGTTTGAAGACTCACATTTAAAAATCGTTTACATGCTATTAAATGATTCCCCCTCTAGCTTATCAAATGTGTGCACACCCCATATCTCTGCACCATACAATAATATTGGTTGTATTTGAGTGTCAAACATCTTAAAGAAAACATTACAATTTACCATTCCGACTTAAATTAACAATAACCTCCATTAGTGCACGTTTGCCTCTCGCGGCTAAATCAGTAATACAGCATCCCATTTTATGAGTTGAAGAAAATAATATACCAAGGTATTTATAACTGTTAACTACGGTAATCTTCTGATCATTTAGAAACCATTGTTCATGCTTAGCTAACCTACCACCCCTTCGAAACACAACAATATTTGTTTTATCAAGATTCACCATTAGACCGGAGTGTTTTGTAAAGTTAGATAGTATTTTAAGTTGGTTTTGTAATCCAGGGACTGTATCTGATACAAGTACAACATCGTCTGCAAACATAAGCAGTAGAATTTCTAACAAATCAGGAAATAATTGTATTCCGTATTTACCATGATTTGCTAACTCGGCTGACAGCTCACTAATGAATAGAGAGAACAATATAGGACTGAGTACGCAACCTTGTTTGAAACCCACTGGACAATCGAAATAATCGGTGTATTCATTATCACATCTTACAGATGCTTTAACAGAATAACAAATACTCATAATTGAATTCAGCATTTTCTTTCCCATACCAGTTTTATATAGACGGGTACGCTTCCATAACTTTGAACGGTCAACCGAATCAAAGGCTTTTTTGAAATCTATGAAAGCTATATATATATTTCTTTTTCTTCTTCAAGAGACATTTTTCTATAATTCCATTTAGAGTGAATATATGGTCGATTGTTGAGTATCCCTGTTGAGTATCCCTGTATCCCTGTCCCTGTGTATATATTGTTAAGAAATTAGAATGCAAGGCCTGTTTTCAATGTTAATCTTAGATTCATAGGAGATATTGTATTTTTTTTCTACTTCAAAGGGTATATTTTGACAGCTTTTGAAACCTTTCATGAAATCCGTTCCCTTCGTTATTCGTTCGTCTCTTCGTCAATTTATTTTTAAACAATGCGATTCAGGAACTGCTCACAAAATGAATCATTCTCCTTAATTAAATGTATTCTTTCCGATCTATGTTGAAATGAATGTTTTTCAGCCTCTAAGCTCAAACTTCATACCAGATAGACGACTGGTCAATTGACAGTTCTATAAATGTATACAATGATTATGAGAACGATAAACAAGCTTTTTGCAACAGAAAATGTCAATGTAACCAGGCTGGGTTCAAAGGTTCGATTTGACAAAGAAAGATGAGCTGTTCATTTAAAAGGTTGAAAGATGGACGATGCAAAGCTGTCTGATCTGATTACAACAGAAACAAAACAAGCTTAACTGCTTACATATTGCTATTTTGGTTTTCCTCAAGGTTATGGCTTCGTAGGAAGCAAAAAAAAAATCAATTTCACATTTCTACTATCCTTAGGAATACCATAACATCTTCTTAAAGAATCCTTACACAAAAACCATACTTCATATTTGGTTTGATAAGACTGTAGTTCAATGTGTCAAACATGTCAAATTTGTATTTTGTTTTTGTATCTCTAACTACAGTTAGTGCTGTATATGTTGTGTAAATAGTGACATTTAAAGACATAAAACTGTGCCATGATATACACTAAACACCAAAAGAAACTATCCATTTTTAGAATTCAAATATATTCTTAATTTACTTTAGCTAAATGTTAAGTTTTATCGAAACAGGTCGCCAAAACGTAACATTTCAGTTGTTCATCTCAGAAATAGATTAGGTACGTGATTTTCATGACTTTTGTTGAAAACTGAGAAAACACGTTTTTCTTTGAATATTGTTTCGCACATTCATTATTGAAAGTGAGTTAGCAAGCAATCAATTCACATGTGAGCCAGGTCATATAAAACCAATTTTAAAATGCCTAGATTGACCCCAGAACAGCGCGACAGGGCCTTGGGTATGAAGGACATGGGTGCTTCAAATGTTCTTATTGCAAGAACATTCGGCTGTCATCGAAAAACCATCGAAACTTTGATGAAACGTTATAGGGACACGGGAACAACATTAGATAGATCGCGTACAGGTAGACCACGTGTGACGTCACGTCGGGAAGACCGATACTTAAGAACTCTCCATCTCCGAAATCGATTCCTGACAGTTGCAGAATCGGCGTCTACGGCTCTCGGGAGGGTGCTTAGTCAATCAACCGTCAGAAGGAGGTTAAGAGCAGCAGGGATTCGGGCCCGTCGACCTTATTGTGGCCCAACGTTGACAAGTCAACATCGACATAACCGATTAATCTGGACAAGACGTGTACGAAGGTGGCAGCTTCGTGATTGGCGAATTGTTATGTTCACCGATGAAAGTAGGTTTTATTTATATAAGCATGATGGCAGAGCCCGCGTTTATCGCCGTCAGGGTGAAGGAAATGCTCCAAATTGTGTTGCAGAGGTCCGGACACACGGTGGGGAAAGTGTGATGGTTTGGGGCGGTATCCGAGGAGAAAACAAGTCGCCATTTGTGATCGTTATGGATATCATGACTGCGCAAAGATACATTGATCAAGTTCTTCGTCCTGTTGTGTTGCCATTTCTTCAGAATCACCCGGGAACTTTGTTTCAACATGATAACGCGCCTGCACATTCAGCAAGAGCAGTGTCAACATTCCTGGACAACAATAACGTCAACGTCTTGCCGTGGCCGTCACGTTCTCCTGATCTCTCTCCAATTGAACACATGTGGGACTGCCTAGGGAGGCGAATCAGGAATAGAGCAAACCCTCCAGTCAACCTGAGGCAGCTGGAACAAGCCCTACAGGATGAATGAGGGAACATCCCCAACGCCACCGACAACGACATCAATTAGACGTCGAGTGTTTGCCTGCATAACAGCTGAAGGTGGACATACGAAGTTTTGATGACTATGGACTCCATATTCAATAAATTCATTAACATATGATCAGAAACTTCGATTTCTAAAAAAATGGAAATTAACATTTCACACCAGTGTTAATAAAACGTTTCCTGGCTGTAAACAAATGAAGTTAGATGATGTGCAAATGATTCAGTATTAGATAAAATGTTGTTAGGATAGAAAACCGTGTCTTGATATTTTTCAATGAAAATTTGAATGAGTGGATAATTTCTTTTGGGGTTTAGTGTATAACACTTAGTGCAAATATAACAACAATACAATACATCATGGAAAATAACATACCAAGGCAAAAATTCAAGGCTAAATAATTTAGAGTAACTGAATTTTTAATCAAGAAAATAGCAAGGTCTATATATTATCTCAATTAATAGAATCATAACAATATGCACCTAATTGATGATATACGTCATGGTATCTAAAATTAGTTCTAAAATTTCATATATGTATGAACATGCTATATGAATTCAAAATATAACGGCATGTTGGCTAAACAATCCCAAAAGTGTATACAAGGACAAATTGTCAGGGGGGAATGAAATATGAAACTTGAAACAGCCTTAGATCCCAAACAGTAATGAGCAAGCTCTTTCCCAATACAGATTTGATATATAATGTTAACTTACCTTTGGAAGCAGTAAGCTTTGTCGGTATACATCACATTTATATCAATGATTCTACTCACCTGTCATTCTTTTATTAGAAGTTTTCTTCGTTATCGAATGTAAGCAAAAGGTTGCATTTCAAATGAAAGCTGCTTTTCATCTTACAAACTTACACTTATGAGATAACACTTCGGTAATTCCATGCATATCATACATGAACTGGTTTTCTTTAAGTACCAAAAAAATGCAAGGTCAGGAACACACCCTAAATGAGTTAGTATCATATTGTTTTTTAACTGAACTGAACTCTCTCCCAATGCCTATCTGCTTACCTTTGATGAAATATATTTTGTCATCATGTTTCAAATTAAGTGTGATGGTCCCTTCAACTAAAAGAACTTTGTGATGACACAGCTTATGTTGTCAAAAAGGGGAAAGGCGTACATGATAATACTTTCGGTATCATGATTACACATGCTGATTATGCTTGTTATATTGTGATTAGCTTTTTTGTTGTTGTTTTTTGGACGAATTGATGCACAAAATATCCGGTGAAAGTTATGTACTAGTATGTCTTTTATCTTAAGTTTTTTTTACTTAACAACCAGAGAATATAGATACTGAAAAAAAGGATACAGCCTTATAGAGTGAGTGTTAAAGAACGATTGAAAGATAAACAGAGCAGGTTAATTGAAATTGAAACTCTTTATCAACTATTTGATAACGAAATAGATGAAAACCCATCAAGCGAATTACGAACGCACGTACGAAAGTCAAAATTACTAAAAACCTTCTGAAGTTTAGTTTTTGGTCACATCTGTTATTGGTCATATGTTAAACTAAAACCTTACTGCGTCCCATGTTTCGATATGTACTTCATAGCTGAGTTTAAAGTTTTCTTTCATGACTTACAGACTGTATTGTACATCAATGATAAACAGTCAACTATGCATATTTTGTTTAGATGAAATGATCTCGGACATGAAGGTCAAACGTTGCCTGTGACTGCATATTTGCTGATATCTATTAGCTGAAAGGAGAACTCGAAGTGAAAAGTATATAAATATAGGTACTCAACATGATTGTTATACAAAATTGTTTTGGTCTCATGTAAAGTTGTGCATCGATTCTCTACAGCATTGTAATAAAACCCTTGCTTTGGTACTTATTCTAGAAATGAATAAATATTGCACAAACGTATTTCTCTCCAGAAATATAAATGCATTAAAAATATGTATAAATTCATTGCGTTTTTTACATTTGAAACAATCTTTGTCTTCTATCAGCACCGCATACTCATGCGTTATTAAGCTTTAATTTTTCTATACACGTTTTCAAAACGTTTTTTAACAGAGCAAAACTTATCTCACCTTTCTGTAAAGTACTCTTTTCTGAATGAATGACGGTCAGTTTATCTTTGTTTATCCCCCCCCCCCCCCTCCCCCCTCCCCCCAATTCTCACTTCTTTGGTAAAATGCAACCTTGTTCAACCTGGTAATATAACCTAAAAGTTATCATGTTTAATCAATGGTTATACATTAATCCTCAATATCAAACCTTGAAAAGTCATAATAAGGTTCTATAATGTCAAGATATCACATTTAAAAAACTTCAGTTAATTTGATCAATTACAAAGCTTACCATGTTCCACATTGCTAACATCATTGAAAAAATAGTATATTGCTTAGGCCTATTTTTTGGTACTTCTTAATCATTAGGATATTTTTATTTGCGGTTGCAATAAGTTTATTTTGCCAGCATTTGAAATCCAATTGATGAAAAAAAATAACCTTCTATTAAATCCATGCCCTACTTCATTCAATGGCTTCTGGGTAATAAATGATAATAAATAATTTGATCACTGACGATCCGTCTAATTCATGTCACCTTTGAAGAACTTCAGTTGAATAGATCAGTTACCATGCCCATCTTGTAATGAGTAGTTGCAATGATTCCACGTTGATAACGTCATTGAATAAATGGTATACTGCTTAGAAGACAGAATGTAAGGTCTTTTTTGCTTTTTAATTAATTTATTAATTACAATGAGATAGTTTTTCTGCGTCTGTTATCCATAGCAATAAGTTTTAAGAACTTTATGTTATAATGAATAAATCTGTATGAAATGTGCCCTACATTACTTTTTGGCTTCTTTGTCCAAGTCGTCTTAAAAACATATAATGGAACATGAGAAGAAGAAAGTAAGACGATGAGCCAATACCTTTATACGATGAAAGCAATTAAAAGCGTCGTTTTGCCAAGTCTTACGAGCAAATTTTTGTTTTTCCTTTCGTTAAAAGTTACTAATATGTTTGCTCTACCAATTAACAATTCCGCTGTACAAAATGTTAACATTGTAAGCCATTATAATAGATTATAATTAGATTAGAAGAATATCACAGAAATGTGTAGTGGTGAATTATAAGATTATTAATGTGGGATTGTTGAGTCATGTGGTTTTACAATGCCTCTTTATGTGCGGAACAAGCATTTTTGTCATTAATCAATCTGATAATGAAAATGACAAATGATTGTAATTTTTTCCATGAATTTTAACAGGATTGATCGTGTTCTACGAACGAACACAAAAATTTCCATATTTTCTCCATAAGGATATTTGCACTTTTTTGTCTCATTTTCATCAAAGACCTGATAAGATATTGTCATTAATCACAATCTATAAAAAATATACCCGTATCTGATTGGTTGATTTATTTAATCTACAAATTAACATAAATTTATATTAATCTAATTCACGATTGATCTATTATTGAACGTTTACTAGAAACCATTTTACTTGCACGAACACATACACTGACATTGATTCTAAATTTTGACTGGTAGCTGAAAAGCCGGAAGTTGGTTTGAAATAAGAACCATCTGTTTACAAATTTACAGTGTTTTATTTCGTTTGTTCACGCGATTAGAGTACTGACTAACCTTTGATGTAAAGTCAATGTCTGTTTCAATTCTGCCAATTGCGTGCAACAGTATTATTGAACTACCCCCAGTTGTTGCAGGTGTTTTATTTTACCATTTAGTAAAGAAAATGTATTTAACCCCCCTTTTGTTGCTGATATTTTATTATACCATATGTACCACAGAAAAACATCAAAATAGTTAATGTTGCTAATTTGTTGAGTTAATAATTTCTGAATTGGCCCCTAGAAAGATATTACCACAAGATAACACTATGGTGTAAAACAGGATATGCAAAACATTTCCCTGTTGATCACTCAAGTGATTGGCCTTTAGTGTACCTTCAGCTTCAGCCTTTCATGACAAATGATTGATGACAATTCTTTTTGTAATGGAGATCCTTGTTCAAATAAATTGACTCAGAAAAGCAGTTCAATGGCCTTGCATGCACAAGTCGTAATCATAGTTTGGTTATGTAAAAAGAAATTGTTGATTGGAATTGTAATCATATTGCAATAGTTATGAGGACTGGAATTGCTTCTGTTATCTTGTTCCACAATCTAGTAAAGGAAAATATGCTTGGCTAATATGAACCTGGATGAAAGAGTTGGGATGAGCTTACCAGGCAATAGTTTCACACTAAATATAATAAGTTATTGAATGATTTTGATCTTGATACAGACACAAATCAATGCCTAATGCCGAAAAATAAAATTTAAATTAAGAAAAGATAATTTTACGTTGCAATGATTACCAACCTTATTAACAAATTATATCTAACACATTACATGGGTTACCAACATAAAGAACAAAATGTTTGACATACATGTACTTTCAATTCGCAAGAACAAGCTGGTCGGAATTTTGATAATGATACTGATATAACTCTTTACGTTCCACTTAAGAAAATTACATAAATGAGAACTGATGTTGCTTAATTGTTATCATATATTACTGAGTATGAACTGGAGAGATTGAAAGCTATGCCGAAACAATAAGAACTGTCAAAAGGAATGAAATATATAACTATTTAAAGCTGTTCACTTCATCACATATTGGTTTGATGAGTTCAAAAGTTATGATAATGATAAACATGGCATCATGTTGTTGCTGACCTGTAGTTAACTAGCTCATGTTCACTTACCCTTGAACATATTTAGCTCTGTCATCATATATCACATTTAAATCAAATATACTGTGTAGCAATTCATGAAACGCCTACATTATTAAGATATCGCGTGTAGTTACATTAGAGAACATAGAGCTGTGTCATCATATATCACATTTAGGTAAAATATTACTTACAACAAAACATTATAGAAAAAATATGTGTAAATATTTATCATATTTTGATCATATATTTTTACAGTATATTCATTGAACACGATACTGATATTATTTCTAAATTTTCTGTTAATGTATGCTACAATCCTTAAAGGGGCAGTAGCACGCTTTCAGGGGGAATAGAAGGTGATGGAAAATGAAAATTAATGGTTTCAATTGAAAGACAATGCATTTATACTAAATGAAGCAGTATAAAGTCAAATATATAATGTAAAGTTTAGCCATGCGGTTTCTTTTTCTTACACAAAATAAATAAAAGGTGTTTACACAAAATGGCCGCTCATGGATTTTAGGTGAATCTTCATACTTTGTTCTCTGAATATGGATAATTTGTTTGTGTTATGTGATTTTTGACACTATCAGAATAATACATTGAGTCGTTTTACAATTCATAACCATGTTTGTTTCAAATAAATATTTTTTGACCTAAAATGTTGTTCGTTCTTGATTGAGATAATCCTCCTTCCATCCTATCCAATTGATCTGGTCAAAGTACCGAATTAACTAAAGAAATACTATTTAACTAAGCAGATTTGGGTAAGCTGTTAAGAATTATTTCCCCAATTGTTGATAACATAGCTTATTAAATTATAAATTTAGCTCTAGAATTTTGCAACATTAAGTGCTTAGGACTTGGTAAAGATGTCCATGTGTAGGTAAATAGGAATCCTATTTAAACGTGCGACCTGAAGCTGTTAAACATATTTATCATATACTCTCTTTTTATCCTTTTCAATAGTAATTTTGAATTGCTTAAATTATACTGCGCTTTGGTACATAACACGAACAAGATGACCAAGAACAATCTCGACTGATGATTTGATACCTCAAATATCTTTTCATTTTCTCATTGATCTGCGTAGTTAAACATAAGAGGGAGTTTTCTCAAGTGTGATAACAAAATAAGGTAAATGTAACATGACTTCGGTAAATACTCGTTTCTGATTGGTTGATTTGAAGGATTTCCCAGTGTTAAATGGCAATAAACACCCGCAAATTGGCTGAGGCGAATCACCGCTAAAGGATACATTATTTGGTCCGCCCCAACATTAAATGTTCCGATTCTCCCAATATTCGTGCCCGATTCACATTTTACTGTTGTTGTTGTCATTTTCTAACTTGCGCAATCCCGTAGATGCCAAAAATCCTTTTCTATTTGCTTTAGTTTTATGTAACTAAACTTTCTTAATTGGCTAAGTTTCCCCTAATTTGCCGCCTTGTGCCATGCGACCTGTTTCTTTCGAATGCCGTTCCCATGGCACGGCGTCACAAAGACCAACGGTTATGACGTCATAATTATCACGTCACCGTCACAATGGTCTAGGCTAGTTTAAGATATTTGTTCAGTCGGGTTTCTTCCTGTTAGTTTATGAATTTTATAACTGTTTTCTCTCTCATAATGTCATAGTGAAAACTATAAGATCTCATCTTTATGAGTGCAACTGGTTTGCAATATAAGAACACTATTTTAATGTCTATAACACTGGGAATTCCGGCTTCTTTATAGCTGCGAACACCTATAACAATAATGGATCAGTCGTTAGATCCTTTCAACTCAGAGTTCCCTACGCAAAAATAGAGTTCGCTCTTAAAATGCTTATAACTAACGGTCATGTTACAATATCGATAAATAGTTGCGTTTGTAAAATTTCCAGGATTCATTGTTATTCAACACCCGCAAATTTAAGCGTTTTAAACCTTCGGCTAATGCTGTCGGTTTTAAACTAAATTTGCGGGTGTTGAATAACAATGAATCCCGGAAATTTTACAAACGCAACTATTTATCTTCTTATTCCATAGTCATCTTTACATAGTCCTGAATATGAAAAACATATTTGTTCAGGGTTCCAAGCGACGGGCTTCATTCAAACGACATCACAATGGAAATGACGACAAAATCGTTGTCGGCAATGACATCATAATCATTAATCATAATTCATTTTTTTAACTAATAATTGTTTGATTTCGGAAATGTCACATGTCATTCATAGTTTGATTTTGAAAGGCAATTGTTGTCAGGGAGACGAGCCACAAATAATTTCTTTACAATACAGATACTCTACATAGATAATCGATATCTTATTCTAGTCAAAGGTGGGATAAATATATAGAACGTCATTCTAGTGCATTTTTTCGTTTGTATTGAACGAGTAGATGTCACAAAGAGCAAAGAAACAACGAGTTCGCAGAACGAGGTGTTTCTTTGCTCTTTGTGACATCTACGAGTTCAATACAAACAAAAAAATGCACTAGAATGACGTTGTATATTTATTACATACCCTTTTCGTTAAATTTACTTCAAATAAAGCCGTACATGGAAGAATGTTTGCGTGTTATCTTGACCTGAATAAATTACTCCGCCAACCCTTTCACGAAATATTACGTCATCACATTCCTCCACCTATGACGTCATTTGACAATAGAGTGCACACCAAACTGTGATTAATATTTGATGAAAAACAGACGCAAGATATTTGTTCATATATTTAAATTTCTTAAATGACATGTAATATCACAAATGTATATCAATATTTTATTCGAATACAATATAAACTTTCATAACTTGAAACATTCGGCAAAGTTCGGTCACAACGTATTCAAACGTGAACGCGTGAACATGGAGAGATGACGTTACAGAACAGTTCAACGAGAGGAAGTGACAGTACTTACTCAGATCTGAATCACTATGAATGATGACACGTCTACGTTTTGGAGAGACATGTATTGAGATGAAAAGTTGAAGTTACCGTAATATGAAACGATCCCAGTAAATGTTGCTATCACTAAATAGACCGGAAGTCATACTTTGACCCCATTGAAACGATGTCACTTGCACGTAGATGGCAGAACTGACAGCGCCGGGTTTTGTGCGATGAGAATCACAATATCCGGGCCGGGATACCTAAACTCTTCGTTCTTCATTGTTTTCTCTCAGGTAAATTGCAAACTTTGTGATTTAACTTGTTTTTTTGACGATATTGTCGATGTAGTTTTTGAGGTCGGTATTTTCGTTGCGATCGGCGGAGTGTAAATACTTTAATTTGTTAATATTTTTATGTAATTGTGAACAATTTAAATTATCCTGATAAGAACAACACACAGGAATGTCTGAATCAAATAATGTGCGTGTGTTTACATTATTGATATGGGGTTTCCCATGCCATAAAACCTAAAAATAGCTGACATGACACCTCCCTCGCTGAGAAAGTAGTTCCGTGAGAAGTGCAATACGGAGTGCAATACGGATTGAGGAGTGCAATACGGAATTCGTTGTATTTCATTAGGTATTACTATCGTAAGATTACATGGGTATGTAATAAAGCCGAGGATATGTCTAATTCAAAACTATATCCTGTAAACTTATTAAAATATGAATTTGATTTTAGAATTTTGCAACATATAGTGTTTTTTTGGCTTGGTAAAAGTGTCGATGTGTGAGAAAATAGGAATCCTATTTCAACTTGCGACCTGAAGCTGTTATACAAATGTCAACGTATAAACGTTTGAACAATTATTTGTTTTTGTTCTAGGAACAATAGCTGTAACAGACCTATATCTTCAACTATCACGCGAACATTTTTAATATTCCATTGTGTCAATCATAAGCAAACACACAGACTTAAAGTTTCGTAACAATCTAAGCCATCTAATTTTTCATCAACTTATCAATTTGTGTGAAGGCAATGTTTGCCAAGCCCTTGGCAAAGAGACCAGATTTGTGTAGTGCCGAAAACAGTTTTTGAATCATTAACGAAGCCCTGCAGTCTATATGGGCCGTGTCCACTGATTAGAGCTTAACTAGTACAAAGAGAACTAGTACAAAGCTTCTTCTTGATAGACAGCTGTATTCAAACTGTGGTTTGGTCTCGAAATGGGTTAATTTTGTCATGTGATAAAAATCAAGTTGTTTTAAGCTTTGAAGTGCCCTAGTTAATTTGTCATGCATATTATTTTCAGAAACGTCTAATGTCATGCATATTATTTTCAGAAACGTCTAATGTCTTGCATATTTTTTTTTGGAACGTCTAATATAATACATAGTTTGATTTCGGAAACACCCCATGGCATATACATTTTGATTTTGAAAGGAAATCGTTGTTAGGGTGACGAGCCACAAATAATTTATTTACAAGACAGATACTCTACATTGATAATCGATATTGTATTCTAGCCAAACTTGATCATTTAGGACTTGCATAACGATATCCATCGATTGATTTACAGAAGATTATTTATATGCACAATGAACAAATATTTTTCGAATAATGTTTTCTTTCTTCACTCACATATCAATAATAAACTCATCGGCAAAAGAAACTTATCACTTTTAAACTGAAAATATAGAAAAATATTTTATTCAAATATTGACAGTAACCATCGCAATATAAGCACATAATACCTATATTTGTGTATTTTAACTTGTAAAGAACAAATGTTGATGCATTATGGGGAACAATGAAAAAAGGTGAAAATCACGTGACTTTGCCATTGGTGCCAAGTCACGTGACACAAATGTCAAACAAGAGCTAATTATGGATCACGATCATCACCCCTGTAGAAAGAACACCTACACCCCATCAAAAGTCGGATCAGAAAACTGTAGGGAGGAATTGAAAGTTGACAAATACTGTGCACGGATACCAACTTTTGAAGAATTGCCATAGTTCCTAAATTTTTATTTACAATTTGTTTTCTCAATATAGATATAAGATGTCAAGATATTGGACAATCCCAAAACAGCAAAAACAATTGTATTTTTACCATATGAAAACGTATACCCGTTTGCATTTGACCATCGTCAACACTTTCTTTAACTGACGTCATGAACGTCAAATGCTATAAGTGTGTATTGCGTTTTGGACGTACGTACTAGGAGACCAAGGGCAAGTGAAGTCAGAGCTCTTCGATTCCTCAGTGGTCCTACAATAACCACTAAACTTTGATTTATTGCAAATGCTAAATGGTAAGAATAGACTTAATTTGTAAAGATATACAGCTATTTAAAGGTCCTATGCCCTGTCACTGATTGAAAAACACTCACTCTTTCATAAAACATACTTCAGTCAAATCTGACTCACTAATCTATGAACAAGCCACGATTAAGGGTAAACAGGAATACTGAAAGAGCCATTAGGTGACGTCACACAATCATTCTATGTTTTGTTTAATTATTGTTATTTTTGTGTGCTTACACTTGTCTTGAGCATATTTAAGTCTGATCCGATGTTTTCATTCCAATATTCATGATTTTAGAGTGAAAAAATATCAAAATGATGGTCTGTAATTTTTGTTTTTGACCCCTTCTCATTTAAAATGTTTTGAGCGCACTACGGATTATGTCAAATACTAGTTTCTGTTTTTCAATGTTTTTGGGACTGGTTGATATACTATACTGACTTTATTTCAACCTTTTAGCACTTTTCGTTATTTAATGAGAGTAATTTTAATTGAGTGATAAGTTTCTTTTGCCGATTAGTTTAGTATCTGAAACTAAACCTGTAAATATGCAGATTATGTTTATATTATATATTGACAATAAGGAATAAAGCCAAGGAAGACGAAAAGCAAGATAAGCAAAACGTGCACGAGCAGGTCAATATTGTAATATTGTAACATTTATAAATGTTATAGCTTTTAATGGATTAGTTCAGCAACGACCTCGACATATATATCGCGTGTCTGTAAAGAACGACATTATCAAACGAACAAAACATGACTTCTAAATTTCCATACGTTTCATAACTCGTGTTAATAAATTTTTCGTAGTACAGAAAAGCCAGTCTGGGTCAAGTTAAAGACTGTCACCGTCGCAGATTTTGATAAAAATTGACGACAAAAGGTTGACAATAAGTAGATTCTTTAAATGGACACTATGGTGAAACCATTTGAATAATAATTAGGAAAAAATGGTATTTGAATACCAAAGTAAAACATTAACATATTTTAAAAGGCAAGCTCCATTAACAGAGCAATTTGTTACCAATCACTACACATCAATAAAACGGACACTAGTCAAATACAAATTCTAAAAAAATGGAAAAACACAAAAGGTTAATTTAAAACTACAAATTCAGCTCGATCAACTTGCTGCACGCATCACCTTGCATCAACTAGGAAAACACTATCTGTGAATCACAGTGATTATCATTATCTTTCCAATTCCAAGATAAATGCATACATTCTTTCAACTTATTGGACTCAGGTTTATTATGTTTGTAATAAATTGCTGCGTAGTATATTTGATCTAAATGCGATATATAATGAAAGTTTGATGTTTCCATAAGTAAACGTAATATATTGAATCTGTAGAGGATAAAAGCTAGTTCACTACAGTCAAGCAAAATGAGGCCATCTATATCATGATTAAATCCACTGAACTCTATGATAAATGGTTATTAGCTGTATGGATGTTGTGTTTCATTTCTCGCAAAATATACACATGTTTTCTCGAGTTTGTATTTTAATTCTAAATACTAGATAAGATCTTATACAAAATGATAACTTAATGTTTGGTTTTTATATTTTGCCTCATTAATGTCAATTTTGTCAAATATCAAAGCGAGGGTTATTTTGTAATATTACCAATGACATGATATTGTATTTCGTGGGACATATGACAGTAAGATGGCATAATATTTTTATATGTTAATTGATTATGTATAAAAAATATTATTATCGATGTTGATAACTTTTATCAGATAATGCCATCACTTTGCCACTGACTCATCTCTTAAGTTAAAGCAGTGTGTAATTTGTTTATAACTATCAGGTAAACTTAACTATTCTATAGCTAACAGTGCGTTTTTATTTCAAATATTTGCTATGATGATGATCACAAATAACACTGCACAGCTTCATTTACAAGACAAAAGCTATAAATCAATACATTTAACATGGACAAACAGTTTATCTACACGTTATTTTGTTGCTGTAAACAAGAATGTTGTTAAGCTTTAGAGAATTGCTGAATTTGCAATAAAATAATAACTCTGTCTCTTGAAGTATTCAACATTAAAAAAAGAAAGTGGTTACTAACAGAACGCCATTTTTAAACAAATATTTCAAATTACTATACCTACGTTCTTTTCGTGCAGGTTTCTACACAGCAAATATAATTATCCCGTCAACAAGAAGATGGAATAACCTAGTCTATAATCTCCTAAAAATAATTTCCAGTAGAATGACCTCCTAAAGAAACATAAGGTGGGACTATTCCAGGGGATAAAACAAGAGA
The DNA here is from genome assembly GCA_916613615.1 of Steromphala cineraria. Classification (NCBI taxonomy): domain Eukaryota; kingdom Metazoa; phylum Mollusca; class Gastropoda; order Trochida; family Trochidae; genus Steromphala; species Steromphala cineraria. Next base: position 2,419,117 of record OU744726.1, read on the forward strand.
TCAATGTAAGAATATTAAGAAGTCTGTGAAAGTTGGAAAAAGATCAATGTAAGAATATTAAGAAGTCTGTGAAAGTTTGAAAAAGATAAAAGTAAAAGTTTGGTTAGTTTGGCTTTCAAATTTTATTGTCTTGTCACAGTGCATATAAAGCACAGGCTTAAGGTCGGGTTTCTATGCTAAAATATCCTTTCTGGAAGATTATGCAGTTTATTGTCTTCTTAAGCGAATCTGAAGGTAAGGCTAATCTTCAGGGAAATGATTTTTAGAGAAGGAGTTCAACTGGCAGACATAGAACTGGTTGGTGAAACATGCCATCTTATTGACTTTTTTTACGAAGCCAAACCATATCAGTTAAAAGGAGATTCACGTACACCCCGTGTTTTTTTATCATTTTAGACTTTAGAGACAACATGCTGGAAATGCAAAATGCAAAATAATCTCTTTCATAATTGAACACTTGTGTATGTTGTTGTTTGAGCTGACAATGACTAAATACAGAGTTGCTTTTGATAAAGATGCTTGTTCTTATCATATTGTATTATCCAACATGCCTAAAAAGACATTAGCATACTTTCTGTTGTGTAAAATAAATTGTTGATTTGAATTGTTTTGTTTTGCCAAAAATTGGGTTGTGATTTTTAATGATCTTTTGTCCAACAATCTCGATATACTTTAATAAAAGGGAACCTGGATGTAAGAGTTGAAGTGAGATGCCGTTCAAAGAAGTCACATTCATATCACCTGTATTTTCGCAAATTCATAAATAACAAGCTTGAAAGCTTATGCAATTGCTATTTTGGGCTTTTCTTAAGGTTATGGCTTCGTAGGAGATAAAAAGGCCAAAACGAAACAAAAACAGTTTTGTTTTCTTCTTTTTTTGTATTCTTATTTGCCTCTACATATAACAAATTTCATTGAGGTAAGGCAGTAATACTGCCTTATCAAATACCATACAAATCAAATCTTTTCACACTGAACATATCATTTTTGTTAACGGTGATTTCATGCACTTTATAGGGGCAGTAGCACGTTTTTTGAAACTTGTATTTATTTAATTTTTCACGTTATTGAACGTTTATGCTAAATCTATTAGTTTGATAGTGTCAAAAATCTCATTACACAAATGAATCATCCACAGTCAGAGAATAAATTACTAAGATTCACATAAAGTCTATTGGCGGTCGTTTTTGTGTGAACACCTCATTTGGTGAAAGATAAAGGAATCGCATTGCTTAACTTTACATTATATATTTGACTTATTGCTGTTTCATTAAGTTTAGATACATTGACTTTCAATTGGAAACATGTATTTACATAGTCCACACATCACCTAAAACGTGCAACTACCCCTTTAAGACGTATATGATTTTAAAGAGCTTGAAATATCGAGAGTGATGAAATCCAATACACTATTGATTAAAATTTCAAGTGATTTGTCAAAAGTTGTTTCTTCAATTGATCGAGACTTGAATCATTTGCAACAAGTATGAGAGGCTAGGGAATAGGGTTATTTCAATTTACTAAGAATGCTGAAATATTATATGTATGAAGATGTAACAGAAGTATTATATTACAACAAGTTTTAACAATATTGAAGGTAGGTTGAGCACTAAATGGTGTTCACTTGATTGTTGAGCACAAAGTACACCAGTACAAAGCTTAAACTCGAAGCCTGAATTGATGCAGACTCGTTTATGTTGCATTTCATATCATTTATTTACAACTAATTGTTTAATGAGCGATTTTTTATCTAATCATATCATGTAATTACGTAGTTGAATGAAGAAAAATTTGTGTATGTCAAGACCATTTCAATTAGGATAGATATTTACCTTTTTTATATTTTAACTATTCGTGAATGTCTTTATTTTCTTCGCAAGATTATCATTTGAATTAATGAACCTGTAATTAACGGTTTCGACCGAAAGCATAACTGAAAATTAAAGACCTGAACCATAGAGACATTTTAGGACTTTTAAAGGGGCAGTAGCACGTTTTTTGACAATTTTATATTTAAAATATTTCACTGAAAATTGTAGGTTTATGTTAAAGGTATTATTTTGACAGTGTCAAAAATCTCATTACACAAGCCAATCATCCATAGTCAGAGGAAAAGTATGAAGATTCACATAAAATCCATTTGCGGCCATTTTTTGTGAACACCTTTAATTCATTTTGTGTAAGAAAAAGGAATCGCATGGCTAAACTTTACAATATATATTTAAATTATTACTGCTCCGTTTAGTTTAAATACATTGTCTTTCAATTGGAACCGTTCATTTTCCTGACATCACCTTATAAACCCCCTAAAACGTGCTACTGCCTCTTTAAAGTCCCTTTCAACCTTCACGCCAGACAAACAACAAGATCAATAACACCCTGCTGGATTAACGGTAAGTATTTTGCACTGAGTATACAACCCTCTTAGAACGCCCGTACCCAGGTTGTAATGTCTAGACGTTGACACGATAACGATTCGCCTTTTCTATGTAGTCTTTATCATACAAGACACTCTTTTGACACAAGATGAATACAAACTCTTGTTCAAAATCTACTTCGAACACCCAGGTTGTAAAGTCGATAATTTGACACGCTGACAATTATCTTGACCTATATATGTATATTGATTATGTTTTACCGAGAGGGTTTATAGTGCAAGATTGGAACTGGTGCTACTGAACTAAGTCTTGTTGACACATGTACATCATAACTTACTAACTTGGTGAAAAGATGGCAAGCCACCCGTGTGGCCAAATCCGTCAATGTATTAGTGTAAGTGTTTTGGAGATTTAAAAGAACGATCGGTATCACATATCATGAACTATGACACATGTGCCTTTTATACACTCTCTCAAAAAAGAAACTCAACCCTTCTCTCAATATCTGACAACATCCTCTGAACAAAAATGGTGAATGTAAATTGGATATTTTTGTCATGTATTCTTATATGTTCTAGTATGATTACTAATAGGTCCCAAACGCAGCCTTATTACCGCACGCTGACATTTTATCCGATTTTGTTCGAGAATGTGCAAAACAGTCATATGCATAAAGTGAACTCCACGTGCAAATCAAGGAAAGTACACTTTAAGCCGAGGTCTATAAAAGGAAACGCAGTTTGGCAATATATTCAATTTGTTTACTTCGAAATCAAGGTCGAAAATGCCCCAATTGAATAAAGCAGATCGAAATATGACCATTGGTCGGATTCAGACCGGGTACAATTTTGGAACAGTTGCCCACCATCTTAATGTCCATAAAACAACAATCTCCCGACTTTGGAATCGCTTAGACAGTTCCATGCAACCGAAGACCGTCCACGGAGTGGAAGACCAAGGATCACCACACCCGCCTGGGACCATTTCATCCGGGTCACCCACCTACATGTACGTAATCGACAAGCCACACCAATTGCCACTGAAACAGAAGTGCCTGGTTTTAGGAGATTGTTGGCCCAAAACATAAGGAACCGTTTAATGAGGCTAATATTCATGCACGACGAGAATTTGTCGGACCTGTTCTGAGATGCCAACATCGACGTCAACGTCTCAGATGGTGTACTTACGTGAGGATATGGACCCTAAGGAACTGAAGATTAATTTTATCTGTTTCAGTGACGAGTCCCGTTTCCTACTAAACAGATATGACGGCAGGCAACGTGTATAAAGACGAGGGAATGAACGTTTTGCACCGAACTGTGTTGAATAGGTCGACAGATTTGGAGAAGAGAGCATCATGGTGTGGGGAGCCGTGTCTTACAACAGACGATCATACCAGGTCATCATTTCTGGCAATTTGATGGCCCAACGCTACGTCAATGACGTTATACAGCCACACATCCTTCCGATAATCGACCAATAGAGGGAGCTGTTTCAACAGGACAATGCCCGCTCTCACACACCTCGTGCAACAGTGGGTTTCTACGGAATTCCAATATCAATACCTTGCCATGGTCCTCCAGGTCGCCAGACATCAACCCCATCGAATATCTTTGGGTCTATCTTGATCGTCGTTACACTACCACCGTAGACATTAGAAAGCGCCCACTAGTTTCCGTTGAATGTATTATAGAGACCTGGGATTGAGACATTATACTAAATTTGTTTCACCATGTAAAATTTTATTGTGTTATCTTTGATAATCTACGTCTAATAAAAGACTGATATAAAAATTGCGTTTCTTTTTTGAGAGAGTGCACATACATATTTTAGATATTAGTTATTTTCCGAGGAGCTGATCGTTTTTCTCTTGGTTTTTTATTGTCGATGATATTCTTAAAAAAATCTTCTGGGTCAAAGAAATCTCGAGATGAGATAAAAACACTTGAATCAAACTCAATCTTGCAGAATTTAAGAAAAACATCATTTTCATTTTTTGTATTAAACAAAATACACTTAACGACCGTTGCCTGTGGCTGTACTAATAGCATCTTCCTACTCAGAGCCTAAAAGGCCAGTTTCCAAACTGTCATTTTATGCCTTGCTGCATAGCCTTGAGTTTTCTGTGCTTGCTCTCTAGTCTGTAGGGGCACTATAACAGCACAGAGTCTCTGCATCAAGGCATAAAATGACAGTTTGGAAACTGGCCTTTTAGGCTCTGCGTAGGAAGATGTACTAATAGCTGAAAATGCCAGTAGTCAGTCACTTCAATGAGGACTCTGCCTCCTTGTATTTGACAGCTTACTGACATCCATTGTGCATGGCTGATGTCATTTTGTATCTGTGATATTTCAGAACATTGAAGAATTCCATTAAAGAAATTTAGAGTTAGATATCTGATACACGTAAATATGAAATTTGCAATAATCTCTGTGTCTGAAGCGGGAAAGGTAAGATGATGTTGTCACTTGCTGGGGAAAAGGAAGATATACGAATAGATAGATGATATATATATATATATATATTTATGAGGTAGAAATATGATATAAATTAGGAATTCTTAAGAAACTGACATCCAACACTTGAGTTTGACCATCAAGCTATGACGTAGGATTGTAGCTAGTTTTTTCAAAGCCTGAATAAATTGGAAAGATTATAACAATTAGGTCATTGACGTCAATCAAGAAAGAAAACTTTTATTCATCATCACTTCAATTTCACAATGGCAATCTCTATTTCAGACACAGGGATTTATAGTTTATAGCCTTTGGTGTTAACAATGATTTAGTTCCAAAATTCTGCCGTTGCTTTAAGTTAAAACAACGCATCAACTATTGTGTAGACACAATAGTTTTAAATGTGTGAAAGATCTAAGATGTAATCTTCTGCGTGTACCAGATGACGGTATGAGATATATTCAGATCATATTCTTACAATCACTAGAGTATGACCAACGGGTTAGAATATGTCTGACCAATGTTTAAGAGATATGTGAATATCAGTTGTCCGATACAATAAACTGTCAACGGTGCATGTTTAACTTCAATCTAGTTAAAACTAGCTGTAATGTTATCGTCCCCTAAGTCCTTACGTAACGTAAGTTTCAATTAGATTGGTTTAACTTCGGATCATTTCGGTTGCACATGACTTTTGTGGAAGGATGTGGTAAGCCTAAAAGGGTATGAGACGAAGAAATATTTGTTATGATAATCAAAAGAAATTAAAGCTCAACTCCATATTTCTTCATGACATCTTCATAAAGTAAGAACCGTTGCGTCGCTGCATGGTGTTTCCACATTAGGAATTTTCCACATTGGAGTCAACCGGTGAAAAAATCTCTGTTGAACTGCACTGTAGCCACGCAATGTCTTTAGCCTAGATCGTTTTGCTTACGTCTGACCATAAGGATATTTAAATTGATTGCAGCGACACGTCGAAGTGATCGTTCTGGAAATTGCAAATTGCATGTTCAAAGGCATAACCATCTGAACTTGTTGCGGGGGATATAGTATTGAGCAGCGTCCGTCCTCACGTACGTACGTCCCGACGGATGAAATTGAATAACTCAAAAACTATTGACCTGATTCTTTTCATTTTTTTGTATATAGCTTCATCACCATGAGAGCAAGGTCCCTCTAGAGGTTCATGACCTTGACCTTCATTTCAAGGTCATTACGAGACTTTTACATTTTACCCTTATCAGCGGGATATCTCAAGAACCATTCACTGAATTCTCTTCATAACTTACACAATGCATCTTATTGGGAAGGCGCCGGGCCCAGTCGATTTTGGTGACCTTCACATTATTTTCAAGGTCACAGTGAGGCTTATATATGCAAGACCCAGGGACCAGTTGATTTGTTATGATCTAAATGACATCTAGTAGCATGACACGTGTAGACAAGTGTTTCTTTGTATACAGTATGCATTATGTTCACATCACTTTGCGGCGGGGGATCTTGTCACCTTTGTGACAAATACTTGTTTAAATTCATATATGTTCCATGTATTGAAACAAGTCAGGCAGAAAATTGGTTTGACCCTTTACTTCTTTTGAACGCTTTTTTAAAAGTAAACAGCATTTAAAACAACCCTGCCATTTCAGAAATTTCAGAAATGTGCCTATTTTGTCCGTGCTTTCCATGAATAAATCCAGATTCATATCAAATAGAGGGATGTGAAGTGAGTATTTATTTTTAAAATCATTATTCCTTAGATGAAGTCATGGGAAATACAGTGATGATTGCATATTGGTGATAGTTTTCACGAGTGTTTGCATCACTGCAAATCTAACACACATGTGAGTTGCTGGTTGTAAGATACATCAAGTTAAAGAGACACAGAGTATGTTGGTAGGATAGGTTGAAGACACTTAGATGATGAGATGTATGACCCTGCAATACAAAGAGACAGGACAACGTTCTAGGGTTTTCAAAGATAACTATACAATTACCACAGCACTTAGCTAAAATCGTTCGTGTTCAAGGTGATGGATTGTCGGCATTTAATTTGGAAAGTTTGGCTGCGCTTGATTCATAGAGCTTTATTTGTTTTTAAAAGATTGATCTATCAATGAATTTAATGGTATTGAAAGATTTGATTGAAAATGAATGATGCAGAATCTTGAAAACAAAACTTATGATATAGATATTTCACTAACTCATTACACATGTTAACATGCATCGTTTGTTGACATTAAATGTATGTTATACTTAACTGTTGGTTTTCGCTCGCTCATCATTTTCAACCCTATGCATCAATATTTTGGTTGTTTAAAAGGTGTATCAGTTTTGGCAGAATATCGAAATCACTTTTTTAATTTATTGCTACAAAATCAATCATTATTGTTTCTTTGCGCCAAGTGAAAGTTATTGTTTTTGCTTTTTGTTCAGATAGTCCATTTGGAAAATTTAAATCTAAATTCAAGAAAATCAAATATCCACAAGTCATAGCATAGCAACGAGAACACACAGGTACTCGATAAACTGTGCAGTGCTTTTAAGCTTATCAACATGTGTGTTAAACAGCAATTGCACAATAAGTAAAGAGTCTTGAGAAATACATTGGCAATTGGTGAGTCCATTAATGGTTAAATAGAACACTCTACAATGCACGAACTATATTTTCAAACAAAATCAGTGTTGCAGTGACGTCAATGGTGTTGTGAAACATGGACAAACTTTAAATAATTTGGGTACACTATGTCCATATTTGTTTGTTACATCGTTGTAATGATGCAAAAACACAAACTTAAAGTCAATTTACCATAATACAGTTTTCAAAATTTAATAATGTTTTTTTGATCAACGAAAAGGTCCCTTGTAACATGTACCTCAGAATAAACGACTGTTTAAAAGCATTCCTTTACCTTGTAACATTCTGCATTACGAAAAAATAGACCCACACAACCTGTTAATCAGGATATGCTTGATTATGACAATTGTTTTTCACTGCTTGAAGAGAGACCCTTAATCGAATAATTTTGAGACTTTGGCAGTTTTTTAATACAAAAGGCACAAGACGTTAGCATAATTTGGGTTATGTAATAGGAATAATTGATTGGAACAGTCACCATATTTCAATAGTAATGCGCACTGTTATTGCTACTGATATTTAGTTTCGTATTCTAGCAAAGAGAAACGTGCTTGAATATTAGTCAACCTGGATGATTTCACAATGCACATAATTATGACAATATGAATTTGTACATGGTATATGAATTCAAAATATATTGACATGCCGGCGTAGTGACAAGATTTATCATTTTTAGATCAATTTATCTTTGCAGCAATGCTAAAAACACGACACTGATGTTATTTCGAAATGTTTATGTACCTGTATCCTACAATCCTTAACATGTTCAAGAATCGTTAATCAATGGATGTTACAAATAATGCTATATACTGACAGAATATTGTGTAATACTGGTTTCATTCGAATCAAGATTAATATGATATTTTCTCTTTGTCAGCAATAACTTTTACAAATTCTCAATCATCTTAAAGGTCAGCTTACCATCTTAAAATGCTTATTCGTCGTTCTTAATTTTATAACCTTGTATGTTTCAAATGAATTAAGTCTGTGAGATTTAGATTGTATTTGATATAAGAATATTGCTACACATGATGGTTTTGGGCTTGGTTAACGTGTTTCTGTGTTAGTGAATATGAATTCTATTTCAGCTTGTGACCTGAAGCTGTTAAGGAGTCAACTCATAAACGATTTGAACAACTTATTTGTTTATGTTATATGAAAAATAGATGTTATAGGCCTATAACTGTCCTTTTTATTTATTTACTTCACCCATAACATTTTCAATATTACATTCCTTAACAACAACCCCATAAGAAAGCACAGGGACTTTAAATTTCATAAAAATGTTTTTAATTTTGTTTTGGATTATTTTTCTATGTTTTATGTTTTCTTCAAAATTTTACTATCAATACCTATGACAGGATTTTCAGGAAAACTCTTGGTTACAAGGCTTATTGTGACAGCACGACAATAGCTTTTGAATCGCACACGAAGCATTGCAGTCTATACAGGCTGTGTCCACTGGCAAAAGCTAAATGAGAAGAAAGAGTTGAAAAATCTGTCTAGTCGATCTGTAAACCGAGAAAATTAAATGGATTAAAAAAGTGCAGTTTTCACCAATGTTTTTGATAGACAGTTGTATTCAAACTACGTTTTGGTCTCGAAATATGTCAAATTTCAAGAAAAAAAAGTTAAAATAGTAATGTGATTAAAAACAATTTGTTGATGTGCCCTTGTTCATTTGTCATACATAGTTTGATATCAGAAATATCACATGTCTTCCATTGAATGATATCAGAAACACCCTTGTCATATAGGGCTTATAGTTTGATTTTAAGAGGCAATCGTTGTCATGGAGACAAGCCACAAAGAATTATTTTTACAAAACAGATACTCTATATAAATAATCAATCTTTATTCTAGCCTATTGATCCATTTATATATCCATCGATTGAGGTGCTGAAGGTTGAAGATGCAGAGGTTCAGTTATCAAAATATGCTTCATGTTTCCAATAGTGATTACTTTCTTCACCAACATATCGATAATTCGATATGAAACCGAATATCTAAAGATGATCATGCAGATTTCTTTCAAATGGTAAACTAGTGTCCAAAAGAAACGTTACCATACAAATGACAAGATAACTCAACCCACTGCAGATTGTTACGACTAAAACATAGTTTTATCATTTCTTCAGTAGTCAACTCACCTCTATGCAAAATTTCAAAACATTATCTTTTCATGTTTGCGAGAAACACGCATTTAAAAAAAACATCGATTCGGAATCTCCTTAACTAGGCGAGATAGCAGAGAGAAATTGGACACTTTTGCTTGTTTTAAATCGTTCTAGAGCAGTGACGCGTCAACGAATCTATGTCAAATAAAGTGCATTGTATCAACAAGATTGTATTCTTACCTAAATTCAATACTTTATCAATTTTATAGTGAAATGACAAAAGTTCTGTGCATAAAACAACTTGAAATTTCGATTTATGCACCCCATGTGCGTTTGAAGAGACACAAAATCAAAAGTATCTTTTCCCGAACAATGAAAATGTGCATACTTCTTTACAAGACATATGCCTGTTAGGCACATTTAAATTCGACTCTGTCAGGTAATAGAATTTCGTTTTGGAGGACGTTGAAAACTTGGTATCGTTTCTTTTGGACACTAGTTTATAAGGACAAAGAAGAAAGCCATGGCAGACGTAAAAGTAAGATAAGCAAAACGTGCACGAGGAGTTTTAATATTTATATATGTAATAGCCTTTATGGATTAGTTACGTAACAACCTCGACATATATTTAGCATTTGTTTGTAAAGAACTACATTAATAATTAATGGTATTAATAGATACTTCATAGTATAGATCAGAAATCTGGTGATTCTGTTGTTTTACCACATAATATTTTAAAACATAGTCCTGATACAGTCATAAAGAAATATGCAGCTTTTGATTATTATTAGAATGATGAAAATATATGTACAAATTAAGATCAAGAAGATATGAGCAAGACATGATATGTATTTTTAAAAGCGACACTAGGATGAAACCATTTGAAAAATATAGACAATGTTGATATATGATAAGAGTAACTATCTGATAGCATTTCATACCATAAACATTAACTGTGTATATAACATGAAATTATCATGGTATGGTATAAACAATTAAGTGATAGCATTAGATTGACAAGAAAGGTATGATAAATTTATCAACTATTTAGGGTAAATTGCTCATTCATGCCCATGGGAAAACATTGTATCTTTTTTAAAAGGCAAGATCTGTTATGAAAGCAATTCCTTCCATCAATCACTGCCTCATTTTAACTCATCAATAAAACGGGCACAAGTCAAAGCCTATTTTTATAAACTTGGAAAATCAAAACAGGTTAATTCAAAACTACAACATCAGTTTCATGTACTTTCTAAGTAATGTATGCATTACATTTAATCACTTTTAGAAAAACACTATTTATGAGACACGGTGATTACCATTATCTTTCAAACTGCAAGATATATGTGCATTTACTTCAAACTTATTGGATCTTTGTTTGTTCTATGTTTTTCATGAATTGCCTCGGAGTATATTTGATCAAAATGTGATATATGATGACAAAGCTGACTGGTTTCAAAGGTTAGAGAACATGATAAATTATATTGAATCTGTAGGGGGTAAAAGCTAGTTCATTCCAGTCCATCAACAACATGAGGTCATGTGTAACATGATTACAAAAACTAAGCTGAAAACGATAAATGGTGATTACATGTAAGAAGGTTATATATAATGTTTGTGTTTCATTTTCCTTTTAAAAACTCGTGTTTTCCGAGTTAAGATGTAGACTTTGATTTCAAGTTTAAACACTTTTCTTTTCTCAAAATTGAAAAGTCAAAATCTTAAGGATGGTTAAAGGCTATGTTGTATTTCGCCTCCAAAAACGTTGTTATGTAATATGGTATAAAAGAGAGTGTTCATTTAAAGTATAACTTCAATATCACAAATACAAAATAATATTTTTGCAAAATTTGACAGCCACAAACACAGATGTAAAAATCTATTTCAATAATTATTGTTTATGTAAGAAAATATTATCATCAAGTTTCCTGACTTCATAGCACAATGTAATATTAACAAAAAAGAACTATCAGATAAACTTAATTCTACCAGGGCGTTTATATTTCAACTATTTGCTATAAAGATTACTACAAGTATAGTGAGTATATAGCTTAATATATTTCAATATTTCAGCCATTAGCGGCGGGGACTACAAGTATAACTACACAGCTTCAATTAACGCGGACACACATTTGAGCATCACGTTATTGTGTTACTGTAAACAAGAATGTTGTTTAGCTTCAGAGATGACTAAACTATTTCGAAAAAATATAATCATCTTTCTTGAAATATTCATCATTAGATAATGAAGGTGGTTACCAACAAACCGCCATGTTTAAACAATTATTTCAAACTACTGAACTTACATACTTCTGGTAAAGTTTCTTCACAGCAAATATAAATTATCTCAGCAACAAGAAAATGGTTTAACCTACTCTGTACTCTTCCTCAAAAATATTTCCAGTTTGATTGCCTCCTAAAGAAAACATAAGGTAGGACTATTCTACGAGATAAGACAAGAGATCAGTAAAGTCATTCAAGACCATTAAAGGGGCAGTAGCACGTTTTTAAGGGGAATATAAGGTGGTGTCAGGAAAATGAAAATAAATTATTCTTATTAAAAGACAATGTATTGAAACTAAATGAAGCAGTAACTAATCAAATATATAATGTAAATTTAAACCATGCGATTCCTATTTCTTACACCAAATGAATGAAAGGTGTTCACATAAAAATGGCAGCCAATGAACTTTATGTGAAGCCTCATAATTTGTTCTCTGACTATGGATGATTGTTTGTGTTACGAGACTTTTGACACAATCAAAATAATACAATTAGCATTAACGTACAATTATGAGTGAAAACTTTAAAATATAAAATTTTCAAAAAAACGTGCTACTGCCCATTTAAAGGAGATCTTTACTCAAATTCAAGATTGAAAAAACAACTTAGTCTATGAAAAGTTTGAAATAGATAAAAGTGGTAGTTGGCATGTTTGGCTTTTCAAACTTTATTGTCTTGTCACAACGCATATAAAGCACAGGCTTAAGGTCGGGTTCTATGCTAAAATATCCTTTTCTGAAAGATTGTGCAGTTTATAGTCTTCTTTAGCAAATCTGAAGGTAGGACTGTTACTGAGGGAAACGTACTTTACAGAATGAGAAAAGGGACCGGTCATTTGTCACAAGGAAACAAGCAAGGTATTTGTCTCTTTGTTTGGTGTGTATGAAGCCTCACAAACATTTCTACGAATTTCGTTTTCGATAAAGAAATGGTTCTTATAAAAATATAACTCGATACAATAATGTGTAAACAAGTGTAAAGGGAATTAATAATTTTCAGACATGCCTTGCGCAAAATGAATTCTTCAATAACGTTTCATAGACAATTCTAAGCAGTTAAATTATTGAGTAGACTTATAAAATACCCTGGATGACATTTGGTCCCGTTTTTGTGATGCCACTATGCACAATTTGGGAGATATAACTGGCAGTGGTATAATTACAGAAGTTGAAAAGCTATACAATTATAAAAGTTTATGACCAATATATAACAAAAGGGTGCATCTAGGAAACATAAAGAATCGTAAAAACGATCAGTTTCTCAGTAATCAGTGGACCAAAAAGGTCAATATGAATTCATTTCCGTTTGTTAACTTCTTTAGATAATTAAATGAAAAAGTATGTCTTGCTTAAGAAATATTCACAAATCATGTATTACATAGAATTTGTATCAAGTTTTAGGTTTCATAAATTCATCAAAGAATCATAGTAAATAACCAGTCTCTACGGTATTATTTTCTTCAGATCATAAGATTAATTCAAAATTAAACAATTTAATTTCGCTCATACAATCTATTTGAAGGTTTGATTTTAATAACTAACAAACGTAAAATAGCCGACAGGGGTCTACAATGTCAGTAACAATCATAGCTAATTGCATCTTTATGTTTATCAATTCTAATCTGAACGCAAAACGAAATGTTACACCTCCTACGATTCGAATATCATTAAAAGTTATGTGCACAGTGGAATTCTGTTTGATGTGTTTTGATTTCCAAAAACGTACATGTAAGCCTTTATATGCTAAGTAACAGACTTGATTCTGTACTGATAATTATGTATTTCAGTGTAAATGTCCTATTTCGATCAATCAAATGGCCCCTCCGGCTTACTTGCTGTAACCACATAAATGTATTCCTTTTTCTGTCCTTTTGGTCGTTCTTTTTACATTTTTCATCTATCATATAACATCACAATTGCCAATTTCAATGTTCTTCAAAGCGACGATTACTTACTCACGGGACTTTATCATACGTAAGAGGGTATAGCAGGGGTCTAGAATGTCAGTAACTTGGTCTATCTCACCTGTCAACTCAGTGATCAGATCAGAAAACTTGCTCGAAATAATCCGTTAAAATAATGCCACATTGATATTGCTCTTTATCTCAAAGGAGAGGGAGGTAAGTTTTGAAATTAAATCAGTTTGAAAGTAAAAGATTTTGTTCCCGTTGCTTTCGAAATTTTATTTGTTTTTTATCATCTCGATTAGCTTGCTTTTCTAACAACTTTACACTTGTTATTTTGGAGATTTGTTTCTTAGATATCAGCCATGTTGTCCATTATGAGTTGTTTGCTTCTCACGAGGGTAATACGGTCTGATGTACAATCTTTGTAGAACTATTGCTGACATTCATCATACCGTGTTACCACGGGTTTGATACCTTGTTTGTCCACCTGTGGCATCGGTGCAGGCAGTGATACATGTACCTCTCCTCATCGATGACATCATAGGTCTGATGACTTAAGAAGAAATATTTGCAATTCTTCCCTTAAGAGGCATTTCAATTTATTTCTCATTTATCACAGGCGGTCGCTGTCGGTTCTTATTTCTCCGTCAAGTCCCATGGTTGCTCTATATCAGGGAACAGGCAGGCCATGGCAGGACGTGAACATTGTGGCGCCCATCGTAGTCTCACGTCGATGTTTGGTGATCAATAACATTCCTCTTCAGGTAAGGTCTGATACCTGCAGAACAAATTCTCTGTAGTACTGTGTGTTCACTGTCCTAGAGTTTCTTTGAGTGGCATTTAGAAAAGAAGTTGTTATCCATAAATATTCGTCCTAGTCCTAGAGTTGTTGCTGCTGTTGACGCCGCAGTTAAGAATCGGTCGCGCAAGTGAATGCGTTGTATGTGTAGATCTTCCTATGCTGATGTGAAACATGGTCTCCAATTTCTGGGCTTGTCCTAGGTGCTGCCTGTTTGCTGGTGTCGTTGGAGGATTCTAATTCTGGCCGCCGTTAAAGTCGTGCACAAGAACCTTCTTGCAATCTGGACCTACGTTGCCCCGAGTTCTCGCGTACTATCAGCTCTCTCCTGTTAGTCTTGGCAGTTCTTTTGTGTGCTTTCATCAGCTATGTTTCCAACCTCGTGTATAGGTATATCTATACTCTACCTCATGAAGTGCATCAGGAACTAATTGCTTAAAACGTGTTTTACCATTTTGAGTCATGGAACCATGAATAACAATCATCGATGCGATAACTCCAGTATCCTACTAAGAGGATGATTTTCTGAACACACTTTGTTACCCTTTATGACAGTTTTTCAAAAAAATTGATTTTACGAACCCATTTTTTCTTTTGCCGCTTAGTTTATGTATTCAAAGTGTTAATTTATACAAATAAACGAACATAATGAATTCATTTTAAACAAGACAAATGACAATTCTTACAGAGTATCTTGATAGAAGGCGATATGTGAAAATGACCCTCATATGTCTATGATTATATTTTTACCATATCATAAACAGCAAGTTTAACAGCTTATTGAATTGCTATTTTTGGAGTTTTCTCAAGGTTGTGGCTTAGGGAGTAAACAAGTCAAAACAATAAAACATTTCTGTTTTCGTCTATTCACTTTTCTTACTCGCCTCCCATCTATCCCATATCCCATAGGAAAGTAAATGGTTAACTATAGGTAAGTCAATAATACACAAATACACTTATTATGCAAATCAAATCTTAACGTGATAGAAATATTGTGGCAGTACTTGAGGTTTCATTTTGCTTTTGTCAATAGGAAATTCTCAGCAACACACTCTCACACTATTATACCAATAGACAATCAAACCTAAGTAGTATCTAAGTAGTCTTATTTTGATGTTGGTTGCCTTTTGATTAATATACGAAGTGCTTGCCAATATAAGCAGTCTTACATAACAGAGAGAGAGCTGCATAATGCTATCAAATTACGTAAGATTGTTTAGGTCCAAAAAGGAAGACACGCTATATGACAATCAAAATGTCACTTTTAAAGATTCAAGGTGGATCTTTACAAAAGATAATGGACTACATGCCTGATATCTATGAAACAAAATCTCAAAAACAATGTGTTACTTTGTTAGAAAAACAAGCTAATAGAAGGGATAAAAAACAAACAAATTGTCGAAAGCAACGAGATCAAAACCTTTTCTCACATTCTATTTCATTAGACATTCAGAATTTCCAACAACATTAAATAAAAGATATTGAAATTGTGCATGAGAAATTCCAAATGTTGTGTCCCTTCTCTCAATCAAAACATTTATGATCATCTTTTAAAACGCCTTAAGTCTTTTCGGTCATAAATATCAATTATGCCAACATGCGTTTTAGTAAAATGCAGAAATGCACCTAATCTTTTCAAAGACTGCAAAGAAACCAGAGATATCGAATTGCTTTAAGCGAAACACTCATTGTTTATAAAATACGAGTATCTGAGTTGTACATGTGTATACTGGGAAACTTTGAGGTGAGCCAAATAGTTTACTTAATCGAACTTTGTAGACCAGAAATATGCAAATGTGTTAACAGTTTGTCACTACTTGTCAACGATCATTTGATAATAGTCCGGAATGAAATGGACTCTTCCAAGCTGGATAGGAGAGAGTTGGGAGAGAATACTAATGGCTGAAATGTTGCCCAGATAGCACCCAACAACAACACCCAACTTTCTAAATGTCATAAATCAAAAGATATGATTATAATAGTTGAATGGTGCAATATCGGTTTGCAGGATAATTTATACATGTAACACATAGAAACAGTTTTAATGTTTCCTTGTCATATTCGACCTCATGAACAATTAAAGGAATTTCATTATACTGATTGCGGTGAGAGCGGTGAATGTCAATTCACTGTTGATTGAAATTCATGTGATTTACCAAACTTTTTCAATTTACTGAAAAGAAGCTGAAATATTATATGCCCCTTGATGAAAAAGAAGTATAATATTACAATTAGTTTTTGAACGATTTTGAAGGTTGGTTTAACATTAGGTGTTTTGTACTTTCTTGTCAAAACCGAACACATCCCAAAGGTAATCTTGAAGAAGCTCTGACTCCTTGTTTTGCATTTTATATTGTTTTTACACCTCCATATTATTGTTGAATAAGCGAATTTCTTGATCCTTATATATCGACGTTGACGTTTTATTGAGGTTCAATATTCCCATCTTTGTCAGGGCAATTTCATTAAGTAGAATGATTTGTGTTTTTGGTATATTTACATTATTTTTTTTATCTCTTTGTGAGAATATCATTTAAATAAAATGAAAATATTTTGCATATGAATGGTTTCGATCTAAATATCTCAGCCATACTAACACTTCGAGATTTTTGAAGTCCATCTCGACATTCATGCCACATTATTATTATTATTATGCCACATTATATTTTTCGCAAGAATAGCATTTGAATAATGAACGTTTTCGACCTTAAGCATAATTGCCAATTAGACCAGAACCATAAGACAATTCAGGACTTTTAATGTCCCTTTCAACCTTCATGTCACATAAACAATCAGATCAATAACATCCTACAGGATTAACGGTAAGTATTATGCACCGTGAGTCTACATCCACTTAGAACGCACTTACTCAGGTTGCAACATTGATTTTTCGAAACGATATTAAGATATATTTGTTTAGTGATAACGTTTCTTACCCGAGGTTTTTTTTAATCACACGGGACAAGTCTCTTAAGACAAAATTCAGTCTTGTTAACACATGATAAATACCAACTCGTAGGAGGAAAACCCTTAGAATACCAAGGTTGTAAGATCAATATTTTGACACGTTGACACTTATCTTGATCTATAACTTTCTATTGATACATGTTTCACCCATATGTCTTTAGTTAATAGAGAAGACAGGCGTGACAGTATTCAGTCTTGTTGACACATGTAAAATTTATATCAGAATGGTATTAACTGGGTGAAAATGAGACAATAAACCCTCATAGCCATTTCCCTCGATTGATAGGTGTAAATTTAGTGTAAAAGAACTATATTACATATATAAAATGAGACAAATAAGCAAATTATCCTTTTATATTTGGTTATCATCCAAGGAGCTGATCGGGGTTTTTTTCTTTTTTTAAAAATCTTTGATAATATTCTGCAATATCTTTTGAATCGACAAATTAGGAGATGAGCTATAAGCACTTGACTTAAATTCATGTACGTAACTCAATCTTGCAGAAACAAAAAAAATCATTTTGCTTTTTGCATTATACAAAATACACTTAGTGACCGTTGCCTGTGGCTGTAATAATAGCTTAACAGTGACAGTTTTCAGTCACTTCAATGAGGGATTTGCCTCCTCATGTTTGACAGCTTACTGATATATTTGGTGCATAAACAATATCTGTGTTATTTCAGAACATTGAAAGTTCCATTAATATTTAAATAATGCGTTAGATATCTAAAAACGTGAAATTTGCATTATTCTCTTTGTCATAAGAGAAGGGAGACAGTATAACTGTTAATTTCCAATTTGTGTAATAATGATACTATGTTTTTAGTTGCTTGGGAAATAGTATACATACGAGTAGATAGCTGATATTTATATACATGTATTACCTAGAAATAGGAACTAAGGTCATTAGATTATGAAATAGGAATTGAGCCTAACCAACTAGAACATTGTTTTTAAAAGTTGAGTAAAGTGGAATGAAAACAATTTGGTCATTGACGTCAATCAAGAAGAATGACTTTTATTATCTTCACTTCCATTTCGCAATGGCAATCTCTATTTCAGTCAATGCTACATATGTAACTTCAGATCATATATTTTGCAAATCCACGTGACTTATGTTAAAGTATATGGTAAGCTTAAAGAAGAGTAGGAACGAACAATTAAGACATTTAGAATTCAATCACTGTTTCAAAATAGCAAGTTTATAATATCTTTTTTAAGAAAAAAAAACCAAGAACATAATTTGGTCACAGAAGTAAACGACATTGTGTCATTGACAAATTTAAGAATTTTGCGAATTTTACCCATGCTATCCATTGATAAATCTAGCATCATATCAAATACATTATAACTGCATAAAGGGATGTGAAGAGAGTATTAAATTCTAAAACAGTTTCTTAGACGTAGTCATGGGAAATACATTGATTGATTGCACATTGGTTATAGTTTTGATATATGTTTGCAATACTCATTATCAATATGTAATGGCTAAACCAATCTTATCTTTTGTTTTTCTTTAAGAAAGAACCATGTGTTTTTGCATTAACAAGAGCAAACTAAGGGAATTAATTTTCACCAAATCGTTATCCAAAATTTACGGCCAGTATTAGTGCTATCCCGGAGCTTATTACTTAACAATACTTAAATTTAAACTTCCAGAAACAAATACAAACATCCCAGGTTGTTGAAGTACTTACATCTGAGCTTTGCACATGATCACCAACAACTACTTGGTCAAATTACTTTACAAAGGAAACGTGCATTAATCGACGCTCGGTGTGCACTGAAAACATATAACTTCTATTAACAAATATTGAGTTTGAGTTACTAATTAGGAGGTACCTCAAGCTTAGGTTGCTATGCTTTTGAGTCATCCCAATGATAAAATGTGTAGTATGTTAGTAAAGAGAGACGTTCATGGTTGTTCAGAGATAAAGTTAAAGCTAGATAAAGCTTTTAGGCCTTTTCGCAGGTCATTGACGTGACCAGGTGTCAAAATAACGAAACCACTTATTTCTGCATTTCTCGAAACCACTTAGTTTTCATTTCTCGCTTCAAAATTTATTATAAGTGATTATCAACTTTGTACACAAGTAATATTTGTTCCATAATGTAAGTCCACTTAGTCAATGTTATATATTCTATTTTTTCCTACAAATAGTCGTTGTCGAAATCGTATTCGAAATACAAGAAAATTGGAATTCCACATAATGAGAAGACTAGTTTAGATACAGTCTAAGTAAACCTAGCCTCACTATTATCCGTTACACTGCTATACTGAGTCTAGAAAGGTCTGGTCGAGGGTCGCGTCAGCCGACCTTTCTGCGACCTGTGACCCTCCAACGTTATACGTGCGAAGGCAGACTATTGTGGCTTGGTAAGCTCAGTTTGATTGGTCAATTTGGTCACGTGGGCTGACGCGACTCTCAACCAAGCCTTTCTAGACTCAGTATAGCAGTGTAACGGATAATAGTGAGGCTAGGTTTACTTAGACTGAGTTTAGATAGCAACTATAAGACGCAGGTACTTGATAAACCGTAGAGTGTTTTCAAACTTATCGACACAGCTCGTGAACAACAATTTCCGATTAAGTGAAGAGGACTTGAGCACTACATTGGCAATTGGTTTTGTCTTCGGGCTCGAGACAAGAGTCCAGTAATATCTAAATAGAACACTCTGTTTTGCACGAGTTATATTGCGAAGTAAAGTTTGACGGTTGGTTTTATATTGACGTCAACTGTGTCGTAAACAACGACATACTGTATATAATTAATGTGAGTACATAATGGCCATATTTGTTGGTTACAACGTTGTAATTTTGAGAATACACAATCATTTGTAAGTCAATTTCTCTAAATAAAGTCCTCAAAACTTCATAAAGCGTTTATCGATCAAATACAAATACTATATGAGCAATGGATTTTCTTAGAATTTGATGTTTGTACTGGCCGTAAACCTTCTATGCGGGAATTAATTAACGAACTAAGTACATTTTGACCAAATTTGTTGGATACATAGTTGTAGTTATGAGAATACAAATAGATTATAGATTATATTGCAGTACAATCATCAATAGTTGAGAAGTGTTGGTGAGAGGTCACGTGCCAGGGTTTGATAGAATTATCACCAGATGTGCTATATAATTCTTAGCAGCTTACACAATTGCTATTTTGTGTTCGATTCAAGACTTTAGTTTCTTATGCAGTAAAACTGCTCAAATCGATAAGGATTTTGTTCCCTTGTGGACAAAACAACCTTGATAAAACTTTTCGAAGCAAAGAAGTTCATGAACATCATGTTCCAATAATAAAAAATGACATTTCTAATAATACAAAACGAAACCAATTTGATGAAGTATTAATAAGCAGTAATAAAATCCCTCTTTTATAAAATTTAAATATCATTTGCCACTCTGTGTAAACTAAAAAGATAATATTCTGCTCATAACCTATTGGAGTCGAAGCGATTGATTGTTAATTCAACTTGGTTTAATCATCAGGTTGAGTTTAAAGGGAAAGTAGCACGTTTTTTGAAAATTGAATTTTAAAATTTTCACTGATAATTGTAAGTTAATGCTAATTGTATTATTTTGACGGTGTCAAAAATCTCTTTACACACACCAATCATCCATAGTCAGAGGACAAAGTATGAAGATTAAGTCCATTGACGGCCATTTTGTGTGAACACCTTTAATTAATTTTGTGTAAGAAAAAGAATTAGCATGGCTAAACTTTACGTTACATATTTGAATTTTTGCTGCTCCATTTAGTTTAAATACATTGTCCTTCAAATGGAACCATTATTTTCATTTTCATTACCCTTAAAAACATGATACTGCCCCTTTGATGTTATTGGATTCATGGAACGTTTTGTTAAATTGTAGATCGTGCGTGTACGAATGCGTATTAATGTCACGCGGTGGAATATTTTTCTCTAGAACTATCTCCAACGTAGGACTTAGTATCTCCTACGCAGGAAACAGTTTTTCCAACGTAGATAGTGATATGTGATGGCGCACCTTAATATTTAGGGTAGGCAGAAACGATACTAATTTGTAATTGATAAAATAATTCTACTGTAGGCTTTTGAGATTTGTCATTACCTTTAGCAACAATATGACACTATTCATTATCGTGATCAAATTTACTTAAGCGTCTATTGATATTTATCAGCTGCGGGTATTCGAATGTCAGGGATACATCTTTTAGAAATTAAAGATATAAAAATGCACACGTGAAATATACTGATGTGCGACCTGTTGAATGACATTCTGTATCATCAAAAAGGGCAGGTTAATTTGACCTAAAATTTCTTACAATTTATTTGTAGCTTTTTGTTGTTGTTTTGTCGATAAGTTGCCATGAACTTAAACAAGATCCATACACTCCTATTACAATTGACAATAAGCAGCTTTGCAGTATGATTCATTAAAAACACTTCACGTGTCAAAAGAACGATTTGGAAAGAAAAATTCAATCCTATCATTATTGTCTAACTTCAAATTCATTTGTCTGTGGTTAAGTTAATGCTACTATAGAATACATGTTGTGACAACATCAGCTGGCAGGGAAAGCAGGTATAATTAACATGGTCGTTCAATGCATGATTAATTCAAGTCTTTAATTTTCGCCAAGATATTAATACATACTACTTTTAAGTCAATATTATGTATATCAACAGAAACCTTTTTGTGTTGACATATTACTGAACATAAAAAAATTCACATCCAACAACATAATTCAATAATTTTATCTCATTAATTTTGTGATACTAAAAAAAGATCCAAAGCAAGACAAGAAGGAACTCCTGTATACTCAATAAAGGGTTTGTCACTCAGAACACTGCAAGATATCTCTTACTTAAGTGACACAATTATTGAGACATTTACAGGATGTATACCAATTTCTAGTCAAATGTATACATTTGTGTATATTATTTGATTTATGGTTGAAATTTGTTTCGAGTGTGGATCGCTAGAGAGAGTAGAAATGATATATGGTGAATTAGTATAATACCTTAAAGGGTAATTAAAGACACGTAACATTACTCTTGTTGGCCTCAAATGTAGAAAATAACAGTTAAGCAAACAATATGAGGCCATCTTTATTGAGATGAATCACACTTGAGCGTCTGATAATCTCTGCCATAACATTAAGAGCAAAAGTTTCTTGTTGGCATTTGTGTTTTTTATGACTGGTTTGTTTAGAAGGTTTAAAAAAAGACAATGGCTATATGAGTCATGAGACAGAGTGTCGGAATATCAATAATATTCAAAACATTGTGACAAAACTTTATTCATATCAAATAAACAGTGCTATATGTTACATATCTATGTGCTATATCAAAAGAAATATCATCAAAGGGTGGTATTAAACTGCAACTTCTTCTACCAAAAGCACAAAGTTCATGAAACTTTGTTGTAAAGTTTAACACTTCATAGACCAACGTTAGCATGCTGTTAAAGGGACATTTAAACTTCAAGGACCAAACAAAAAATAGTTCCTGAAAACGTTATTAAAATGTTACAATATAAATGGTTAACAAAAGTGTAATGTTTGTTCTTTAAACTAGAGCAGGGTTTCTTACGAACTGGATAAAAAGTGCGTCAGACAACATGTAAGTTAATTTTTCGAAAAAGACAACTCATGCTAAATAAATGCTTTATTGACAAAACGGGGTCTGACATGACGTCATATGTTTTCTTTTAACATCAACGATAGGGGTGGAGCAAAACGCTCAGTCAAAGAAGGACGAGAGGATATAAGTTTCCGTCTCATTGACAGTGACAAATTCTCTGTAAAAGGCTAAGAATGTTTGTAGTCTTGTAACCTCTTTTTATTTGATTATTGAGAGGCAAAGGGCTAGTATCAAGCAAAATGGAAAATGGACGGAATAAGAAATAGATAACCGGTGATATTTCAGATTCTTAACGAAAAACATTATCAATACTACTGGATAAATCAGGCCAAAGAAGATATGCTATCTATTTAAGACTGTGAACAAAATGGTTTGTTGTAACATTAGAGTATCACAATGGTACAGAGTTTTTAAAACCCAAACATAAAGAGTAAGGCAATACCGCCAGCATGCATACACAGAAAATATGTGACCTAAATTTTAAATCACACATATTGATGTAGTTTTTTTTTAAATTTCTAAATGGTGTCAAACTTCGTTGAACATTCCGTCATATTGTGACGGAAAAAGACAGCTAGAAATCGTATAACAGTAAGTATGAACATAATATCTTATATCCCCCATTGAATCACCTCGTTATCTACGAATCCATCGATCATGAGGTTCATAAGCAGATAACATTTCTTAGAAAAATCAATGATGTGTAGTTCACTGAGTGTACACTCATGTAACATCACGTAGGGACGACTGCTTTTCTGACACTTGGTATTTGTCGTGATGTATACATTAAATATGTCGTTTAGAATTATTGCAAAAAAGATAATAAAGAGGTAATGGTAGAAGCCTTAATAATTACTTTATTAACGTGAGTTGATAGACATATTGATTTTTTGTGCACAGTTTGGAATTTCATATAACAAATTCAAAGGGAAAATATCGATTAACAGTAAGGTTGCATTGATAAATATGTGATATAAATATTGAATATCAAATGTTGAATATGATATGTTAAGGATATTTTGCGTTTAACGTCTGTCTAACATGCTAGGAATGGTAATACATCCATTGAAATGTCAAAACATTAATATTGTGTTCTGAGTAACAAGTTACCATGAATCATAATCATCAAACATAATATCAAAGTAACTGGCGTTTGACACTAAACACTTTTAGAACTTTCAAATTTCCGTTATACAAAGGCCCACTTTCGCTGGTTGGTTGATCAAGTGTAAATCTTGACTGTATGCACATATTACGCTGATGAGCTACAAAACCACTTTCCTATAGGTTTGAAATATTAAACCTTTGGTCATGGAAATAGCTCTAGTTCATGATTTTTAAGTATTTGGATTATTCACATAAATAAAATATATAAAGTTATGTCATTTAATTGCTATGTTGAGTCATATTAATGCATGCCTATGAAACTGTCACAGCATGATACAGTTGCAAACTTGATATTAAACATTTATTGAGCGAAATTCTTTTGAAATCCTGAACTTTTTTTGTGAATTATTTTCTTGATACTCCTACGTTCAAGGTGACTGATCTTAACGATCATGTTACATTATATATTAAGCATATTTCATAAATAGATCTATTTCGGGTTGATCTCAAGGTTAATCCTTTATAGCAGTACATTTAGGTGATCAATACAAATACTTGTTTTTCTCATACTTATCTTGAAACTGGAACGCAAAAGGTTTCTGAAATAATAATGAAACATATTTTGAGACACTGCTGTGCTTGATATTGTTTGTGAACACCAATGCAGACAATTGTCTTCTTAAAGAAATTCCAAATAGAATTGGCTTGTCAATAGGACTTCTACTTTGACGCTTTATTTAACTTTTAGTCATCACTCTAATGACCTTCGCAAGGAATCTACATTATGTACACAATAATCGTCATTCAATTAAAGTATCAATTCAGCTATAGACATCATTTGATATAAACTTCAAATTTAGTTTCAGTATTACTCAAAGTAATGAGAGAGACTTAACACAACAAAACATTATCATATTTTTCCAATTATCTTACCAAAAAAACCATGTCATTTACAACGATGTGCAGAAAAG
This sequence comes from Steromphala cineraria, assembly GCA_916613615.1. NCBI lineage: Eukaryota > Metazoa > Mollusca > Gastropoda > Trochida > Trochidae > Steromphala > Steromphala cineraria. The sequence goes on from OU744726.1 coordinate 2,444,377, forward strand.
AATCCAAATGTTGATTATGACTATCATGTTTCATTCTGTCGTCCTTAAGTTTTTATACAATGTCAATTAATCTCATATGAGTATATGCTCAGTAAACTATATGTGATACATTTTTCTCAAGACATTTTAGCAGCATATCAGGCTTTTGCTGGATCGTTTTGTAAATAATGAATTGGCTCAATGTTGAAATAAGACCTAATTTCCATATTAAATGCTTTTTCATTTCTATTTCCCAACGACATTGAATGTTAAACTGAATTCGACACCATTACGAAAATGAAACTTATATCCACATACATGATGGAGAAATATTGTTACACATAATTTTCCTCAACGCCTACTCGAATTGCATTCTCTCCCCACAGAGGCAGATCAAGTCATGAAATATTGATACAGCCTCTGTTCTACCTCGCCGAAATCCCAGGGTTTGCGGCAGTTTTCCCTGGCGGGAAAAAACTGCACAACAATCCATTTGAATTTCTTTATCAAATGACAACGCTTCTCGCATGGAAAGAGTGGTTCATATCACAATGCTTTTGCCATGATTCAGTAGCCAAAATGATGATTGCACAAGAACTTTCATTGCCTCCAATCAGGCATCTCCCATTCTATCCAGCAAAGTCGGTGTAATAGAACAGAGGCTGTATCAACATTTCTTGACTTGATCTGCCTCTGTTACACCCCGTGTGAACGTGTACTCCTAAATAATGCCATGTGTTCAACGCTTTTCTCAAATTTTCCATCTTCAGTCTGAGCATTGAGTAATTATATTTTGTTTAGTAAAAGAATAGACCTTACTCAGTGAACAGGCCAAGTTATGGCAATTAATATGCTTTTATAGCTGGATAGTTCAGTGATGATCGTCACTAGCAATAATAAATATAACAAATCTGTTGAAAAATGTTTGTTTACATAAAAAATAGAAATAATTGCAAGTTCACATTTTAGGACATGATTTTCTAATCCTTTAAGAAGGTAATGACTAAATTTCAATAAATTTTATCAAATAGATGTAAAGTTACAATGTATGCAAGTACATCAACATGACAAAAATACATTCTGCTTGTAAGAGCCAATGCATTTTGCGAAGTGTCAGCTTGTAATGAAGTAGAGTGTATGCTTGTAAGATTTCTAAATTATTCAACTCCAATTCACTATTTTCACTAGGGAAATGAACCCATATGGATGTGGATGCTGTAGTTTTACTTGCAAGAGAGATGAAAGCAAAATTCTTCCTCATATACGGCTTGGCATTTATCTTATAGAATAACACAGGTTGTAGCCCTAGATGATGTTGCATATATAGTTTACAGTTACATTTGACTGAATTATTCAAAATTAAATAGAACTGAAGTGTTTGCGATCCTGAGATATTGAGAGACTGTAACAAATAATCAAAGGTCATTAGCATAAAAAGTAAAAATGAAAAATTTAATGAAAATAGATTAAATCTATTTAAAAGAAACAAATAAACAGTTTAATTCCTGTCTTTCATTTGGCACATGTAGATTGATACAGAATAATGTTTAGTTCTTGAGGCATCTATTAACACGATGTTTCCTTAGCGAAAAGCGCCACTTAAATCTCATCCCACATTCACAAGGATACTTTAATAAAGAAGATGTGTGAAGAACGTCCACGTGCTCATAAAGATTCTTCTTGTTCTGCAATACTTTTTCGCAGTGTGGGCATCTGTGTACTGGGCGATCCTTGTTAGCAATGGGTGGACAATGCTCCATGTGGGCTTTAAGGCTTAATTCAACTAATCCTGAAGTTATTTATAATGTTGCAACTTAGGTGAAACACTTAATGTACAAAATGAAATCTTATGTCAAATCTTTAAAGTCACGTGACCAACAACGATAACTGTAAATTCGACTGTACTTTGGGCCACCTAGCCTTTTATACTGAATTAACATGTCTGTCTGTCATAAGGCTATCTTTATGCGAGTAGCGCTTTTTGCAACTAGAACACTTAAACGGTTTTACATTGTGCGTATTGACACGGCCATGGAATGTGCTTCTGCTAATGAACGACTTGTGACAGATTTGGCATTTGAAGCTACCAGTATCTTCTTGCTTCAGTCTAACAAGAGTTCGCGGGTTGGTTACACTACTGTAGCCCTGCCACACTTAGTTTAGATAATTTCCTAGGATATTCTAAAATTTTGGCTTCTGTTCGACTCTCTCATTCGTCGGTTAGTGATTATTTTGAATCGGTGAGTGGCGTCCGGCAAGGTTGTGTTTTAAGTCCTTTTCTTTTCGCAATGTTTATTTCGGAATTTCAAGATATGTTACAAAAATCAGATCTCAGGGGCACAAATTGTGTTGGTTCGGATTTTATGGATTTATTGTTACTTTTGTATGCAGATGATCTTAATTTATTTGATGATACTGTTATAGGTTTGCAGAGGAAGATAGATTTATTACATAAATATTGCAGCTCTTGGGGTTTAGAGGTAAATATGGCTAAAACGCAGGTGATGGTTTTCCGTAATGGTGGTTTTCTTCGTGGATATGAACAATGGTTTTATAATGGTATTCCAGTTACAGTGTCAACATATTATAGTTATCTTGTAGTTTTATTCTCAAATAGATTATCGTGGACAAAATGTACTCATACTCTTGTTGGTAAAGCTAGTAAGGCTCTGTTTGCATTAAAATCTCTGTTTATAAAATATCCTAGTATTCCCGCTAAGTTAATGTTCAAATTGTTTTATAGTAAAGTTAAGCCTGTTTTATTATATGGGTCTGAAATCTTGGGGTTTGAGGAGAGGACATCGGTTGAAATATTTCACACTAACTTTTGCAAATTTTTTCCTTGGGGTTGGTAAACAAGTTTCAAGTAATGGAGTTTTAGCAGATTGCGGTAGATTAAATGTGTATATTGATTATTATGTAAGATGTATTACTTATTGGTGTAAATTATTGAGGATGTCCGAGGATCGTTATCCTAAACAGTCATATTTGCATATGAGGAAGTTAGATTTAGCTGGTAGAATAACGTGGGCTACTTCTGTGAAATATTTACTAGGTTCCTATGGGTTTGGTTATGTTTGGTACAATCAAGATGTGGGTGATGTCTCCTTATTTATCAGTAGTTTTAAAAATAGAGTTATTGATTGTGATAAACAACGTATTTTTGTAAGGATAAATCAGTCTGCTCATTTAGTATATTTTAAAGAAATCAAGTCTCTTTTGAATGTTGAGTTTTATGTTAATTTTATTAACCTACGAACAGTTAGAAGAAATAATTGTCTTTTAAGATTAAATTCTCTCCCTTTACGTGCTAATATAAGAGGGGTGAATGTAGATATGTGTTGTAGAATGTGTGGAAGTGGTGTGAATGAAACTATAATTCATTTCTTGTTTGAATGTAATGCTTATGATTTAATAAGAGACAGATATATTCATGTAAATGGTCAGTTAAATTCAGTTCCTCAATTTAACAATATAATTACTAGTAAATGTAAACATACTCTTGTAAATTTGTCTAATTATATAAGAGAAGCGCTTTCTCGTAGAAAAATGTTAGCTCATTAGCCATGTAATAAAATAACATTGTATATCTTTTATTGTCTACTCTTAAAATACTGAAATGTTATCTAAATATTGTACATGGGCCTATGGCCTACAAACCGAAATAAAAGAATTGAAATTGAATTGATGTTGTTGGCCGTGAAATTTTGGTGTCCATGGTTCCATCAAGGGGATACAACTGACTTTAAACAATATTTAATGGGAAACAATAAAACTATGCTTTGTTTTCGGTTGAAAGGTCTATTTTACAGATCTTACAACCGTTCACCAAGTCAATCGAGGCACTTGATTACAAGCGTTCCGGTTGTACTTTACAAGCGTACACCAACAACACGTGCGCCAGAGATAGTACTGATGACAATTGGTTAATTTCTCGAAGCCAACACGATGAAAGTAACTAAAACTTTGACAATATGTATAAAAATGATTTTAGTATCTAATAATGTATATTTGATCGTAGGGTATTTTCGTTATTTTGACAAAATAGTACATGAATACAGAATTGTCGGGAGAAATCTATTTATATCGTCTGTTTTATCACACGGCTAACTTATTTATGGCACTACAAATCCCATTTTTTGCTTACAGATGACTTAACATATATTCTTTTACAGTGTAGAACAGTTATTTCCAATTCTTCATATTTCTTGAGATAATTGCAAAAATGCTACACTGAAAACGTAAACAAAACTCACCTCTGCCATTGACAAGCGTACACTTTACAAGCAGACTTAGGCGTACACGTTCACACGGGGTGTGTAAAGAGAGAATTCCACTAACTTGAGAGTCTGAGTATGTATGTACAAATATGTAATATTGCAAAAAGATAGATACTAACAATACTAGCAATATTTCATTTGTCCACCATCTTGACTTAATTGCATATATTCCTGACACTCGTTTTGGATTATCTCAAAAGTAGTGCTTTAAATCAACAGGAGTACAAATGCAAGTGCATCACAATTCTCTCCAAACAGAGTTTAGCTAAATTAATCTTAATCCTCCCTCTGATAGGATTAAACCAGGTTATTGGCCAGAAAGGGAGAAGCCGGATTGAATGTAATCAAAGTTAGTTGTGCAATCAGCGACGCTATTCAAAAGTCATAATTTTGGCACCTGAAACACCCATGCAAAGTGTTTTCATTGGCTGATCATTTTTAAATGATTTGTGCTGCAATGTTTGTCCCTAGCTGAATCTGCCAGAAACATTTTTAACAGAGATTGGATCAACATGACTCGTCAATGATTTGGTATCTAGCTCGCTATGGTTCGTTAATACAAAATCATTTGAATATAATAAAATCAAATGGAAGGTCGTTCAGTATCCTCTGTTTAACGGTTATGAAGCTCATGACCTACAATAGTAACATAAGAGAATGTGCCTGCTACTTTGTGTCACCATATATCACATTTACTTCAACTAGAGCTTCGTATATATCCACACTGGAAACACAACACATCCATAAATCCAGTAACATACACGCATGCACAGACTTGATCTGAAATTGGAATAGGGGCTTTAGGAAATTGAAATCCTGTACATGTCTCTTAAATTGCCTTACTTAAATAAGGTATCCGTGACATTATTTAATGCAATACACGCTTAAATTGATATGAAGATTCCAGAATACGAATCTTTCATGTTGCTTTGGACAATATCAATGTTAATTTTCATTGTCCATGTTCAGAGATAACCAAAATATCTTATTGATAATACAAGATATGTTGAAATAAAAGCAGCGTATTTTTATTCGTGCCTTTCTCGATGAGACATACATGTAATAGACATTAATTCATCAAGATTTGTTGGCACGTAAAAATAAGAATAATATATTTAAAAGGTATTTTCCATGTACATTACATTCTCGGTTGCACACACGAAGAGAATAGAGATTTGAAATTATGTGGAATATGCAAGTCTGTAGAAGTATGTCTTTAGGTTAATGCAGAATTTCATATCACATTTCCTCAGGCAAAGTGTTGCAGCAAAATGTTCAAATGATCTTAAGCCAAATTATTGGTGCGGGATTTTATTTGGCTGGAGAACGTGTTGTAGCCTGCACAGATATAGAGGAGCCATTTCTGAAGAGACATTAAAAAACGAGGCAATATAGTTGTAAGTAAATTTGAACTTAATAGGGAGCCAGTGGCGTGATTTTAAGAAATGAAGATATATGGTCATATTTTACTTTAGTGTAACATGCAGCAGTTTTTTATATATACCGTATTTCCTCTAATAGAGGCCCGGGCCCTTATTAACATTTAGGGGGTATTACCCCCCGGCCCTTATTAGAGGCCCGGCCCTTATTATGATAATAGGTTTTCCAAAGTCAACTTCTAACTTTTGAAACAAAGGTTACCGGTATACACGACATAGGCATATTATAGTTATATGTGTTGTATTAAAAACACAAAAGTAATTGATAGATATGCGATCGTTTCATTATGTTGACAGTTCTAAACATGTGGTAAAAAGTTACCTATATATACAAATACTGTATTAGATATTTGACAGACATCCTAGAAGTTGAATGATGAATCCTGAAGTCTCTTTTATTCATTTATAATGTAAAACAAAACACTGCTTTACTCTATCAGGCTTCTTCTCAATGCATCAACCAAATCTATGGCATTGACTAAGTATTTCGTGTATTTAACCTTCCATAATTCTTCTCCTGTATTACTTGCTTGGCAACGACATTAAAATTGATGTCAACACATTGTTTATTCAGACTAAAGAGTTGTATATCAATGAAAATCGCTTTCATTCTTTATATACAACTTGCTCTGCCAATTAGTATACTGAATTTCTCCCCTGAATCAGTTATCAATAACATTCTATCTTCTGATTTATAACAAACACATTGAAAAACTATCAAACATTTTATTCTGAACATTTAACAACTGAACGTTCAATGTTTATACAAAAATTGCCAAAGAGCAACACAAACATTAAACTTCTAATATTGTCAGTTAAACTCCGATGTGAGTACAACAGGTACTTTTAATCAACTTCAACAAGTTCATCTTCACTGCTCTCTCGTGTGCTTCGGCGACCCCGAGAGCTATGCCAGCTGGAGTTTACATGCTCCTGGTAGGGTCACCCAAGCTGGACAGGTCGACGGATAGAAGCCAGACCAAATGTGAGTCCTTCTAAAACCTGCTTTCTATCTCTCACTATGCCTTTCTTTCCGTCTTTTTCCTCATCCTTTCGATCCCTTTCTCCCTTTTCTATCTACTCTCTTTTGGATGGCAACATCCACGTGTTTAATAACTGAAATATTGTTCAAAACACGTTAAACACCAACTCACTCACTCACTCACCATCTTCAGCATCCGCTTCATTTCTTTGCTGCTCTAAGTCGTCTGGGGTGTCTGGTAAGAAAGGATCAACATCTTCATTGTCTAGAAGACTCTTCATCTCTGCTCTTTGATCCATGTGCAGATTTGAAGTCTTGTCGGCGGGCGCATCGATCCTGCTTGAGTTAAGGTATGTACCGACAATGACACCATGGACCTTCTTAATTTCTGGATCAGCGCTTTCCCCCTTGACTAAGACGAGAGGTTTTAATTTGGTGCCGTTTGCTTTAGCTGTAAGAACAACTGTGAAACGGTTTTTTGTGTTTCCAGTCGTTCTTATTTCTTATTCTCCTTTCTGGCCAATGGTAGTTTCTGATGTCATGTAATACCAGCATGCTGTCTCATCCATTGCTCCAATGCTAGACAGCGGATAGGAGAACTTCTGACGGAGGAGACAAAGCTACGTCAGGTAAGATACAATCTTCGGAATCAGGTCATCTGGAAGCTTTTGGGAGGTTGTTGTTTTCCTTCTCAGTGAGAATCCATGTCGCTTTAGGAACCTCTCAAGCCATCCTCTGCTCCCCAGAAAAACATCGCTTGTTTTATCGTCAAGTTGGCCAGCACGACACATCATACTGGCTTGCCTCATCACCATCACGCGAGATACAGGTAGATGTTTAGCTCGCTGGTCTTCGATCCATGCTACCAGCTGGTCGTCAAGAGCTTGGCTTGTTATTTTTCTTCCGGCGCCTAGAAGTCTTTTCCGTTTGTTACCGCCACTCTGTTTACTAATATCAAGAAGAGACGATTCATTTGCGCACCATCTACGGACAAATTTCCCAGCGACCCCATATTTCGTAACTGCGGCTTCTTTTGAGTGTCTTTTGGCAAAATTGACAACTTGTAACTTGAAACTGATGTCATATGCATGTAGAGTCCTCCTATTAGAGGCCCGGCTCTTATTCACGTTTAGGTACCTTTACCCCCCGGCCGCTATTAGAGGCCCGGCCCCTATTGGAGACCCGGCCCCAATTAGAGGAAATACGGTAAGCCAAGACTTGAGCGAGGACGCGAACAACATGACGGCTGTCCGCCCTTTAGCATATTGTATAGGGGAGCTCCGAGGGGGTATTGTATATCTCTTCAAGTATATATTATTTTTAGGTTCCTGCTCCTGTGCTAAATATGTACATAACGACATCCTCTATTGTAAAATTATTTGATGTGCCATGTACTTGACATCTTTGTTGCAGAGTCTGTTCTTTCATACTAGGCATACTTTGAATGCTGGTTTCTTCTACGGCATTGAAGTTTTCTAGTGTCTTGTTTACATCATTTCATTTGAAACGATGTTTCTATATTAAAGGAAGCCTATTCGTGTTGTCGTTGTGTATTGTGCTTGTCAGTACTGGAACTGATGATAGCTTGCAAGTGTCCACGATTATGCAAGCTACCAACATGCCCGTGCATGGTCAACAGATGAGGAGGATAAGGTTGACATTGATACTGTCCTCTCGTCTGATGATGAACAGGATGGATGGAGTAGACAGGGCAGGTTGGTTCGTCTAAGGATGAATACCAGGGGATGGATGAATCGGTATTCGTGTGCTATATAAGCTTCTCATCAGATAGGAACACATCACTACATTATAATCAGAATAACCAAAACACAGATATTTAATGTTACAAAATCCATTTTTTATAATTATGACAGTGTTGTACTTTATTTCCAAAGCAAACTTTACACACTTTAAAGGGGCAGTAGCACGTTTTTAGGGGGAATATAAGGTGATGTCAGGAAAATGAAAATAAATTGCTCCAATGTAAAGACAGTGTATTTAAACTATTTGAAGCAGTAATAAATCAACTATATAATGTAAAGTTAAGCCATACGATTAATTTTCTTACACAAAATGAATTAAAGGTGTTCACACAAAAATGGCTGCCAATGGATTTTATGTGAATCTGTATAATTTGTTCGCTGACTATGGATGATTGGTTTGTGTAATGAGATTTTTGACACTATCAAAGTAATACATTTAGCATTAACGTACAATTATCGGCGAATAATTGAAAATATAAAATTGTCAAAAACGTGCTACTGCCCCTTTAAGTGTTCTTCATGAATCATACTTTTAATTTTCAAGGAATTACACCTGTTCGTTTACCTGCAATACGTTTCATAATATGATAAAGAAAATATATTTATATATCTGGCCTCGGACTAGTTTTCTTCGAGACATCTAACCTCCTTAAAGTAATTCAAAACAAACTGTTTTGTTGCATGACATATGATGTCATTCAAGAGGTCGTGCATGTATCACTTTCATTATGTTGACAGTTCTAAACATGTGGTAAAAAGTTACCTATATATACAAATACTGTATTAGATATTTGACAGACATCCTAGAAGTTGAATGATGAATCCTGAAGTCTCTTTTATTCATTTATAATGTAAAACAAAACACTGCTTTACTCTATCAGGCTTCTTCTCAATGCATCAACCAAATCTATGGCATTGACTAAGTATTTCGTGTATTTAACCTTCCATAATTCTTCTCCTGTATTACTTGCTTGGCAACGACATTAAAATTGATGTCAACACATTGTTTATTCAGACTAAAGAGTTGTATATCAATGAAAATCGCTTTCATTCTTTATATACAACTTGCTCTGCCAATTAGTATACTGAATTTCTCCCCTGAATCAGTTATCAATAACATTCTATCTTCTGATTTATAACAAACACATTGAAAAACTATCAAACATTTTATTCTGAACATTTAACAACTGAACGTTCAATGTTTATACAAAAATTGCCAAAGAGCAACACAAACATTAAACTTCTAATATTGTCAGTTAAACTCCGATGTGAGTACAACAGGTACTTTTAATCAACTTCAACAAGTTCATCTTCACTGCTCTCTCGTGTGCTTCGGCGACCCCGAGAGCTATGCCAGCTGGAGTTTACATGCTCCTGGTAGGGTCACCCAAGCTGGACAGGTCGACGGATAGAAGCCAGACCAAATGTGAGTCCTTCTAAAACCTGCTTTCTATCTCTCACTATGCCTTTCTTTCCGTCTTTTTCCTCATCCTTTCGATCCCTTTCTCCCTTTTCTATCTACTCTCTTTTGGATGGCAACATCCACGTGTTTAATAACTGAAATATTGTTCAAAACACGTTAAACACCAACTCACTCACTCACTCACCATCTTCAGCATCCGCTTCATTTCTTTGCTGCTCTAAGTCGTCTGGGGTGTCTGGTAAGAAAGGATCAACATCTTCATTGTCTAGAAGACTCTTCATCTCTGCTCTTTGATCCATGTGCAGATTTGAAGTCTTGTCGGCGGGCGCATCGATCCTGCTTGAGTTAAGGTATGTACCGACAATGACACCATGGACCTTCTTAATTTCTGGATCAGCGCTTTCCCCCTTGACTAAGACGAGAGGTTTTAATTTGGTGCCGTTTGCTTTAGCTGTAAGAACAACTGTGAAACGGTTTTTTGTGTTTCCAGTCGTTCTTATTTCTTATTCTCCTTTCTGGCCAATGGTAGTTTCTGATGTCATGTAATACCAGCATGCTGTCTCATCCATTGCTCCAATGCTAGACAGCGGATAGGAGAACTTCTGACGGAGGAGACAAAGCTACGTCAGGTAAGATACAATCTTCGGAATCAGGTCATCTGGAAGCTTTTGGGAGGTTGTTGTTTTCCTTCTCAGTGAGAATCCATGTCGCTTTAGGAACCTCTCAAGCCATCCTCTGCTCCCCAGAAAAACATCGCTTGTTTTATCGTCAAGTTGGCCAGCACGACACATCATACTGGCTTGCCTCATCACCATCACGCGAGATACAGGTAGATGTTTAGCTCGCTGGTCTTCGATCCATGCTACCAGCTGGTCGTCAAGAGCTTGGCTTGTTATTTTTCTTCCGGCGCCTAGAAGTCTTTTCCGTTTGTTACCGCCACTCTGTTTACTAATATCAAGAAGAGACGATTCATTTGCGCACCATCTACGGACAAATTTCCCAGCGACCCCGTATTTCGTAACTGCGGCTTCTTTTGAGTGTCTTTTGGCAAAATTGACAACTTGTAACTTGAAACTGATGTCATATGCATGTAGAGTCCTCCTATTAGAGGCCCGGCTCTTATTCACGTTTAGGTACCTTTACCCCCCGGCCGCTATTAGAGGCCCGGCCCCAATTAGAGGAAATACGGTAAGCCAAGACTTGAGCGAGGACGCGAACAACATGACGGCTGTCCGCCCTTTAGCATATTGTATAGGGGAGCTCCGAGGGGGTATTGTATATCTCTTCAAGTATATATTATTTTTAGGTTCCTGCTCCTGTGCTAAATATGTACATAACGACATCCTCTATTGTAAAATTATTTGATGTGCCATGTACTTGACATCTTTGTTGCAGAGTCTGTTCTTTCATACTAGGCATACTTTGAATGCTGGTTTCTTCTACGGCATTGAAGTTTTCTAGTGTCTTGTTTACATCATTTCATTTGAAACGATGTTTCTATATTAAAGGAAGCCTATTCGTGTTGTCGTTGTGTATTGTGCTTGTCAGTACTGGAACTGATGATAGCTTGCAAGTGTCCACGATTATGCAAGCTACCAACATGCCCGTGCATGGTCAACAGATGAGGAGGATAAGGTTGACACTGATACTGTCCTCTCGTCTGATGATGAACAGGATGGATGGAGTAGACAGGGCAGGTTGGTTCGTCTAAGGATGAATACCAGGGGATGGATGAATCGGTATTCGTGTGCTATATAAGCTTCTCATCAGATAGGAACACATCACTACATTATAATCAGAATAACCAAAACACAGATATTTAATGTTACAAAATCCATTTTTTATAATTATGACAGTGTTGTACTTTATTTCCAAAGCAAACTTTACACACTTTAAAGGGGCAGTAGCACGTTTTTAGGGGGAATATAAGGTGATGTCAGGAAAATGAAAATAAATTGCTCCAATGTAAAGACAGTGTATTTAAACTATTTGAAGCAGTAATAAATCAACTATATAATGTAAAGTTAAGCCATACGATTAATTTTCTTACACAAAATGAATTAAAGGTGTTCACACAAAAATGGCTGCCAATGGATTTTATGTGAATCTGTATAATTTGTTCGCTGACCATGGATGATTGGTTTGTGTAATGAGATTTTTGACACTATCAAAGTAATACATTTAGCATTAACGTACAATTATCGGCGAATAATTGAAAATATAAAATTGTCAAAAACGTGCTACTGCCCCTTTAAGTGTTCTTCATGAATCATACTTTTAATTTTCAAGGAATTACACCTGTTCGTTTACCTGCAATACGTTTCATAATATGATAAAGAAAATATATTTATATATCTGGCCTCGGACTTGTTTTCTTCGAGACATCTAACCTCCTTAAAGTAATTCAAAACAAACTGTTTTGTTGCATGACATATGATGTCATTCAAGAGGTCGTGCATGTATCACTTGTGCTCTAAAAAACGTAAAGCTGTTTCATCATAGATCAGGTTTAGGTCAAGTACGATTTGAAATTGAAGCACAATTTGTCCATAAATCCAATAACATAGAATAGTTACAAGGTAAGGAAAAATATACAATCGCCTGTTGCCATTCCTATTAATTCTTATTCACCATCTTATCTTAAATCTTCTCAATATTAAAGTGGCTGTCCTAAATTGTAATAATTTTGTCAAAATTGACTTCATTCAGTACTTCATAAAATCTGTTGGACATTCCATTAGAATTATGTAAAAGCATTTGAACATGTTTGTGTTTCAAAGATTTGGTAAATATATACAGAATACTCATAACTCATTTAAATGTTTATACTAACAAAGTTTGTAATGTGTTGTAATCCAAGTCGCAAATTGTTGCAAGATAAATCAATTTGTTCAACAAGGTTATATCCGGACGAGCTCCTTACTGATTTGAGCATGGTTACTGCTTGAGACGATTTAACCTCCACTCGAACTCAAAATAGCAAACATGTAAGCATCAAGGCAATATCCAGTCTGTATTCTCACCAACATGCGTCCTGAAAGACCCTGTAACATAGCATCCCGAGCGAGGTACCTTCTATCAGAACTCGTCAATAGGGCATGTCTCAGTTACAGAAATTGTGTATGCTTGAACTGCAATTAACGATTTTGAATTTTTCAATGACTTAAATATTGCTTTGAAGAGGTGAACACAATTACTTTCTGTAACATATTAACAGTGTGTAATTAAAATGTGTATTCCCTCATGTGGAGAAAACATGCTCACCAACTATTGCTTTCAAATAATTAATGATGTTCTAAGTGTATGATTACCTTTTAAATTATATCTTTTTCCATTTCTCTAGGTTGCCCTTGTTCTTTGTTATAACTTTTTTATAATAGCGAATATGTAGTTTCATACGCTTATCTTATCAGTCAATGCAATTCTTAAGAACAGCTTTCATTTATGGTTTGTCGTAGCTCCTACAGGTGAATTGGACTTTAAGATATATGTCACATAACGTTTGTAAAGATTGGAGTAACTCTGGATTAATATGTGTATCATTCTTTATTCCATCCGGCTACATAAGCGTATTGGTTTCCTGCAGTTCCTATCATGCACAGATAACAATCACGATAACAAATAGCTCATATCATGTTTTTGTACCAAGTAAGCTTTTAAAACAGTTCATTAACCACTTGAGGAACTTATCATTAAATAAGCATTTTTCAGAATAGATGTTTCAGGGATTATTGCTTATTTTTGAATGCGTTCACATTATTAAGAAATTCAACGAATCCTTTCCCCAAACACCATTCTTCAAGTGGGTTATCTAGATATTCACTATGTCATATGTTTAAACAGAACTGTTATCTTGAAGTTCATTTTTAGTTTCGTATTTACAAACTAAAAGCTTAAAACTAAAAACATATATAGCATGTCAAGCTATAAAAGATCACGCACAGTGTCTCGTGCAGCTCCGTCAATTCAGACAAACATAAATATCTTGAAAACTAAAATACCAAAACGAATATCTTTTAAATAAAAAACACCAGGTTTTGTCAGTTATCTTTAAAGTCACGCAGCAATTGAATAAAATGTTTTGGCACCTGAATGTCAAGATGTTTTTCAAACTAAGACAAAAACATACTTTTTAAAATACCCAAAAAACATAGGATGTAACAGTAAACATTTGTATATTGTACTCGAATTACCTAACTTTATCCCCGTTTTAAAACGAAGTAGGCGTAGTAGTAAATAATGCAATATATAATGCGTGCAAGTCTGAGTATTTTATAAAGCCCATGGAAAAAACTAAATGTCAATGGTATTCTCAAATCCTATATAGTTAAACGGGAAATGTTTTTGAAGATATTTTCTTTGACATTCACGTCAGTTGAAAAGCACTTTGCCGTCTTGAAATACCTGAGTGTTTTAGTTGCTATGCTTACTACACTATTGAGTTATTTTGGATGTCGTGTATATACTTGTGCTTATACAGTGCTTGTAATTGTGTAACTTGAACAGCAGTAAGGTAGAATTAAGTATTTGAAAAGATACCAAGTTTGCAGGACAACATCAACTGCGTTTTAAGAGTAAGGTATTGACATTTGAATCAGGACTTGGGCCTATCATTTCTATCAACCAGTCAATGCCCTTTACCAGTTTAAGAAACAAGACCGACAGATATTTCTTCTATTTGGGAAGAGCGTCTTGATTAATATTCTGAAATCAAATTTATCTCTGTTTTTCAATGATTGAACGAATAATCGCAAACAATCTCAAATAACGATCACAATTATATTCCCTAATCCTTTGTTTTTGTTTCATATGACAATCAGATTGTATTAATAGTAAAACTTTAAAGGAGATTCATTGAAGTTCATACAGAATTTGGTTTGAGTTTTTTTGGTTTAATCGGTCATCTGCATTATGAATACACACAAGAAAACATTGAAAATGGTGATTATTATGTTGAGTGTTCCCACTAGTTCTTAAGTTTAAAAAAGGTGTTAATCCGGTTATTAGTAGTGATGGCTTTCAGAATAGAGTGTCAAATGATATCTTATAACGTGACTTGTTATGTGTCAATGTTTATGGATATATTATGACTTTGCATTATTAGACATTTTCTCAACTTTGTCAATGTAAATTGGTTCTTTGAAATATATGTGTAAACAAGAAATATGAAATAGAAATGTAAAGATTTGAATATTTCATCTAATAGTGTTAATGATATATGTTAGCACTATATGTGGATAAATATTACAAGATAAATTTATTGTTATTTCGTATATATTTCATTAAGTTGTCATGGCTTTTAAGGGTTGATTTCATTGTTATTCACTCCACAATTGTAGCAAACAAAATATTCAAAATTCTATATGATTTGATGCTGAAATCCTTGAAAAAGACTAAGTCCAAATTGTTGCCATGGAAATAAAAAAATATATTAAATTTTAAGAAATCTATAACCTCCAAAAGGCACATCTACATGATACGGAGAGACAGTATACCAAGTTTGGTGATGATCGGTCACATAGTTTTAGAGATATGCTCTGGAAACGAAATGGGAACGCCAACGCCGACGGGAACGACGGAATGAACACGATTTTAGCCGACAAAGTGAGGTCGAATAGTAATTTCAGCTGTTTCTTAATCAATGAATTGTTTGTTTTATAAATATAGCTTTTGGTGTGAGAGAGTTTCTAACCATCTTAACATTATTTTACTAGTAATTTCCATTCTTATTGTTGAGAATATTGTGACTGTGAATTCCGTTATGATTCCAGCAACTCATCAATGCTGCAACCAAATCCTTGTAAACAGAGAAACTATAAAACAGTGTTTCTAAAATAAATATTGCTAATTGCGAAATTGAGGTAGAGATAGATACAGTTTACTTTTCCTTATTACGTCAATGAAGGAAAATACTTTAATGGCAACATAGCCATTCTTTTAGAAATACTTGTGAAGTTCCCTACGTCATAACTCGATGGTAAGATGTCAGGCGTTTGGCGTCAGTTTCTGAAAAGTTTTAAATGATCTAATGACCTCTTATATTTCTGCCCCATAAATGTATATAAATATCATCTCTCTTATCGTCTGTCTACTGTTACATCGGAGATCAATATCATTACATGTTTCACTGTAAATCGATTAACAACTTCAGGAAACAATATTTACCTCTCAAACTTCAGAAAATTATATCTACTAAAAAATCACATGTTTCAGTATCTAAAATTATCAAACATCTTTCTTCCATCTTGTTATATATATATACCACCAAGGTGGTTTTATGATCTGAGAATAAAGAATTGACAACAGTGGCAACTTAAGCTCCTTTGTTTGACATCTTAGAAAGGGATCCTTAAAAAGATATTTTCAGATATCTCACCTCTGAATCTCTTGAGTGGAATAATTCCGGGATAACATTGATACATGATGACCTCAGTAGAGATATCAGGAGAAAGGAAAGCAAATAATTGAAGTGATCTAAACCTGATATATATCAGCTATTATTTGTTTAACGTTACAGTGAGATACGTACTTGTTGAATATAGTTGTAGTGCAAACATATATTCATTTGGTCAATTCGACCTGGTTTCTTCGCGATTCTTTTTACATACATAGATATCAGTCAACTTCCGATATGCCCGTATTCAGATAAGAAGTTTTGAAGATAACTTTGAAACAGCCCTTTAGATAATGAATGTGAGATAATATATACAATTTATATTGAGTGTGCTAACTCTTAGATTCTGGAGACAAGACTGAATGATTGCCAAGCGGATGCACATTACCAGTTACTGTTTTTCCTCCTTTTTCATTTTCAGATCATATGCATAAATATATTTGCAAGGTCAATTTGTCCTTTTTCTGCGCACTTGTCTTTACATACATGAATAAGAGTCCGAATAATATGCCCGCCTTAGATAAGAAGTTTTGAAGATAACTTTGAAACTCAGCCCTTAAAGGGGCAGTAGCACGTTTTTAGGCGGAATATAAGGTGATGTCAGGAAATTGAAAATTAATGGTTCTAATTGAAAGACAATGTATCTAAACTAAATTGAGCAGTAATAATTCAAACACACAACGTAAAGTTTAGCCATGCGATTCCTTTTTCTTACACAAAATGGCCGCCAATGGATTTTATGTGAATCTTCATACTTTGTCCTCTGACTATGGATTATTGGTTTGTTTAATGAGAATTTTGACACTATCAAAATAATACGTTTAGCGTTGACTTACAATTATCACTGAACCATTTAAAATATAAACTTATAAAAAAAACGTGCTACTGCCCCTTTAAGATAAAGATGCGAGAAAATATATACAATTTATATTCAGTTTGCCAACTCTTAGATTCTGTTAGCCAGACCGAATGCTTGTCAAGCGGAGGCTCCTTTACCACTGTTGTTTTCCTGCTCTTACGTTTTCAGATCATTTAAAGATTATTTATGAAAGTTTAGTAAATGTTTTGAACTTAAGACATACAAACTTTAAAAACTTAAAAGGTCAGAATTGGCAATTTGACATGTTTATATATTGTTTTTGTAAACTTAGTAAATGAAATACATAAACAATTTCTTAAAATCTCATTAATGTTGTCAATGTTTTCAAGAGTTGGTATTTATCATGTGTCAACAAGACTGCATTCTGTCTTACCAGTCTTCTGTGTGGTAAAGATAAACACCACGAAAAAAACGTTATCACTATAGATATTTACCTGAAGGTGAATTGTCATCGGGTCCAATTATCTTGGTACGGGTGTTAGTTGGGTTGTGTACTTACCATGCAGAAAACTAACCGTTAATTCAGCAAGCTGCTATTTATCCGATATGTGATGATTGTTTAAATAGAAGACGGTTACAAATTTCTTGATGTGTCGGTTTTACTTTTTAATTTGTAACGATATCTGTACCGTTTTGAATCATATAATTTTTATTTTCTTAAAGCCATATCCTACCAAACAAAACAAAAATATAAAAATGCAAAATTATTATAAAACAAAACAAAATACTATTTATGAAATTGACAACTTATTGGAAGCAGCGACTTGACACGATTTGATGAGAATAACGTTCTTTAACCAAGGATATATAAAATGATATTAAAATGTAAAAAGAAAAACGAGATTTGATGCTTAATCCGTAACCTTTTAACGAGTTCGAATAATCACGGTGTAAACTGATCCGATATTATCGAATAAAGTTCTCTCTTTAATCTGGTCGAACCATCTGGTTTAGGTCGAAAATGTTAACCTGCAAGGGGATAGTTTAACGTTGGTTTAAGACTCTTGAATCTTAACTTGTCAAATAACGAATCGATCACATTTCAAAAATGTTGCATAATACAGTTTAACGTAGACCAACGGTTTGAGTTTTGTAAAACCTAGTTTGGTCTATAACCTGGTGTAATTTTAACTGGGTACGATCATACCTAATGTTCAACCAACTTTAAATCTAATATACTATTATACGCCCATTACATCGGGACATATTGTAAGACAGCAAGTTAAATACCATTGAACGTTCTAAAAGATATATACCTTGCCTTTGATACTTATAAAACTGATTTAAGTCTTCGTCATTTGAAGATCCAACTTTTGACAAATAAACTAAAATCAAACATTCCATGCATCGAGCTGAGAATGCCCATGAGATCGTTGATGACAAGAAAACATAGTTCAATGGTTCAAAGATTTGTCAATTTGTAATAAAAAGGCAAAATTTGTCCATCAATAAGTAAATTTGAAGAAAGTAACAAAGTGAACAAAATTCAAACCTCTTGGACATATTACCTCATGGCAAAGTGCTGTGTTGATCATATATGTCAGATTCTTAGATCAGATCAGAATTAGATCAGAATCATGTGATACATTATGAAATGGAGATCAAGAAACTTTAAATCAAACAGAGAAATAAAATAGCATACTCTCCTTAAGGCACAGGTTCTTTGGTGCTCACGATGTACTGATTTCATGAACTTCCTGCTTTCTGCAAGAGAAAAAAAAAGTTGAAATTAAGTTTTTTTCTGCGCCAAAGTTAAGTGTTTGTGATCAACATGACAGATCACATTATCAAAGGACACTTTTAGTGTCGCGTCCACCAAGGTAATGGCAAAATAATTTTCTACTCTCATGTTGTGTTGATTCACTACTTTGATCTTTCTTTTTTGACAATTCAGATAGTTCAGTGATGGAGAGAAGTATATGAATTGATCCTTTCTAAAACCATAGTCAGATCAAATGTTTTGATACGTACCAATAACTTTTTGTCAATTCCATTGGATTCATTCCAGCCAGGTGTCTCCCCTGGTTGTAACAAACAAAATATATCATTTCCGCTGCTCCCTCGGTGTTCGTTGCCTTTACCATGGTTGCTGCATTTGCTAAAACAAGTTAATTTCTGTTGTGATTCTGTCTAAAAATTCATGTATGATTGTAATGGAGATAAAATTGGAGCAGTGGGACGAGTATGAACTTTGTATCATTGTCACTTCGCCGAAGTTTGATACTGACATCATTTAATTAAAAGAATTATTTAGTTTTTTTCACATTATTTTCAAGGTCACAACAGAACATAATATTAAAAAATATTTGATTCATCAGCATTATAACCTGCATTTTGAGCTTTTTTGTTGTTGTGATATCTCAAGAGTCATTCACTGGATTCTTTTTATAAATCTATTTTAGGAAGACAGGGAGCCCATTTGATTTTGGTGACCTCATTATTTTCAATGTCACAGCGAAACCAACGTGAATTTAAAGCTTATTAGGGTGATATGTTAAGAACTGTTCGCTAGATTCTCTTCATATTTTGCACAAAGCTTCTTATTTGGAAGAGGCGAGGGCAAGTCGATTTGGATGGTCTAAATCATATCTAGTAGCACGACAAGTGTAGACAAGAGTTTCTAGACATTATTAAGGATTCAGCCTTTCAGACTCCCTAATTAACGTAGGTGTGTGACCACTTGTCGCACTACTTTATGAAAGAAATACGGACTTCCATTGAAGCCAAAAGGAAGAGACTTCCAAACATAAAATTGTCCCTTCCATTGCATCCCAAAATAGCTTCGACTGTCACAGGGATGTGATGAAAACCACTTTTGATATCAATACTAACTAAATGGTCACCTGGTTCAATCAAATCTTTCACATCACTTATATCTTCGTTTCGAAATGATGGATATTTATGAAAACTATTTAAATATCTCAGGTCAACAATGAGGCGCCATTTGCCCTGCTGTTTAGGAATACATCTAAGGGGAGATACACATAACGGCTTCTCTGATGGCACACATGGTTCAATAACACCTTGTCTTAACAAGTCACTTATTTCTGCATCCACTGCTTTTCTCACATTCTTAGACAAACATGGGTTTTGTAGGATAGCATTATTAAAATCATGCCTAGGCAAAATCTTAACACCTTCAGACAACCAACTCAACACGAGGTCGTTATCAGTGATATCTCTCCGTCATTCTATCTTATCATTTAAGCTGCAAGAAATGATCATGTTACAAATCCAAATGTCTATTCATGGTTCACTGTATCAGACTGTGTCGTCGCGCCACCTACTCCACCTGAACGGGAATGAACGTCCAGCAAATGTAGAGAAACTGTCATTGTTGTTATTCCGGTATCCACCACTGCCTCGATACGAACGGAATCCAAACCTTCCTCTTGAGAAACTCCCTCGTTGATTGTTGACTTGTCGTCCCCGTAGATTTGACAACTCTGCGGCAATTCTTAAATTGTCCAGTGCTTCCGACGTAAAACCAGCTCGATTTCTCTGTAACGTTCTGAAGAAACGACCAGTCTCCTTACCAAGTTGCCCTTGAACCTGCAACGCTTGAAATTCTTCTTGCAAGTATCTGATATGAGCTAGTAAAATAACGTACAGTTCTGCAATATCCTGTTCTGTTACACATTCGTCCTGTTTGCACACCCATTTCATAGCAGTTTCTACATATCTCGCACTTCGTGACAGGACGTTGTATGCTGGTTGATCGTCTCTCAACACGCCTGTCCGGTTTTCGTTCACCTTGCAATCAGCCGGCAGTTTCACACTTTGCAACCGATCCTTAATCGCAGCAAACTGATCTTGCCGTTCTTGTTCTTGTCCGAGGCAGCTACAGTACCGACGTTAGTACTGGGACTACCTCGACTATGAGATGCAGAGTTCAAATTCGATGAGGCCAGGTTTGGCGCATCAACACATGTGGTTTCTCGCTCACCTACGGCAGTCTTGCCACTTTCATCTCATGAAAAAGAAAATTCGATCTGAGCGTCCGCTTTAGCCTCAAGCGCCTGTATCTGTCGACTCTGACGACTTTGCTCTTTCTTAATGTCCCCAATATCGTTGCCGATAGCCTTCAAACTTTCACTTTCCATCCACATCGTTAGAAAAACGTGGCCATGCCAGCGAAGTGCACTCGACAAAGACGCATGCGCAGACACTTACACAGTCAAGTGTCTGCGGACCTATGGTCTAAGGGAGATAACTCCCGCCGTCTTCGTGTGACTATAGTTGTTATTGGCGTGTTTTATTATTATTATTTCACGATTCTTGTGGTCACGAATTAGCAAAAACGACTAAAGCTAGGACATTCAAACTTTCTGTGCAGATAGTCCTTGATGTGCAGATGATCCATGACCCTTTTGGGCCCATTCGGCCCAACCATAAATGGCCTAGCTAGGCCCAAAGTCGGGAATTTTAACATTGATTTTTTTTAAATGCTGTTAGAGACCTGAAACTTTTTTTAAAAGATGCGCAATAAGAAATAATGCGAAAAAGGAAATCATGACAATTTCGTAGGTTACGTGGTTTGGCCGCCATCTTGCTTTTAGTGCATTTTCGACCGTTGCCGACCCCACGGGCCTTTGAAAATCTTCTTCTCTGAAGATACTTGCACTAGAGAGCTGGAATTTACACTCAATGTAGCTGAAGCATTGTTGTTTTGTATTTGTTCATTAGAAAGTCCTAACGTTTTGCTGTGACCTTTCAAAGGTTTCAAAAATGTAAAAATCGCAAACTTCAAGGGCAGATAACTAAAAAACCAGACCATATAATAATATGATTTTTGCTTGAGAGTTAGACATTGGCAAGGTCTTTAAGATAAAAGAATACAATCGCTCGCGAACAGTCATTTCCGGTTGATAGGACGTGTCAAATTACATAAGATGAGTCAGAAACTCAAAATGGTCGTAAAGACATAAAAGTTATACCAAACGAAGCGCAATGAAATTTCAAGCAAAAAAGTCTACTGTGACAAGAACGATTCTTTAGTTTTCAATTTCTCAAAAAATTTGGCTTGAAAAAATGTGCACCTTTTTCGGGAGAGTATGATAAAAATCCTTCCCAGGGGTAATGCAACAGCACAAATGGCCAATGAAGTCTGGCCTGAAAAAAAAAAGTTTCTTCAAGAAGATTTCTTCTTCGTCTGCCCTCTGCCCCCTTCTCTTCCTTTATCCCTGATGTCTGACTGCTTGTCTGTCAGTTCTGAGAAATTCAGGCAGTTTTCAATTCAGGTTTTTGAGTCATTTGCAATATTGAAAAAGGTAGTATGGAAAACGTGGAGGAACTTTGAAGGTACACACTGGGAAAGGTATTGCGAAATCGCGACTTCTGAGGCTAACGTACCAAAGGAAGAGGCTTCAGCTGTATAATATGTAAGTTTTTAGCGCTTTCGTGCCAGTGTTAGCAGGGGCCAAAGTTCATACAAAGATAAAAATGCACTCATGCATTGGGCTGAATCCTTTTATTGTCGCTTTGCGACTATATTTTTTGTTGTTAACATCAATTTGCGGCGGGGGGATCTTGTCACCTTTGTGACAATTACTTGTTTTATTATTGATTTTCAATCTCTCAAAGTTTCATGATAATGAGAAGTCTCCACTATTTTGACAAAGAGACTTTTATAAAAGTTATAAAGAGATATATTGTAAAAGGTATAACCTGATTTATCTTCAAAGTGAGGATGTTTATTCAATAACCACAATCTCAATTCCATTGTCATTTCACTCTCGGGTCTATAAAGAAGCCTTGTAGACAAGTACTGTACGATTTTTGGTTATTTTGTAAATTGGTGCTAAAGTGACGGCAATGATTTGAGAGGGCTCCTTGTCCCCTGTCGTGTCATTCTCTCCCCATAGAGGCAGATCAATTAAAGAAATCTTAATACAGCCTCTGTTATATTACGCCGAGTTTGTGGGAAAGAATGGGAGACGCCTGATTTGCGGCAATCAAAATGAGTTGTGCAATCATCGACGCTGTTCCTAAATCATCATCCTGGCTACTGAATGATGGCAAGGCATTGTCATATGAACCACCCTTTCCATGCGAGAAGCGTTGTCATTTGATAAAGAAATTCAAATGGATTGTGGTGAATTCTTTTTCCGCCAGGGGAAACTGCCGGAACCCAGGGATTTCGGCGTAATATAACAGAGGCTGTATCATTCATGATTTGATCTGCCTCTGTGGGGAGAGAATGCTGTCGTGTTTGATGTTGCCTAAAGTGCAGGTGTTGACGCTTGCTATGAAGGTTTTACGCTATAAGACTTCACCTTCTCTGTAATTTTCTCCTTTAGATTTTGGATGTTAAGTAATTTAGTAAGTACAATTATGTCATGAATTTCAATATCTGTTAGGGGAAACAATAGATGATATTTTAATGACATTGTTATTTTCAAATTAAAAGCATTTATTCACTTCAGTATCCCTTTAATCATCCTTATTGAATTAGGTGTTTGACATATTTGATGTCAGTGTCTATTATGTATGCAACAACTTGTGCCAATAGTGTATCTTTTTTCAAATGATATACGCAACATCAAAAGAAGTTAAAACGGAATCTTGCCTTCGGTGTTTTAATAAAATGAAACATTTTGTGTTAGTCACTAACGTTTTTATTGTTCGTTCAAATTATTATTTATTATTTAAACATCTATTTGAAGCATCTAAACGTAGCTGTGATATCTTATTGATTGATATTATGATACTGCTTTTTTTCAAATTACTATGTTTCATGCAAATATTAAGGATATTCAAATCATATCTATTAGTTTGTGAAACTGTATATAAAGACTCAGCTTAACTTAGTACTAAGAATATCTACATTATATATTTCAGTTGATAGGAGAAACGCATTTGCATTATCGTTCTTTTATGACAACAACAATCGGAGGCAGACAGGGTGAATGTATATCCCCTTTTATATTGTTAATAACATGGCTCTCAGATTGTTCAATTACTTACACATAAAATGATAAAGAGCTGCCGCCATTCCATCCACTGTTCAAATATGTTATATTTATATTTAATATGTATATATTTCTTCACAGAGTATCACGACTGAGATGTACCTTTGGCCAGTTCGGGTGGTAAAGTAAACAGTCGGGATAATTGAAGTTTACAGTGTACTACTTCATCTTTTAGCTGCCAGGTACCCCAAACACGCAACACCTGGGATTAATTCAGGTTTCTCATTATGACCCGTACTTATAATTCATCATTTGATAGCTGTATGTATATGTTCTTAGTGACATAGACTAAATATCGGAATGCAGTGGACAACACTTATCTCACCTAATGCTATTGAAATGGCTACACGTAGGAATAGCCAGAGGGCTATGGTGTGTCAGAAGATCGAGGCAAAAGGAGTTGAGAAAATTTCAAATTCAACTCCCTTTAAGATGAATTTAGGTTATGTATAAGTAGTGATGGAGAAAAAATAGTCGAAAAGGATGAATGAGTATATCGTACGGTTTTACTAACTATGATTTTGGAAAATCACTGTTTAATCAAATATTCATATCGAAAGGAAATACCAAGTGAAAAATTTGTTTTACCATAAAGCACCCAAACGAACCTTTCAAAGTGACTATTTGCCATAACTTCGTTGCTAAACTCTATGGATGGTTACAAATGCCAAATGTACCTCATTTCAATTCTCCGATTACAGGGCACGTTTCAGCAGCTTAAACAGCTTGTTATGTCATGTTTTAGTAATGTTCAATTTATTTGTGAATATTTAGTCAAAATGCATTAACGACGATTAAAAATTAGCAATGAAAACAATCCTATAGTGTAAAATGAAATAATGATTTTCTCTATTTGTCATAATAGTAGATTACCGGTAAGGAACAATGTTGAGTTCCTTTATTTAACGTCGATCAAACGCCAAGTCTTCCAACATTTAAGTAAGGGTAATAATGCCAATCATTATCATTCTTGATATTATCCATAATAATGGAAAACAATTGTTTCGAGTTTTTAAGTAAATAAAAATAAGATTTGTTAAATTGTATTTAAAAAGATACAAAAACCTAATTTAGTTGTCAGAGTTAAGCATTTAACTTCAATTCAACGTTAAAGCATTCAGGTAAATATTCTAAACTACGGAATATTTATCATTACTGTTTCCTGATGAATTAAATTTATACGAAATTCCAAATAGCACGAACGAGAATTTAATTTTGTGATTTCGCCTTTTAGCTTAAATTTTTATCGCAATATCGCAATTTCTTCTAAACTTTTTTTGCTCTTGCGATCTAACAGTATTTTTAAGATGGTCCCCATGGGCCACCATAAGTGTCGAAACCGGTATATAATCTGTTAGTAACCCAAACTCCAGTCAATTCGTGTCCGTCACGTTATATTTGTTCTAGTTTCCGGACACGTGACCTTGTTTGATACCTTTTTCAGACATTCTCTTATTCTGTAACGAGAATCAAACAAAACCTGTCCAATGTTTATAAATTTCAAGTTTAAAAGTAATTTGAAACCAACTATATAGTAGAGGACGTAGATAAATATTTAGGAAGCAGTCTCTTACATTCAGAATTGCCACCTAATTTAAGGATGTTCAGTTAGTTTTACATGTGGAGGCATGTTCTGACTCTTGTTGACATGTTTACTTCAAATAAACAGGCCATAAATCTTTGAGTGATATTCGTTAGTTAGTAAATGTAACATAGGTTTGTTTGATGATGTGGGAATAGAATGTTAAGTATCCAATAACGAGAGAAGGCTGGTCGTTCATGATTCTTATACCAAGGTAAACCATTGAAGTGACGCCATAAAATGACAAGCATATGGTGCAGGTTGTCCATAAATGGTCAATGGGCTGTGTAGTTTTGTTAATTAGAATTGGGCTCAGTAGTTATTCAGAAGATCTGGTTGTTCTTTCAATATGCTGTAAGCGCTATTTCTTCAACTGTCTTATATAGACGAGACTAAAACCCGCTGTTAACCAAAAAGTAAAGTTAATACATTTCATCATATATAATGGCAAACAAATGTCTACAAAAGGTTGCAAATGAATATGTTCTTTCAACTTGTTTACAATAAATGTGTAGTCTGTCTGATTAAAACTAAATCAATAAATATAATAATATAAGCTAGTATAAAATAGGACTTCAGAGCTTGGTTCTGAAAATGAGTTTTCTCATTGGTGGGTTAATAAACGTCCTACAATGATAGTAATTGACAATGTCATAGTGCCAGTAAGCATTAGTTTGCGTGTAAATTAATAATCAGTGTCTGGAAATGAATTTTAATTTTTCATTCATTCACCTGAGGTTTTTAAGGCATCAATACCATAAAAAATAACATGATATGAATATTGCAAAAGTTTATACTTAACATTAAAAGTTTTGTCGTTTTGATGAGCGGTTAATTTTTTAGGTTTGATCTCTTGATAAGGTGAACGTCGTGTAAGTCAGGGTGTGTGTCTGTTCAGGATACGATGATTGACTGTTTATCATTAATCACAACTTTTTACTTGCATGTACTCCAATCTTCAAAATATGATACTTTTTGTCAGGTTTATTGAAGTTTTTTATGTACTTTGTGCCTATTTCTACATGATCCTCTTCCAGTCATTGACCTTGACTGACAGACACCAGATCCGTAAAGATATATTGTTCGCGTGTCTGATACACTATCGGTTATGTCTGTCCGGGCAAATTTAAGCAATGTGATTCACGTATTTAGTACGTGTTATGCATGGTTGATCCACCAGCAGTATTGTGTGTCATGTCAAATCAAAGCAATATGATTCTCGTAATGTACAAATTATGAAATGGTTGATACATTATCAGTATTGTGTGTCAGGTCGAATTCAAGCATGGAATTCAAGTTAAGTACATGTCATAAAGTGGTTGATATACAATATAATTAGTTGCGTGTCAAGAAGCCAGACAACGAAGCCTGGAAATGACCTTGTAGACGGTTTATGTATGGAAGGACTAGCTGATAAGAAAAGCGTATAATAGACATGTAGTACAAACCATGGGAAAAGTTGAATGATTTAAATTCATGTCCTTCTGTTTTGAATATTTACAATGAAAAAGACAGATAAATAAAAAAACCTGGAAAAAAATTCAAGAGCTATTGATACATAACTCTATCACTTTCATTTTAAAATAATTTGAAAAATATTTTTTTTGTGAGCATTATTATTTTTTTATATGTCATTAAAAGTCAAATTTCGAGTTGCCAATATTGTAATGTGGCTTTAAGACATAGCTGTGTATCGAGTTAAGATCTAGGACATGCAGATAAATCGTCAGTGTCGGCCCAGGAGGAAACCAACATGCGGATTGTGAAACTGCGGTACAAGAGAGTGGTATAGAAACTAGGTCGTGGACTTTGTGCTTCCTTTGTTCGTGAACATTGGCCCCAATCCGTGTTTAAAGCACGCGTTGATTTCATAAGGCACATTATGTATGCGCCTCGATACTTGTACTGAAAATAGAAATCGATACTTACAATGACTTTATGTCAGCTCAGAACCTGTTTATCACTCAAATTGGTTCTGCATCAAATGTGTTGATAAATCATTTAGGGCGTCGGAAATGAATAATACTATGTTTTATTTCTTATTTCAAAAGTCATTTTCTGAACAATCTTAAACATTTATAACAAAATACAAACATTCATGTAAAACGCAATTCCACACAGTGCAATTCAAGAGGGTCCAGATTACTTGCAACTGGTTTAACGGTGTGTTGATAACATTTTCATTCATAATCTAATTTTACTTGGTACTTTTGTTCAAAGATTCGGGTGAGTTAAGTGCAAGCACGTACCTGAGTTACCAGTCTCAGTGGTGATGCGTTTTAATTCCTTTTAAGATACCAAGTTAAAAATAAACGTTTTAATATTGACAAAAGACATTAACACTTCGCCTTAAAGGGGCAGTAGCACGTTTTTAGAGGGAATATAAGTTGATGTAAGGAAAATAAAAATTAATGGTTCCAATCGAAAGACAATGTATTTAAACTAAATGGAGCAGTAATAATTCAAATACATGTATATAACGTAAAGTTTAGCCATGCGATTCCTTTTTCTTACACAAAATGAATTAAAGGTGTTCACACAAAAATGGCCGCCAATGTAATTTATGTGAATCTTCATACTTTGTCCTCTGACTATGGGTGATTGGCTTGTGTAATGAGATTTTTGACACTGTCAATATAATACATTTAGCATTAACTTACAATTATCATTGAGATATTTGAAATATAAAATTATCAAAAAACGTGCTACTGCCCCTTTAAGAAACTCATTTCGTTCGAAAAGTCATTTTGAAAATTTTGTTGAAGTTTACGTTGGTAAAACATTTGAATTTAAAAACTTAACATCAAGTGACAACCGTCCAAGATAAAAAAAAACGGTTCATAATCTATGGTGGTTGTCATCAATATGTTAAAAACAGATACGAACCAATGGCATTCACTTGCATTAGAGCAATTCATCATTATACCAAAGTGACTTCATGGCCATCAATGTTATAGGTTGGTGTAGAATTATGTACTTATGGACCCATTCTCTCCAAATAGAGTATTAAAATGCTGATCCAACTTCTGTTTTAATAAGACGAGTTAGCTGATAAAAATCGGTCAATAGAAACATTTGTCGCATGAAAACGTAGTTGTTGCCATAAAGGCCTTTGCAATAATTTAGACTTAGTAGCCAAAACGATGATTTTCGACAGCTTTGCTGATTGAACTTAACTTTGATTGCTTCTCCCTTTAGGGCCAACAAATTCGTCTTATTCAAACAAAGGTTCAATCAACATTTTATAACTTGATAAAACTATGTGGGTTTAGAATGCAAGAGACCAAGGACAGGTATAATCATAGTTATAAAATTGCTCACTTTTACATACATTGATCTCGAACTCAGGCTTATGTGATAACAACTTCCAGCTTTTCTGTGATTGTATACTTAGTTGGCTGGTCACTGATTTAACGACGAACATTTCTGATAATGCGTCAATGCAAGTTAAATGAGAATATTGAAAAGCTCAAATGATGACTCGCTTAAAGACCTTTTGACCTTTCGTTTGTTGTGTGTGGTGACGAGAATTGAGCATATTTGGTTCTTCCACGAATTTAAATCAAGATGCAATAAAACAAAAGATCATTCAGCTAAGTCAAACTTGTTTTTTGTTTTGTTTTTGTTTTTTTGTTTTGCTTTTGTGGTTTAATGTATTTGGTGATTGGTTATATATCATTTTTCTAACGTCTTTATTGCTTCAAAGTTAGTTTTGCAGAAGAGTTAACAATGTATAAACGAAGCACCAACCACCTTATGGAACGAAAGAACATTCTTAACGAGGATAAGGTAAGTTAGAATTGAAAATGTTGATTTAATGATCGACCTTTTATATTAACATTGTAAGGAGAGCATCCAATGACCAAGAACTGGGATTCAGGATTTGTTATAAGAACAGTGATAAATATCTTCTGTTCGACACACACAACGATGATTGATTGAGTACATAAATTTTGACATTAATGAACACAATTTGCTATTTAATATTGAATAATTGATGACATTTGATCTCTGGGTACTTTCCTTTGGCCTTTATGATCTCGTTAAAATCTGTTTTACAAATCTAAGGTGTTGAGTTTGGACAATCTTCCTATAAGTTTCTCGTTCAATAATCAGCGACAATATGTAAAATACTTCTATAACTTCCATAATATCATAACTTTGTGATAAAATGTATTACAATATTGAAACTAAAAAACAAAGGTTTATCAGATTGTATCTATACTTACGTTGATACAAACTTAAATGTATGCGTGTTATGAATCTCTTGGTCATCATTATCCAAGCTATTTAAGCGTCTTTAAGAGAAATACACTTACCGGAATAGCTGTATCATTAAGGCAAAGCTTTACCAACCCTCGCATACAAAATCTGACCTACAACTCTTAAAAACCCTTACTATTCAAACTATATGCAGAATTGATTACATTCAAGTTTCTAAAGGGCGCAGAGGGAGTTAACATATGAACAATAAGATTTTACAGAATAACAACTTCTTTCTTCTGAAAATCACCTGAAAATCTATATGCTTACTTCTTAATCAGGTTGGATGTGCACATAAATATAAACCTTTACCCATGGCAAAGTGGACATGTAAAGAATAGGGAGGAAACTTTATCATAGACATTTTATAGATAAGAATCGTATATATTTTGACCATTTAATGGTTGATCGAATGTAAGGTTGTATTGTTATTATACAACTGACCCGTGCAAATAAAGTCAGAGACGAAAGGAGTAGCACATGTTACATGTATGCCATTCAAGGTAAACTTAATAATATGGTCTTAGGTCCTTTACTTCATCAATAGGGATGGAAATGATGCTATATCAAGCTTTGTTTTCTTCATGTAAACATTCCTTGAATAATTCATCGAGTTTTATATTCTTTCTCCCAAGATTCTTATTTGCATTCGTCTGAGTGAAGGCTTTATGACAACTTGGTTAAGATCTTGACTGTTATGATTACACCTTGCTTGTTCCTTTGCGTTCTATCACAATAATTTGTACTTTGCAAAACACACTTTTTACCCATTCACACGCTTTCCTAAGATGAATCATTAACCTAGAATTCTGTTTCCTTTATATGATGTCCACTTTTTAATTACTTGTTGCCAATTCAATTGGCTAATGTGCTTACTTGTGTGGAAACCTTTTCAACCGGAATATCAAAAGATAGTAGTCATTTTTTGTAAATATTCTATGAAAATAAAGAAATTGGAAACTTGAAATTAAATACCTCTTTGAATACGCGTTGTTGTTGTTGGGTTGGAGTTTAACGTTTTCTTTCACAATAGGGCGATGTCGCTTTACGTACGCTACTCAAACACCCAAATTGAACCTTTGATAACACGTATAACGTTCTATTAGTCAAAGGAGTCAAATCTATGTTTCGAGGTGCTTACGTAGGATCTCTGTTGTCACTAAACTCTTCCAGCTTATCAAATGCGGTACTACATAAATGTCAATGCGTGCTTCAAACATTACAAGACTCAGTCTCTCATCGAAAATGAAAACTTTAGATGACTCTCAAAACGTAAATGGACGCATGTACATCAATGGCAAGGAATAGATAACAAAGCCAGAATTTAAACCATGACCACAAATGTTAGTCCTCAGACGTTGATAATGATCTACGTGTTGGCCACAGGTAATTTAACATAATCAATATTTAAACGTATATGAAGTATAAATGACAATCCTCCCTTCCCTACACAATAGTCTAAAGGACGGACACCTGTCTCGCTTAATCGAGACCTTTCTTGACTCGTGGCTTATATATCAAGTTCTACGCAATGTTATATGCAATACTTACTTCACCTTGTATATACACACCTGGAAGAAAGGTTTGCTTGCATTCTAAATACGATTTGTAAACTTCTTATTATATGACTATTTCCTATATATGACTAGTTGCATTAATGCATTACCAAAACTTCTGTATTTTCTACCCTATATCTTCTCTTTAAATTTATAAATGCTTATTCAATAATCCGGTATTATTTCTTAAGACAATATAATAACTATTTGAATTGTTAACTTCCCATCTTCTTAAGGTCGTATTATTTAAGCTTTCATACTTAAGGTGAAGGATAAATATAGTTGAATTTGAAAATGACCTTGTTCTTGCAGTAATATATAATTTTAACAAGTTAATTATTGATATCAAAATGCAAAATCTGTCTTGCGCAATCTTTGTGATACTTTAAATCTTCTCAGAAAAAATGTAAGTATTTAATTCAGATAGCAAGAGACCGCTATAAACTTTAAATATCATCAGATAACGATTTTACAGCATCAACTTCAGTATTTATTAGCAGTATCGTTTCCCTTTTATAGAAACTTTAAACCTATTAGACGTCAACGTCATGATTATTTCCGAGTTAAATGACGAATGTCACCAAAATAATTAAAGCTTTTTCTTAAACTACAAATAGAAATTATTCTTGTTCAATTGCATTTGCTTTCGTTCGTCTTCCAACACAAAATCATTTCCGAAATCTATCAAAGAAACACTTGGTTCTATCATTAGATCCAGTCTCACTTCAGCACTTTATAGATCGTTTATTGGTTAACTGATTCCGGTAATACGTGTTTGTATGTTACTGTTTTGTACCTGTGTAACTTGTTCACGGGATTGAGTGGTCGTTTCAGGGTCGTGAGTGTCAACTATACGAGGGTTTTTGACATAACGGCTAAATTAGCTATGTCATTCTAACTACGCCCTCGACCTGTATAGAACAAGTTTTATATAGATTACTTGTTTATTTACGCAGCAATGTATACAATTAGACCCAATTGATAGGGATTAAGAAAATAAAAAATAGCTTACCTTTTGTTTTTCTGAGAAAAACAAGTCTTATTGTTTCAGATATCGAAATCATTTTTTTGGGGTCACAGAAAAACGAAAATAATAAATAGCCTTAATACTTACATGTAAATCATGATTGACCTACGAGGGCAGTCATATTGAGGTTAATAATTACATAGATGCCTTAAGGGAAACATCACTTTTTCATCGTCACTTAATAAACAATTCTTTACGGTCAAGGTTTGCATATGACTTTGCGTTTTATGTGCGCCGACGGCGACTAGGGGCTTCTGCTTAAAAATAGGTGCACGTGGTGAGTATTTTCTTTGATTAAGCGATTTTAGAAATAAAACAAAATGTTATGTTCGTGCTCTTGACATACTATTTTTACGACAATCAAGTTTAAATATCAGAATGTGCCTTGCTCTCGCTCGGGAAATACTAATATTCAGGCACTCGTGTCGTGAACATGCTATGAAAATGGAATGATTAATTTGAAAGTATCGAGGTTAAACATTTTTGAAGTGCACATTAGAAAGGATCTTAGTCACATGACCTTGTTTATCCAATCAGTTAAGATCATATCCCTTAAATTCTGAAGTCTGAATAAATTTCTGAAAATTCGTTTTCAGTTATTGTAAATACTGTTTCAAAAGACCAGGTAGTATAGTTAGGTATTCTTGTCAATGTTAGTAGCATTTTTGTCCCTGTTTTCGGACAAAATAATAAATAACATAGTGTCTGATAACCATTGATTTCTGTGTGTTGACTAATAATACTCGGTCAGGCCCTAATAAATTGTAACTCCACCAAGCCGTTGTGTGTGTTTGTACAAACTGAGGTAACCCGAGATAAGCCTGTTTATCTGACAGGTATTTCTTGCCACCACAGGTCTAGGTAGCCCAAGTATGAAACAAAGCTTGAACAGAAACTAGGCCACAGATAGTACATGCGTACTTAAGGTGTAAACTGTGAGGTAAAACTGTACATTGTGAGGTAAAACCTGGGTATCTTTTCTACCGTCTTTCACTTTCTAATTTGATATCCATTTGTATAAATGCGTTCAGAAGATATATCTATTTTTCTGTCAAATTATTCAATTATGTCTCATGGTATTAATCTTCGAATACAACGACAACAGTACCTCAATATGTTAAATATGCTTTAATCTTTAGTAAATTGTCTCTTGTTACTACATCCGTATTTTCGATTATAAATACCTCAAAGTTGCCATGTAATTGTTGATAAAAAATTTAATTAATGGAATGTAATGTAATGATCCCTTCGTCAGATAGATTAACTGACGTCAAACTGAAACCAAAACTTGTAATTAAAACGTTAAATTGAGCATAGTTATGCATTTTTACAACAATAAAAATGCATAAAGGTCATAATGGTCAAAATGGTCGTCCCCTCTTCAGTTTTGATTGACTGTTCGTCAATATTAATTTTACAGAGATGACACTAATTGTTTTGTTTCATGTTATGGTCATTGTTCAAATGGCCTCATTATAACGACCTTTACTTGAATTTAAAAATATAAGAGGAACTGAGTCTATGTTTGTATTCACGTTATCAAATAGAAAGTGAGTCAAGTAGCCTTGATATAAAACACTTAACTTTATATACGACTCTCAGGAGAATCATCAGAGTTGTAAAGTGAACTACTCAGAGGCTGTATTTACAGCTTGCTGTTTTGGTGGTTATAAATTGTTAAAACTTAAGCTTAAGGAGTATGTAACTCATCAGGCAAAAAATAGCTGGAGTGGAGAACTAGCTAATAAGAAATATTTTAACAATTCATTATTGTAGTTCCTAACAATCTTCATAATCTAAAAATGCTATCTTTAGGAAAAAGCACGATAACATTGACATTCACTGCATTAGCAGAAGAAACATCATTACATTTTCAATGTAGTAAGAATCATTCTGCTGTCAGGGAAAGGCGATCCTAAATCCCTTTGGTAGGCACATGCAAGGAAAATAAAAATTCCAACCCACAGAGTATGATACTCTTTTATATTGGTCAAAATACACTTCGGCTTCCAAAAAAGCATTTTACAAATGTCTTTTGTACAAAATGTTAAGATTTGAGGTTGAAAAATTAAAAATGTTACATTTATTTGCATAAAGATGTTTTTAACTTAAATAAAATTCTTGGAATTTGGTTTAAGCATACTTTTATTCATGAAAATGAATTTGGTTTGTAAACAAGCAAAGCTTTGCTTTTCTGAATACCTCACCAATACAATTGAATACAAATGAACACCAAAAGAACTAAACACAAAACAATAACATACAAATATGATAATAAAAGGGTGTGGTTTATATAATAAGATGATTGGAGTTCATTGCTAACCTATAATAACAGTTGGACGCCAGAAAGCAAGCACAAATATTTGAAAATTTTATCCTCTCTAGTTCAGATTCAAAACGGATGATTTGTACAAATGCTTACCTAAACGTTATGAAACCTTTCTTAAATCATAACTTATTTGAACTGGCTTATGAAGACATAATGCAACACTGTATCAGGCGGTTGAAATATGTAGTTTTACGTATGTTGACTTTCTTTTCTTCTTTAGCGTAGATGGCGAAAAAAACATCGTCTTCCTAAGAGAACTTTCTTCTTATTCTAAAGATATAGACGTCGGTTGATAGATAATGTACAGTCTCGTCTTAGTGTCTGCTTATTTTGGCAGTTTTATCTGTTTATATCCTTCTTTAAGGTCCAAGAACAGTACGAAAGAAGATTAAGACTCAAGGATAATGACTAATACGCTTTCCTATGTCATACAATGCTGAATTATTCATCTTTCCCTGCATTTGATGCTGAGATTAACTTCTCTAGTCTCCCATGTGTGTTTTATAGCAAAGAATAGAATATCCAAAATTGCTGATGTCTGTTGTTTCTCTTTTTCCTAAAAGACTTCTTTGTTTCTTGGGGCACCAATGTATTCTTTCAGACACTGTAGCACGTTTTAAGGGAAACAGGGAGTATCAAAAAGGGAATCAATTCACTCATTATCAATACAAGGGTTTGTTATCTGAACGTATAAAGTTCGACCCTCAATCGAATAAATGGGTGTCACACAGTGGCTGCTTAATGTTTCAGTTATTACTTGAAACCTTATTTTACGACTTTGAATAATCTGGTTATATTATGGATCATCGCCTGAAATATATTGATATTGTGTACACCTAAGGGGATAAATTTTGGAAATCTTAAGTGAGGAGTTCATCCAAATTGTAAAGTGAAGTATTAAGAGGTTGTCTTGACAGCTTTCAGTGGTTATCAATTGTTAAAACTTCAGCTAAAGGAGTATGTAACTCATCTGGCAAAAAATAGCTTTTCGAAATCTTATTTTAAACATTTTGATGGATTGTGACTCTGAACCTACCATGTACTATTCTAATAGTCATTGAATTCTCGTTTTTTACTTAAAGTGACACAGAGTCTTTCTTTATATTGTATATGGTTTTGAAAAGCTACAAAATATCTAATATGCTGATTGAAGTTCATATCTCATCACTGGACTTGCAAATATATCCATTTATGCATAATATTTCTAAAATGCTTAATTTTATGGAAAAATCAGGAAAATATCTCAAATACGTTTAATATTCGAAATTAAGCATCCAATTAATCTACCTATTAGTTACGATACCTAATAAACACTATCGAATCGAACATCTCTTCCTGTCAGCTTATGACAAGGTTTCAAACGTTTGGCGAATTTGCGCGCGCCACTCGAGCCACATTGTCCGGTTTTCGATCAAAATCCCGACTTTGAATGGCCGTATTTTCACTATAATGTACTGAATGACCTTTAACTTGTTATTTTTAGTAACAGTTAGTAAATCTTATTTTTTTATCAAACAACCTTATCCTTCCTAAATATACAACGTCATGTTTATAAGTTTTTCTGTGTTTTCTGTCGAGTCATCTTACGAATAAAATTCAAACTTTCATAGCTGTTACATTGTCCTCTTCATATGTAGTCAGTTCAACAGTTCATAAAAACTAGCCTAAAGCACATTCGATTCTGAATGATGCAAACATCATCTGTAAATAACGAACCAAGTTTTCTTCAGTACATGGTCTGATAATCTTCTATTTGGGCTAGATGATCTCAACAATGAGTCTTCATCTGATTGAGTACTTCTTCAGGTAGACGATGGACAAGAAGTGTTATTCGCTCTTAATAAATAGTGTTGTAATTTCGCTAAGGAGTCTAGATCAATAGTTGAGAGTTTGTCTGTTAGTATCATCGTAGAATCCGGGTTCCAAGAATGTTCAAATGGATAGAGGGTTTTATTGGTGTTATGGTTTGATGTTTAGCTAATCTGCAATATCCAATAAACACATTCCCTGCAGCCAGACAAAGAGAATGAAAAGAGTAGAATATCGTTGAACCTTCATTAAACCACTAGATTTGTGTGTCTCGATTACCCGTTGCCATTCTATATTAAATAATTCCTTAAGGGCCAGTGATACGTTGTTAAATGGACCTTACCAAACGAAAAGGTTACAAAGTTTTAATCAAATTAGAAGTTCTTTAACGAAACTACCATATCATGTTATGATAAAAGAAATACATTTCCCTACATGAAATGATGTGGTGTTCACATAAAAATGTCTGCAAACAATTTTGCCATGATGCTTGATAATTAACTGGGTTGAGTATCTATGAGAGTTTTTTCCTTCTTCAGACAACACACTTGCCAAATGTTCATTTGGCCAAATGGGCCAATAAATGGTCCTATTAAATGTTTTTCCGTCGCTTTAAAGGAATACAATGAAAATTGGGGATTATTATATCAATCAAGGTATAAGTTATTAAAACATTTTGAAAAAATGAAATTTAATATTGTTAAATGTTGTGTTGCTGGTCAAAGTTCCCCTTGGAGACCATGCTGGATCAAATAGCACAAACGCTTAAAACCTGGTACTCAATTTCTCTTAGTGAGATGATTGCCGTAATCATTGTCTTGTCATTGTTATGGTACTTGTCACTGTTGTCTTCTGTTGTACAAACTTGTCTAATCTCGCCCTACATTTTTCCTGGGTTGATGGCTCCCCTAGTCAGGGTTCCTAATACAAATACTACACAGATCATTAATCAAGGAACTTGAAACCAAGAAACATCCGTAAGTTTCTATTAAGATGTCAATGTGAGAGGGCCATTATTTCATAAGATTATCTAGGATGGCTTGTCTTATACGTTCGCAGGAATCTGTTTTTAAGAAAAAATGTTGTAATTTTTTCTTCAAAAATTAATCCTGTTATTTATGAGAAAAATGTATTTTATTTTTACATTGGCACACAGATGGATTATTATTTATTTTTGAAAAAAAAAAGATGTTATGGAATTAAAAAGCAACGAGGTTGTCGGATTTTGTAGAAAAAAACGACTTTAATGTTTGTAAATATGAGAAAATAAATAATTCCTTGAGGAACTTAAATAGATACAGTACGTAGAATTAATCTAATCTGAAAGGGTCAGCGTAGTGATTGATATACTTTTGAATAATCGAATATATACATATTTTCAAAGTAACTTAAATATTTGGAAGAGAAATGTGATATTGATGCTTCAATCTGAAAATGTTGGTCATTCGAGATCTTGATAAGTCAATGACCAACATTTTGCCCTCTTGACTCTCAAGGGTCTTACAATTAATGTCAATTGTCAACAGGTGTGACTGAAGTTTGTAAAGTGAATTTTATTTTTATTTTAGAATTTCTTTTGACGAATGCATTCCAAATAACAATTATTTTGTATTACCATAAAAATAGTGGTTCACATTACTTATATTACCCTCCAAATATTAATGTCTCCTCGGCAAATTGAAAACCGAGATGTTTGGAGAGCGAAGGATACAGAGAACTCGAGACAGTAGCCAAGAAAACTGAAACCAAGACGAGTCTCGGAATGGCAAATTTGACTTACTTTTGTTCATAGAAAACTTTCAAATATTTCAACAATGTTTCCACCTGACACAAGAACTCATCAAAACTTAATCGTTCATTTAGTTGTTTTTTTTATACAAATTATGCATAAATCTATTTATTCCATTTGGCCTATACTCCGATGCGCAAACTTTTGTGTTGTGACATGAAATGTGAGTTTATTTCAACTATCTAGATGATGAAAGCGATTTGGAAATTGAAGGATGATTCTTTGCCTCACATTAAGACATAATCTGAGACGTTTGTGGTTTCGACGAGGAAGAGCAAAGACATCTTATTTGCTAAAAAATACCAACTTAGGCAAAACTTTGGGTGTCAACGTCTGAAATACCTGAAATTGAAGTTCATGATTCATTAAACCAAGTCGTTGATGAATAGCATGAATATGGACCTTCGAACATATATATTGCATGTAATCGATCATGATAAAAGTGAAAACTAAGAATCTTTTTACAATCCGGTATTTGTCTCTTTCAATTCACTGACTATTCTTACAAATAAACAATCTTTTTCACAAATTTCATGCAAAAATGCTCGAGGGTAGTTCTTCGTAGTGTCGACTAAAACAATTCATGTAGAACGATAAGTCTTATTCATGCCTAAGAAATGGGATTAAAATGGAGCATTAGTTTGTAAGGAGAACATAATCAATGTCTGTATACCTAATCACCCCGGGGATAATCGTGACATTACGAATGTTCGTTGCACCTGCATTCAATATTGTGAATAATAATC
Source organism: Steromphala cineraria (assembly GCA_916613615.1). Classification (NCBI taxonomy): domain Eukaryota; kingdom Metazoa; phylum Mollusca; class Gastropoda; order Trochida; family Trochidae; genus Steromphala; species Steromphala cineraria. The sequence goes on from OU744726.1 coordinate 2,483,589, forward strand.
AATTGAGTTTTTATCGTGAACATTGAACATTAATCACATTTTTTAATTTCGACCGTCACTACAGATATGAAACATTATGAATCAATCTTGATTCACATTCAAGCATTTTCTTATTAAACGTTAACAATACTAGATTTCAATGCAACTTTTAATGGTGGTTCTTAGATGACGTTCTTATCTTATGATATTGACCTCTGGAAGATAGAACACTGTAGGTTACAAGGAAAGTCACTTATGCTCGACACTTTCTTCTTTGTCGGAATTCTTAATGGTATGTTAACATTAAATTAACTAACACCTTCTGGACAACATATTGTTACATTAATTCATACCCTTTGGTGATTATTTATTCTTGCATTTTGGAAAAAACATATTTTGTCATATTCACAACCTCTTCCTGTTTTTAATCTGGTGTTAATTCTAACAACAGGTTGCATCGTCTTGAAGATCTTCAAATCAATAATCAATCTTTATGTACTTACAAACCATTAAATACTTGCACTGACAACGATCAAATTAGTTCTTTATCTCCTGATGAAAGAAGCATATTTCTACTTTGCAGAAAAGAAGACTCGTAGAAAAATATTGGTCATTGTTTACGCCTGTTGATGGTCTGCCGAATCGGACCATTCCAAAAATACACTTAACAGATTGATTGTTTTTTGTTCCTATGTTGCTTGTGAAAAGCTGGTTATATAACATACAATAAGACACTTGAATAATACAAATGTGATACTAATGGAATATGTTAATTCTTGGTGCTATTTTATGATGTTGTATATTGATGTATTTAGTTTTCATGTCATTTTCTTACAGTGCCGAACATTACGATTGACGTGTGCTATCTGTAGGGTAGGACATGTGCTCTCTGTATACTGAGACACATATTGCCTTTACAGTTTTGGAATTTTTTAACAAGCGTATTCTTTACTTTGTTCTGAACATTTAATAATGATCGAAGATACTTTTCCTGTTTGTATTGTGATAATTTGTGGAAAAGTATGCATTTGAATTGCCGGGCTTTAATTGATGAAAGGCACGATCCAGAGATTATATAATAAATTAAAGATTCTAATTCTAGATCAAATGATGTTATTTAAGTGTTTGGAAAAAAGCAATTCCTCTAGAATACCATTAATTCTTTTTATTTTATTTAGTCAATTCGAAAATGCACCTATAAATTATTACCACGACAGTCTGGATTATGCCTCGTACTAGTTCCTAACAACATCCCCATGCTAACCTCTGATTGTGTGGAACACTTTCACAGGTTCTGTCAGATTCCCAACTCTAAATACATTTTCAACACGCTCTTCTGCCATATCTCAGCCAATGAAAACGTAAAAATTGAGGACTTGCTCGTTATGGAGACCTCTAAGATGGTGAACTGACAAGAGAGTTGCTGTGTGCAGTGCAAATGATTGTCTAGTACAGTACATTATTTCTTCAAATTTCACGATACTTTAGCTTATGGCCAATGTTTGTAAGAGAAAAAATATTTATTAAAAAACACTCACTTTCGTTTTACAATCCTTGTTTGTTGTTCATGGAAAGACAATATCTCTTTCTGGTTGTCAGCTTAATGTTTCAAATAGGCTGCTAAATTATACCTTTTTCGATTTATCAGTCTATCTTTCCAAACTCTTGTCTTCAAGTGTTTTTATTGAGGTTGTGTTTCCGTTCATTCTTTTTTATGCAGCAAGATAAAGGTTTCAACCTTGGAAATAAATAATTTCATCTTGCAGCTCTTTGTAACTGTTTATAATCCAACACGACGTGGGGAAACCACTAAATTATCCTTGGAGATTGTTGGTGTATGCATGTATATGTAGAGTGACACAAAAGAGCACATTAATTTATATTTGGACCGACACAATATGAATGACCGGTTAACAAGGGACACAATTTGACTGCTGGGTAAATCTAACGTGAACCTTAAATCAAGAGAAAACCGACAGACTTGAAAAGTGGACATAGATTTGGTCTTCATTTGTTCGTAGAATATCATAAGAATAAACAAATTTCATAATGACGATGGAAACGTATTCGCACGTGAATATAGAATTACTTTACGAGTTACCTTAAAGCATGTTATCAATGGGAACTCATTGAAGGTGTTTACTTTTAGATCAACATATCTTACACAGTTCCGGACACATGTTTTACAACAACCTCATGTTCAACTCTCTATTCAGCAACATTTAGGTCGAACTCTTTATTTAACAACCCCATGTTGAACTCTCTATTCAACAACCCCATGTTGAACTCTCTATTCAACAACCTCATGTTGAACTCTCTATTCAACAACCTCATGTTGAACTCTCTATTCAACAACCCCATGTTGAACTCTCTATTCAACAAACTCATGTTGAACTCTCTATTCAACAACATCATGTTCAACTCTATTCAACAACATTCAGGTTGAACTCACTATTCAACAACCTCACGTTGAGCTCTCTATTCAACAACATTCAGGTCGAACTCTCTATTTAACAACCTCAGGTCGAACTCTATATTTAACAACCTCGTGTTGAACTCTCTATTCAACAACCCCATGTTGAACTCTCTATTCAACAACCTCATATTGAACTCTCTATTCAACAACCTCATGATGAACTCTCTATTCAACAACTTCAGGTCGAACTCTCTATTCAACAACTTCATGTTGAACTCTCTATTCAACAACCCCATATTGAACTCTATATTCAACAACCTCATATTGAACTCTCTATTCAACAACCTCATGATGAACACTCTATTCAACAACTTCAGGTCGAACTTTCTATTCAACAACTTCATGTTGAACTCTCTGTTCAACAACCTTATGTTGAACTCTCTATTCAACAACCTCATGTCCTAATCTCTTTTCAACAACTTCAGGTCGAACTCTCTTATTAAACAAATTTCACGATGAATGCTCAATTACTACTTATATCTTCTTACAGAATTGAGCTTGGAGTTTCATGCACCTCGGGTAACGCCTCTTAACTTCAAAAATGTGACTTAATCTGATTGCATAGTGTGATGTTCTGGCTGTATTTCGAAGTATATATATTTGTTATCAGTGGTTAATCAAAAGCTCAGACGTCATTTCCAAAGATGCTAGTAAACATGTCAGAATTTGTATTGGGATAATCTATTTCATGTCAATTCTGTCATATATAATCAATCAAACCTATTGGTTTTTGTCAGTGTTTTCTTATCAATGAATATAAACAACCAAGAATTATCGAAAAACATCCTTAACACATACCTTCTTGGCAAGCACTCTCAGAAATATCTTTGAAAGGTCATGAGCGTAGAATGTGCGAATTCTAATCTTTATTACTGTTTTTTTTCTTTCTAAAGACTATGGTATAACATTGCTCAATCTCACCCCCCACATCTTTATCTAGGTAAATGGCCCCCTAGGCTGGAAGGAATCCGAGATTGTTTGAAACAAAAGCGTATATTCAGCATTTCGCAAGAAGGTTGAAACTTGAAAGATCTGTTCACTAAGACGTCAATAAAATGGGGTCACTGTTTCATGAGATCATTGAGAATGACATACTTATGTCACCTGGAGTCGTAAAGGGACAGTAGCACGTTTTTTAAATCACATTTTCAAGTTTTCACTGATAATTGTACTTTATTACATAATGTATTATTTTGATAGTGTCAAATATCTCATTTTACAAACAAATCATCCATAGTCATAGAACAAATTATAAAGATTCACATAAAGTTCATTTGCGGCCATTGTTGTGTGAATACCTTTTAATTTAGAAAAAAAGAATCTCATGGCTAAACCCAACATGATATATTTAATTTATAACTGCTTCATTTTGTTTTTATGCCCCCGAATCGGAGATTCCGGGGGTATATTGTTTTTTACCTGTCCGTCCGTCCGTCCGTCCGTCCGTCCGTCCGTCCGTCCGTCCGTCTGTCCACAAAAACTTTAACCTTGGTCATAACTTTTGATTGGTCAGAGCTAGGCCTTTGATACTTGACATATAGATCCCTTGTGATGAGACCTTTCAGATGACACCATGACATTTGACCTTGTGACCTTGACCTTGACACAGCGAGCATTTTTCCGAAAACTTTAACCTTGGCTATAGTTTCTATACTGTCAGTGCTAGGTCTTTGATACTTGACATGTGTTTCTCTTGTGATGAGACCTTTCAGATGACACCATGATATTTGACCTTGTGACCTTGACGTCCGTCTGTCCGTTTGTCCACAAAAACTTTAACCTTGGTCATAACTTTTGATTGGTCAGAGCTAGCTCTTTGATACTTGACATATGGATCCCTTGTGATGAAACCTTTCAGATGACACCATGACGTTTGAACTTGTGACCTTGACCTTGACACAGCAAGCATTTTCCGAAACCTTTAACCTTGGCTATAGTTTCTATACTGTCAGTGCTAGGTCTTTGATACTTGACATGTGTATCCCTTGTGATGAGACCTTTCAGATCACACCATGACATTTGACCTTGTGACCTTGACCTTGACACAGCGAGCAGGATGCATCCGGGGGCATTCGTGTTTCACAAACACATCTTGTTTTATTTTGTTTTTCAATTGGTACCATTTATTTTACTGTCATCACCTTACATGTATTAACCCCCTATTAACGTGCTACTAAAGAAAGTTTTTACAAAACATAAGGAGATGGTATATTTTTTGCCTTAAATTGTTCTTTTACGCAATCGTTTTAAAATGAACATCAATTTATAACATTTTTTTATTGGCCCTTATTCAAATATCATACCACAAAATATTAAAAATTCTTTCTTTGTCTTCACCTTTTCTATGTGTTCATCAGTCATTGGACACGTGGGCCTGTTGTTTATGTTAATTGCGTACATGTCGTGTACGTGATACAATGTAAGTTTTTAAGATAAAAAGTCCTTAGTCCTTTTCAATAGCATAGAATAGTTGCTCATGATGGTGCAGGTAGTTCCATGGGAGCAACACTGTAGCATTGACCAGTCAAAATATCTCCGGCAGCACCGATAGTACCATTCCGTCAGGATATTCATATGTAACGCTTTGAGCAACTGCGTAGCAGATATATATATGCGCACTATGAGTGGACTATTATTATTAATTTCAGCTTTGAGAACCTTAGGAAAATACTAAATGTTCATGCTTTTGAGATTTCTTTCCAAGCCTTTACTAGTGAATGAACAGTTCAGTTCATTCCTTATTTCCCTGACGTTACTCATCACTTGTATTCAACTATGATAGTAAATGTTAGTATCAATCCAATACGTTTTTAACTCTGCAACTCTGCAACTACAGATATAGACCACTACGGATACAGCTTGGTCCACTTTTAAGTTCGAATTAAGGTGGCTTGTTTTATTGTCACTTGACATCTTAAACGAAATAATCAATGTCCATGTACTCTCCAACCATCATGTACTCGCATTTCAAGACACTCAAACGAGCTCTTAATGATTTTCGTTTTATTGGAAGGTCTTTAGTTTTGATCTAAATGTACATCAATAAGAAACGCTGAAAACAGATATCCTGCTTACGATGGTCAGATGTTTTTTCTTACTGTTTTGATAGGTCTTGCAAGAGAATATTTCTATACCTGCAACCGAAAAGAATTTTCTGGGAGCTTAAAACACACAAATACAAATATATATAAACACTTTATTATTCATGCAGAAGAATTTAGATATATTAGTTTCTTAAGAGCTTTTATAAAAGTGTGAATACCATACTGTTCATTGATGTAACCGCGCTCCTATCCCGAAATTGTTGTGCTTAAAAGTAAAGTAAATTTTAAAGCAAAATTTGTAATAAATAGCTCATTTGATAGCTTTGCAGACCAACTGTTGACCATTTGTGTTAAGTCATATGGTTTTGATATAAATTTTCTTAACATACCACACTGAAACAAACATTTCTTTGCTTACATATATAATGAAAAAATGTTAAATGATATGTTTGCAGATCAATCACAAGTCGATTGTATCAACACCAAGTTAAATGGTTTTAATTTGGATTTTTCTTGTCAGATCTCGATACAAACTGAACCAAATAGTTACTTGCTTGCAGATAAGCACACGTCTGTGCCAAAGTATTCAACATTTTTGCAAATATAAATACACGTTTCCCTTATTAAATCACATATTTTCACTGATTACTCAAGAAATTGTGCATTATGAAACATCAGTTTATTTGAATTGATTGACAACCAATTTTGTTCCAATGACTGACTAAACATATCAGTATAAAAGGTAGGACAGTTGCTCTTGAAGTATGTCTGATGTCCTTAATCTTTGATTAATCAAAAAGAACCATAGACACACACCAAAATTTCAATAGTTAGAAATAAGTTATATGTCCTCCTTTGATCTTTTGGAATCATTAACTAACTCTAAACAAATTTTAGTGAATACAAAAAAGCTATTGGAAAATTTGAATCCTTTTGCTGAACAGTTGGACGACTTGAAGTATTTTAGATATTTATGAATCAGTGACTACGATTGATTAAATAGAACCAAAGACAAACACGAAACTCATAAATCATAAACTTCCTTTGATCTTTTGGCTTCATTGACCTACTATTTTTAAAAAAATTGATTGGTAGACTTGAATCATTTTGCTGAATAAGTGGATTTATTTACTGAAAACTTCATATGATGTTTTTATATGTTTCTTAATTGAATATTAAATTGATTGAATTGAACCTTTTGTCTAAATTTGATTGATTTGTGTGAATAATTTTCTAATTGAAATTTCAATTGATTAAATAGAACCATTGGCCGACCAGAACGTTACAACAACTGTTAAGGGGAATGTTTGGCAGACTAGACGTCTTCCTGTGATTCCTGAAACAGTTTGTCGTCCGTGGATTTGTCAATAATATGTGGAACAAAGGATCGATCGCGAACATGAGATCAGCTCATATTCACTTACCAATAATCGTTTAAAGATTGCATGTTTCAAAGGGAAGAAGAACAAAGACAAGATGAAGCCCTACTTGGATCACTGTCCTGAATTAAAGAAACCATATAGTAGCAGTGATACGTTCAGTACGTTTGTGAAATAATTTTTATACAGTGTAAGCTTTCAGCTGGTGGCAAAACATGACAACTGCAACTAAAACAGAAAATCATCGTTTCTTATTGGTTGTATAACAAGTGAGGTATATACATTCAAAAATAATTGTAGCTAAAGCGATCAATGTCCGTTTTTATAAGCTCGAGGAAAAGGAAACAATGTCTTTTAATTTTCTCGTCAAGGTATGAAAATATTTTATAATGTATGGCAACATCTACATGTATTATTGAATTTAACACAAAGATAAATTGAGATGTTTGCTGGATTAAACGTTATTGAATTTGTTAGGTAACATGGTCATTTTTGTATTGTTGGTTAAATTGATTCTATGTCTTCAATGTCACGATAAAGTTCAATAGATAAGCCACATTCCATCACAGATAGAAACTTATATGAAGTAATTAAACGGGCATTTCATGTTCAAGATCGATTACACTGATAGTCATACAGATTATGAAGTGCAAGTACTCAAAACAGAATAGACATGTTATGGATATGTTCGCCCTGTTATATACTCGACCAAGCGTTATCTAAACGGGAGTGTCTGCTAACAAAATCATTTAGCAAACATAGTCTCATCAAGGAAAAGTTCACTTTCACTTAGCATAGGGCACATGGAAATATACACAGAGTATCATCTATTTGATTTAACCTAATTTGAACTAATAAACAATATATAGATGTTAAATAGGTCACGTAAGGTCATTTCACCACTTGACCCTATAAGAAAACAAGCTGTTTCCTGGTGTAGGATGAAGTTAGATATATTCTGATTGAAGTTCTCTCTCCTGGACACTTCACACATTATTTTGACTCTCTTACTGGAAGTCCTTCACGAACGTTTTGCAAAAAAATAATTGAATCATATTTATCATACTACTTGAAGGCTGATATTGTAGAAAGGGGAGATTGCAGAGTTTGAACTGAGATGAAATCTCTTATCTCATTTTCACCATCGTCACATTCAAATCATAGCACATTCTACTTAAGGTTGTGGATCTCAATAATGCACTGAATACAGTGCTCTGATCAACTATATGGTATATAATCAATTCAGAATATTCTAGAGTAAAAGCAATGTTTCATTAATTGTTGAGCAAGTCAAAATTATTTTTGGATTATAATTTTTACCTCCATATAATGACCAGTTTCTCTCTCCTTAGCTTAAAATCATTTTTATTTCATGCACAAATTATTACGTCTTCTTGCACCGATAAGAGAAAGAATTAATCTATCATCAAAATTTATACAGAAAGGAACTATTTTAAAAACAAAATTAATCTAGTGTCAGTCCTTCCTTTGCACTAAGAATATATCAACGATAACATGAAAGTTAAAATAGCTAAGAGTAGTTTCATTTATTTTTTTGACAGTCAATGTTTTATAACGGCAAGTTCTTTAAAAAAATTCAGAACAAATAAGAGATATGTGATATATCCCTTTCGTTGAACATTCAGAGTTGCATTCAACATTTATGACATTTGCTGCAATATACATTAACCTTTACATCCACAATATGATTACGAAAAATATTTGAAATTCAGCAAAAGCTCATTTTAACAACATTGCGATATTTAAATGAACATCATAATCTTAACTTTGTGTATTATTTCTGTCCATTTTTACTCTAATATCTTTCTTTATGATGATTGGTATCCATTTTCATGCTAGGTTAGTGTTTTATTCTTATAAAGAACCAAAGATTGAGGATAAATGATGATATGAATGATGGTCAATTGATGTTTTTCTGTCGATTTGTTAATGATACAATTTAAAGGGTTGATTTGAAAGTACAAATATTAGGTACACCTAAGTTTATGTAACATATATTTTTTCTTTTGAAAAGTTTTCAAACCTTATAGACAACATTGAATTGTCCATTAGGTGTTTATGGATAAGAAAAGATATTTTTCATAGCTACACAACACAGAATATCACGGGTATGTTCATTTACTTTTCTCGGCTTTGTCTTAAACAAGTTTGAAATTAACAGGTAGGTCATCCAGGTGAAAATGAATGTAGATATATGTAAATTGTGAAATATTTATAAAGATGTAGTGATTTTGGTTTTAGATTAGAATATTGACAATTGAATTGTGACATTCTCACAGTTTGCTATTTAATAAAAAAAATTATGCAAAATTACAAACAAATGGTACAGATGGCAAAAGAATTGTCAGTATCAAATTGTAGTGTTGTTATACTACTCTTTCTATAATATTTTTTTCTTCTGACAACGAATTCTTCATTACATATCAATATAAATATGTCACTCTCTCCCATTAAGATTCTTTGGCTTATGGCCAATATTTGTAACAGAAAACTCATTTGTAAAAAAAAAACATTCACTTTCGTTATAAAATCCTTGTTTGTTGTTCATGGAAAGACAATATCTCTTTCTGGTTGTCAGCTTAATGTTTCCCATATGCTGCTCAATTATACCTTTTTTGATTTATTAGTCTATCTGTCCAAACTCTTGACTTCAAGTGTTTTTGTTGAGGTTGTGTTTCTGTTCCTTCTTTTCTGGCAGCAAAATAAAGGTTTCAACCCTGGAAAAAAATACTTTCATCTTGCAGCTCTATTGTAACTGTTTGATAATCCAACACGACGTGGGGAAACCACTAAATTATCTCATTTTTTGTTGGTGTATGTATGTATATGTAGAGTGACGCAAACGAGTACACTGATTTATATTTTGACAGACACAATATGAATGACCGATTAAAAAGGGACAAAATGTGATTGTTGGGTAAAGCTAACGTGAAGTACTACCTTATACCTACAGAAAACCGACAGACTTGAAAAGTGGACATAGATTTGGTCTTCATTTGTTCGTAGAATATCATAAGAATAAATAAATTTTATAATGACGATGGAAACGTATTCGCACGTGAATATAGAAATACTTTACGAGTTATTTCAAATAGCACCTGAAAGTATGTTATCAACAGTAACTCATTGAAGGAGTAAACTTCTAGATCAACACATCCTACCTTCAGTTTCGGACACACGTCTTAAAACAACCTCATGTTGAACTCTCTATTCAACAACTTCAGGTCAAACTCTCTTTTCAAGAACCCCATGTTGAACTCTCTATTCAACAACCTCATATTGAACTCTCTATTCAACAACCTCAGGTTAAACTCTCTATTCAACAACCCCATGTTGAACTCTCTATTTCAACCTCATGTTGAACTCTCTATTCAACAACCTCATGTTGAACTCTCTATTCAACAACCTCATGTTGAACTCTCTATTCCACAACCTCATGTTGAACTCTCTATTCAACAAACTCATGTTGAACTCTCTTATTACACAAATTCCACGATGAATTCACAATTACGACTAACATCTTCTTACAGAATTGAGCTTGAAGTAAGACCGTTTGATGACCTAGATAACGCCTCTTAACTTCAATAATGTGACTTTATCTGATTGCATGTTGTGATGTTCTGGCTGTATTTCTAAGTAATTATATTTGTTATTAGTGGTGTTATCATAAGCTCAGCCATCATTTCCAAAGATTGTAGTAAACACGTCAGAATTTGTATAAGGATAATGTCTATTTCATGTCAATTCTGATCATATATAATCAATCAAAGCTATTGGTTTTTTTTCAATGTTTTCTTATCAAAGAATATATACAACCAAGAATAATCGAAAACATCCTTAAAACATACTTTCTTGGCAAGCACTCTCAGAAATATCTTTGAAAGGTCATGAACGTAGAAATTGTATACTCGGAACTGAATGTGCGAATTCTAATCTTTATTACAATTTTGTTTTCTTTCTTAAGGCTATGGTATAACATTGCTCAATCTCACCCCACATTTTTATCTAGGTAAATGGCCCCCTAGGCTGGATGGAATCCGAGATTGTTTGAAACAAAAGCTTATATTCAGCATTTCGCAAGGAGGTTGAAACTTAAAAATCTGTCCTCTAAGACGTCAATAAAATGGGGTCACTGTTTCATGAGATCATTGAAAATGACATACTTATGTCACATGGAGTCTTAAAGGGACAGTAGCACGTTTTTTAAATCATATTTTCAAGTTTTCACTGATAATTGTACGTTATTACATAATGTAAATTTTTGATAGTGTCAAATATTTCATTATCCAAACCAATCATTCATAGTCAGAGAACAGATTATAAAAATTCATATAAAGTTCATTAGCGGCCCTTTCTGTGTGAGCGCCTTTATTTAAAAAACGGAAAAACATTGCTGAACTTAACATCAAATATTTTATTTATTACTGCTTCATTTAGTTTTCAATTGAAACAATTTATTTCAATTTTTCTGTCCTCACCTTATATACCCCCTAAAACGTGCAACTGCCCCTTTAGAAAAAGTTTTTACAAAACATAAAGAGATTGTATAATATTTGACTTAAATTGTTCTTTCCCCCAATAGTTTAATTATAAAATGTACATTAATATATATCATGTTTTAATTGGCCTTTATTAATACATCATATCACAAAATATATACATTGTTTCTTTGTCTGCTTCTTTTCTATGATTTACGTACAGTTAAAATAAGAAAAATCGTTATTGAAGTCGTTTGGCACATGGGCCTGTTGTTTGTGTTAATTGCGTACATGTCATGGACGTGATAGGTTATAGGATAAAAAGTCCTTAGTCCTTATTACTAGTATAGAATCGTTGCTTATGATTGTGCAGGGAGTTCCATATGAGCATCATTTAAGTCGAACTATAAAATTCGACTATGAGAATCCTAGGTTTTACTAGTGAATGTACAACATCTATTCAGTTTAGTTACTCCCTGACATTATGAATCACTTGTCATCAGGGATGATAGTAATTGTGAGCTTCACTCCTATGACTCTGCAACTCTGCAACGGCCGTCTTTACAGATATAAACCACTAACAATACAGCTTGGTCCACTTTTAAGTTCAAATTAAGGTTTCTTGTTTTAGTGTTCCTAGAGATCTGCAACGAAAATAATCAATGTCGATGTACTCTCCAACCATTATGTACTCGCATTTCAAGACACTCAAACGAGCTCTTAATGATTTCTGTTTTATTGGAAGATCTTTAGTTTTGATCTAAATATACATCAATAAGAAAACGCTGAAAACAAATATCCTGCTAACGATGGTTAGATGTTTTTTCATCACTCGATACCTATATCCAAGTTTTGTAGGAGCTTAAAACAGAAAATTACAATAATGTATAAACACTTTATCATTCATACACAAGGGTATTGATATATAAGTTTGGTAAGAGCTTTGTTTAAATTGTGAATAAAATACTATCCATAAATTGTTATGTTTATAGGTAATATTTGTTATAAATAGCTTGATAGCTTCGCGAACCAACTTTTGGCTGGTAGTGTTAACACCAAGGTATATGGTTTTAATAAAGACTTTCTTAACATGTCCATACTGAACCAAATATGTACTTGCTTACACATATAATGAAAAAAAACATTAAACGATTTGTTTGCAGACCACTTATTCCGTTCTTATCAACAATAAATTAAATGGATTTAATATGGATTTTTCTTGTCAGATTTCGATACACACTGAACCAAATATATCACTTGCTTACTGATAAGCTTGTTACCCGTATATCTCTAGAGTGTTATAAATACAAATGATAAACACCCTTCTTCTCGAAATATCAGAATTGGCTGACAACAACTGAATAAACATTAAAAAAGAGAGGAGAACAGTTGGACGACTTGCAGTATGTTAGATTTTTTTTAACCCAGTGACCAATTAAAAATCTACGACTGATTAGATAGAACCATAGACAAAAACAAAAAGTCATTAATTAGAAACTTCTTTTGATCTTTTGGAATCATTGACCTACTATTTGTAAAAATAATCGATTGGTAGACTTGAATCCTTTTGCTGAGAAATTTATTGACTGAAAACTTTATTTAATGTTTGAACCATTTCCTGATTGAATCTTAAATTGATTAAATAGAACCTTTTGTCTTTAATAAATGGCGATTCAAATTTCATTTGATTAAATAGAACCATGCCCAAGGAGATTTTTTTTTTAATTTCAAAAGAACAATAAACATCTTCTAATCAATTCTGAAAAAAATTGCCGACCAATGGTTTTATCAAATTGATTTTATGGAAGCGTGGCCACAATGTTTCAACAACTATTAAGGGGAATGTTTGGCAGACTAGACGTCTTCCTGTGATTCCTGAAACAATTTGTAGTCCGTGGGTTTTATCAAATTGATTATGTGGAACCAAGGATTGGTCGCGAACATGAGATCAGCTCATATTCATTTACCAATAATCGTTTAAAGATTGCATGTTTCAAAGGGGAGAAGAACAAAGACAAGATGAAGCCTTACTTGGATCACTGTCCTGAATTAAAGAAACCATATATTAGCAGTGATACGTTCAGTACGTTTGTGAAAGAATTTTTATACAGTGTAAGTCTTCAGCTGGTCGCAAAACATGACAACTGCAACTAAAACACACCAGAAAATCGTCGTTTCTTATTGGTTGTATAACAAGTGATTTGAAGTATATTTGTTGCTAAAGCGATCAATGTCCGTTTTTATAAGCTCGAGGAAAAAGGAAACAATGTCTTTTAATTTTCTCGTCAAGGTATGAACATATTTTATAATGTATGGCAACATCTACATGTATTATTGAATTTAACACAAAGATAAATTGAGATGTTCGCTGTATTAAACGTTATTGAATTTGATAGGTAACATGGTCATTTTTGTATTGTTGGTTAAATTGATTCTATGTCTTCAATATCACGATAAATTTCAATAGATAAGCCACATTCCATCACAGATAGAAACTTATATGAAGTAATTAAACGGGCATTTCATGTTCAAGATCGATTACACTGATAGTAATACAGATTATGAAGTGCAAATACTCAAAAGAGAATAGACATGTTATGGATATGTTCGCCCTGTTATATACTCGACCAACCGTTATCTAACCGGGAGTGTCTGCTAACAGAATCATTTAGCAAGCATAGTCTCATCAAGGAAAAGTTCACTTTCACTTAGCATAGGACACATGGAAATATACACAGAGTATCATCTATTTGATTTAACCTAATTTGAACTAATGAACAATATATATAGATGTTAAATAGGTCACGTAAGGTCATCTCACCACTTGACCCTATATAATAAAAACAAGCTGTTTCCTGGTGTAGGAAGAAGTGAAATATATTCTGATTGAAGTTCTCTCTCCTTGACACTTCACAGATTATTTTGACTCTCATACTGGAAGTTACTGGAAAACGTTTTGTAAAATCTTTTATGTGAATTCGTTTATAAATCATTCTTAACAATCAGTTTATTCAATCATATTTATCATACTACTTGAAGGCTGATATTGTAGAAAGGGGAGATTGCAGAGTTTGAACTGAGATGAAATCTCTTATCAATGCTTTTCACCATCGTAACATTCAAATCATAGCACATTCTACTTAAGGTTGTGGATCTCAATAATGCACTGAATACAGTTCTCTGATTAACTATATGGTATATAATCAATTCAGAATATTCTAGAGTAAAAGCAATGTTTCATTAATTGTTGAGCAAGTCAAAATTATTTTGGGATTATAATTTTTACCTCCATATAATGACCAGTTTCTCTCTCCTTAACTTAAAATCATTTTCATTTCATTCAAAAATTATTACGTTTTCTTGCAGCGATAAGAGGAAGAATTAATCCGTCATCAAAATTTATACAGAAAGGAACTATTTTAAAAACAAAATAAATCTTGTGTCAGTCCTTCCTTTGCACTAAGAATATATCAACGATAACATGAAAGTTAAAATAGCTTAGAGTAGTTTCATTTATTTTATTGACGGTCCATTTTTTATAACGGCAAGAACAAATAAGAGATATGTGATATATCCCTTTTGTTGAACATTCATAGTTGCATTCAACATTTATGACATTTGCTGCAATTAACATTTTTATAAGACCTTTACATTCACAACATGATTACGAAAAATATTTGAAATTCAGCAAAAGCTCATTTTAACAACATTGCGAAATTTAAATGAACTTCATAATCTTAACGTTGTGTATTATTTCTGTCCAGTTTTATTCTAATATCTTTCTTTATGATGATTGGTATCTGTTTTCATGCTATGTTAGTGTTTTATTCCTATAAAGAACCAAACATTGAGAATTTATGATGATATGAATTATGATCAATTGATGTTTTTCTGTCGATTTGTTAATGATACAATTTAAAGGGGTGATTTGAAATTACAAATATTAGGTACACCTACGTTTCTGTAACAGATATTTTTTCTTTGGAAAGTTTTCAAACCTTATAGACAAGATTGAATTGTCCATTAGGTGTTTATGGAAAGAAAAGATTTTTTTTCATAGCTACACACCACGGGATATCATTTTGTTTGAGTTGTTGAAGACATTGGTATGTTCATTTACTGTTCTCGGCTTTGTCTCAAACAAGTTTGAAATTAACAGGTAGGTCATCCAGGTGAAATGAATGTAGATGTATGTAAATTGTGAAATATTTATAAAGATGTAATGATTTTGGTTTTATATTGAAATTGTAATATTGACAATTGAATTGTGACAAAAATTCTCACAGTTTGTTATTTGAAATTACAAACAAATAGTACAGATAGCAAAAGTATTGTCAGAATCAAATTGTAGTGTTGTTATACTACTCTTTCTATAATATTTTTCTTCTTCTCAGGACGAATGCTTTATAACATACTGATATAGATATTTCACTCTCTCTCATAAAAATAGAACGGCAAACCTTTCCTTTAAATACTAGCATGTAAAACTTTGAAAACCTATTTTTTTAAACTTTGACTTTATGTTAGATATCAGATTAGATACTTATTAGAGGCAACAGGGCCACGCCAAAAAAACTTTGAAGAAATGTTTTATAAATTGTATCTTTGGTGGCCCTGTGGTGAAAAAGATTTATACTTATTTGGACGTCCCTTTATGACATAGAAGATCGAATCAACAATATCAGCCCAGGAGAAAACCAACAAGTAATTGTGACAAAATCCAAAGCCGCAAATTGATGTTAACAACCAAAATAAAGTATAGAAACTCTTGTCTACACTTGTCATGCTACTAGATATGATTTAGACCATGCAAATCGACTGGCCCCTGCATCTTCCAAATAAGAAGATTTGTGCAAAATATGAAGAGAATCTAGAGAAAAGTTCTTAACATAAAGCTTTAAATTCACGTTGGCTTCGCTGTGACCTTGAAATTAATGTGAAGGTCACCAAAATCAAATGGGCCCCGGTGTCTTTCTAAAATAGATTTATGAAAAGAATCCAGTGAATGACTTTGAGATATCAAACTAATATGTGTAAATTATGAAGAGAATCAAATGAATGGTCCTTGAGATATCCCGCTGACGAGCAGGTTCAATGCTGATTTTTTTCAAAGCCTCGCTGTGACCTTGAAAATAATTTGAAGGTCACTAAAATTGACTGGGCCCTTCTCTAGAAGAAGGTTTCTGTAAGTTATGAAGAGAATCCAGTGAATTGTTCTTGAGATATCCGGCTGACAAGGGTACAATTTCAAGGTCTCGTTGTGACCATATGCAACACAAATAAAAAGGAATCCAATCAATAGTCATTTCATTTCGTATGTACAAATGTACGGACGTACGGATGCACGGATGCTGCCTAATACTATATCCCACCTCTTCGTGCTAAACGTGTGGCGGAGGACATCAAGCGGATTGTGAAAGTAGGAAGTACAGAAGGGCTGAAACAAATAGAAACTAGCTCATGGACTTAACGCTTCTGTGTGAAAATTGGGCAAACTTGCTGTTTTAATCAAAAATTGAATTTAAAGAGCTTCCACTCGGTACGCTTGGACGGGGAAGCTCGAATATTGATTGAAATTATATGGACGCACAGGAAATACACAGAATAAAACAAAGAAATAACTTCCGATGGTTTCTATTAAAAAGTTATCATTTCTGTTAAAACAATAGTTACAACATAAATTAAAGAAAGGACTTTAACCTGCTGACGCATTTTATTCTTACAATACAATTTTGTCTGTCTTAGGGTCATAAAGTCCAGGTTGAACAAAAAATATTTTAAATGTGGTGTTTTTAGATTGTTGATTATTATTTCGATAAAGATGTTAAATCGTGATGATTAATTTGATCAACTTTAAAATATAATGATTTTACTTTGCAAAAGTTTTCATTAAAGGAACAAAAAGATATTCTTCCAGCTAGCTGGTTGCCAGAATGTTTCCAAGGTGTCTTTTTTTCTATCATGACATAGGTAGGTATGTACTCGATATGCCCACTACACGACTTTTGTATCACGTGAAATTAAACATATTGTTGTTTTGAATTATAATGTAATTCTTTCTTACCAGTCGATCAATTTAGTCAGCAGAACATGTAAATAGTAACACAATCCACGATGTTTGTTGAAAAGAGACCTATGTTTGTGACACAAGGTTTATGAGCATGTTTCTTGGTCAATTGATTTGTTTTCATCGGCGTCATTTGTACATGACAACGTATCGCTAGTAACAAATATAAACGTATAATAAAAGTTAGTTTTGAATTTTGTAAATAATGTTCCTGACGAAATTCTTTATAACTGTAATCAATACTTCTTTAATTTTCATTCTGGAAATTGATGTGATAACCAATAAGGGAAATTACTTTACTAATAATTACCTTCTTTATTATGCTAAAGCGACGTTTGGACATTCGCTCAGGGGCAAAAGAATCAATACCATGTAAAATGCACAATAGATTAATCTACCAACAGTGTTATTTCATGTACGAAGAGTTAGCTTAACTAACTTTTTTATTTCATAGCTATATCTGTTAACGCTTTTAAAAAATGGGCCTTTAAAACACGTCGTTAACAAGTGTTTGTCACTGAGGTGACATAATCCCCCGCCGCAAATTATCAATCAATTATTGGCTGTGACCTCTTATTTGTTGTCAGAGGGTCACGAAATCTATAAACTGTGACCTTGAAAATAATTTGAAGGTCACCAAAATCGACTGGACCCGGCGCCTTCCCAATAAGATGCTTTGGGTAAATTATGAAGAAAATCCAGTGAATGGTTCTTTAGATATCCCGCTGACAAGGGTAAAATGTCAAAGTCTCGTAATGACCTAAATTCCGCTGTGACCTTGAGAATAATGTCACATTCACCAAAATCTAATCAGCCCGAGGTTTTCCCCAGGGGAAGCTATATGTAAGATATCGCGCTAACAAGGGTAACATTGCAAAGTGTCCTTGTGACCTTGAAATGAAGGTCATGGTCACGAAACCCATTTGGACAATTACTCTCACTGAGGTGAACCTATATGCAAAATATGAGAAGGATGTAGAGAATAGTACTAATGTTATTCCATTTCGTACGTACGGACGGACGCTGCCGAATACTATATCCCCCCCTTCGCGCTAATCGCGCCGCGGGGGATAAAAAATCTCCTTAACTAGACGAGTTAGGGTAGTGCAAATGGCCCTTTCGCTTGATTTTAAAGAAACCTACAGACAAAAAGCGTGAACAAATCAATTGCTATTAAGGTTATTTACATTTATACCTTTCATATTTTTTTCATTTCAATGGCAAAGAATCTGTCCAAAAATAACATTGGCTGTTTTATGACCGTTGTATTTGAACAGCCAAACAATTAGAATTATCATACTGTGGTATGGTGTTTGAAATTGTGAGTAGTTCTTCACAACTTATGTGCCCTTCACATGGATTCGTAGTCACATATCATTAGCGACAGGATTTTGTTTTGTACTCTTTTGAAAAGTTGGTATCGTTTCTTTTATCCTTCGTTGTTGTCCTTCAAGTATCCTTTTTAAAGTATTCAAAAGTACTTACAGTTTCCAAATGTATCCGTTCCTCCACTGTTTGGAACTACAGACCGAACAGCAGAGCATATATTACGCCTGCAAATCCCAAGCAAAGATGACATTGGTACTTGAACAAGTGTTTGCCACTAACGTGGCAATGTCCCCCGCCGTTTGGATATTGCTATAGAATTGTCACAATAAGCAAATGCTATACTCCCATTGACAATAAGTGCAATGGATCAAGAGATATGCCGTTAACAAGGGTTTTAAAGATTGACAAATTGACAATGTAGGCTCTGACCAAATTTGAAGACATTTGGTGCAGCGGTTAATGAGATATCACATAAACAAGAGTTTCAAAAATTGCAAAAGTGGTGACCTAGAAATTGAGGTCAACGTCACCCAAAGTGACTGGTTTGTGCGTAATTCCCCAATGAAGGGTGTGACCCAATTTGAAGAAGTTTGATACATCAGTGCGATGACATTAGGTAATGCTTGCTCTTTTATTTCCTTGACAATGTTAAACTTTTATAATTGTTGGCCCAATTTCCAGATACGAATTAATTGATACACAAAAGATGTGTCTCTCTAAGATTTACATTATCATAAAGTCAATTAGAAACGTGTTTGCGCTTTACGATAATACGAAATATAAGTTTCTGGTATCATCTGCACATAAACAGCAATGGATATTTTCTTATTGCGTTGTGGGTTTGAAGCTTATACTTCCATTTACTAAGCGATAATAGCGCCTGTCAGTGTGGTCTAAATACAGCTTCTGCAATTAGCCTACTTAATAACGACATAAGAATCTACAATGAATCGAAGCCTCTGTCTCATAAGAAGTCATTTCGCTCAATCATGCTTTCAATTTAAAATTCCCGTGTTTGATGGTCTTCAGGACATAAGAGCATTTTTTTCTCAGTTTCTTTTCTCAGTTTCTATCTTCAGATGTTTTCTTTCATTGTCTGTTTGACTCGAGTGTACTAGAAGTGTGAGGGGACGTCAGAGATAAACGGTCTCTTAGCATAAACATTATTTTGCTACTGTTAAGACTCACCGTTGCTTTGTAGTAGGGTCGTTGAAAACCTGGATTTAAAACGATTTTTATTTACAAAATATTGGAGAAAAGTCAACAGATATACATAATTGATTTATGATTTCTATTTCAATTCCTAGTTCTATTGTAATTGCAGTATTCTTAAGGAAATGTTCAATATAATAAGAATAATTTCTGACATAATTAATAACTAATAAGGCAATGACAATTTAAGTCCTATTACGAACTTGGGAATTTTCTGAATAGAATTTATGGAGAGAATATTTGATTATGAACAACTTCTATAATAGTCAATTCTATTATTATATACTTAGCAATGAAGTAGGGTTAAACAGTGAAATTATAATTCATATTATATATTGCAAATGCAGCAGAAAGTTATATGTTCTTCATATTGTCAATGAAAAGTAAGGTCCAAACCTATTGCCTCCCTTTAACAAGATTATCTCCCTTTGTGGCCTCCTGTGACGTCGTTAGTTAGGATTAACGAGAAACGAATCATTATTTTTAGTATGGGTCTGTTAGATGTTAGAGTGCCAATGTATCCTTCGATATCAAATAGCTATTTCAACTTTATATCTTTTTGCTGTAAATATGATACTTCATATCATCGCATAAATATTTTTTAAAACCAAGAGACATTTCAAACAGACATAACAGCTTCACTGTGTTAGTTCACCTAAAAACTGAAAATGCATACGGCGACTTTATTTCCCAAGCTATAACCAAATACATATTTTGGATCCCTTTACATTAAAAAATTATATTTTTCGAAAACACTTTCCAATTTGACAATGACTTCAAACAAACTATTTTTTGACTGGGGGAAGGATGAAGGGAGATGGTAGGCTATGTCATTCAACATTGCAACCATGGCTCGCCTTTCGTTGGCTGCGTTTTATATTGATCAGAATAGTATAATAAACACACTCTTTCATTGTTTTATAAAATATCATTTCTATCTCATCTTGTGAATTGAGGAAGTGACATTTTAATTTGTAGCTCTTCCACCCGTGAAAATGCTCTTTCACTCCACTCGATGAGATAGAAATGATATTCCGCATTGACAATGAAATAGTCACTACGCTAGTAATTCACACATATCAATCAGCTAGCAGTTGCTCAAAGCGCTGCATACTTTCTCCCTGGCAAAATTATACAATCAAAACTGCAGAAGCACAGACGATTCTATTTACACCATTTGATCAGGTACCCATTTATACAGCTGACTGGACCGATTGCAATGTGGATAAAGTGTCGTGCCAAGGGACAGAACACATGAGAACCTGGTCATAAATAACTTAAGCAAGACTTGAACTAAGGCATTGTGCGTCAGCGCGCTATCCATTACGAGTTATACCTATATGTTCTTTGTGAGGAAATTGTTTTGAGAAGAGCAACCATTAAGATACCCTTAACTTCATAATTCATTTTTTCAATTAAATGATATGACGTATTTTTTTCATGAAAATTCACGAATAACAGAGAGCTTATGCAATCAGTAAAATCCTTGAAACTTTCTTATTCGGTTGATGCCATTTTTAACTTCTTGACTGTTATAGCATTGATCATAAATATTTGAAACTGAGCTCAGTTGGTCTTGCACAGAGTGACTCAGTGGGTGTGTAGTTAGCAAAGTGATAGCAATGGAGACCCTCCGTGTTCTCTCTCTTGTTGTGCAATCCATTCTGATGACAACTGCATTAAACAACGACAAATTACCTCTCTTTGGCCCCAGGATGTGTGAGTGTCTCTGTCAAAGGACAGTGGGGTGTTCCAGTTTCCAGTACAGCACACAACATCTCTCCTGCAAATTACAGTCAGACCTAACCACCAGACTTGATGATAGTTTCCAGAACTTCACTATCAAAGAGGTAAATAAAGATTGGAGACAAATCATGACTGATACACATTCATGCTCAATGGCAATTGTCAAGCGAAAGGTTGTTTAGTGTTCTGGCCATTTTGTTGCGCTTGGGCTTGTTTGCTGATTGATGCCTGTCCCTTTTAATTATATGTATAATATATATATATTTGTAAATTATATATTCAAAAATATAAAAAAATATTCAGTTACACAATATTATGAAGTGAAGTGTATGAGCAACAAGAATATAAATGGTATGTGTTTGAACATAATTTTATTTCACAAAGTGAAATTAAGATTGGTTTAAATTCCACGTTCCTATGTGTATATGATGGTTGACTTTTTAAAAACAAAATTTAATCAAATGAAAGATTCATATTTTTACATTTGTCAAAATATTGTTCTTGAAAGGACAAGAAAGCTGATAAAGCAGCCAACTTAAGCTGTCCTACTTCATCCAAGATATTCTTCAGTCATGGAAAGATCTTGCAGTGTAGAGACAATACACCTGTTCGTAAGTATACTTTTCCTATAAGAATAACCTTCAATTGTATTGAGATCTTTGTATACAAAACATACATGTGGTTCTAGAAACGTTCTTTGTTAAACATTGACTCTAAACCCTAAAAACAAAATATCCTAAAAATTGCTATAACAAAGTCGTATGAAGAACTTTTTTTTTGGCAACCGATTTAATCTCCCGGTTTCAGATTGGGTCTTATTAGTCCAGCAGATATGTGAAGAATTCATATACAATTGTGCCTTTAATGATACAAGCATGAAATTTGGTACACAGTTAGGGGGTACCCTTAGAGTGAAATTTTGATATAGGGACATTCCAGATTCCCTCAAAGATTTAAATGGCGGCTACAAATTAATTAATGAAATTAGTTAATGGACTATACCAACCAGTTCAAATCCTTATCACGTTTGTTTGGTGTAAAACACAATTTAGGTATTATGTAATTACTTATGTAATTACTTACTTACATATGCTATCAGTCTAAGAAGACCTAGCCTCAATAACACTCGTTTCACTCCGCTATTGAGTCTAGCAAGATGTAGTAAAAGGTCGCGTCAGCCGATCTTTGGAATTGACCAATCAGGGATCGTCTTACCAAGCCGCAATAGTATGCATTCGCTCATAGCACGTTGGAGGGTTAAGGTCGGCGAAAGGTTGGCTGACGCGACCTGCCACTACAACTTGCTGGACTCAATATCTGAGTGAAGTGAGTATCATTGAAGCTAGGTTTACTTTGACTTATATGCTAAGCAATTATTTCATACTGAGATCAAAAAGGGCATCTGCAGTGGTACATAAGGGTAAGGATATCTGAATCAACAGGACTTCTGTTCTTGCTTGTTGTAATAAAACATTTATTCAAAAACTCTCTTAACAATTATCAGTTTCAAAATATTTTCAATACAAGACTGCATTAGTGGTGCTGCATATTGCGTGACCGACAATGGCTAATAAACAATTCAAGCTTTTGAATCAATGGGCTAGAATGCTACTCCTCTACTCAACTGATTGGAAGAAGTGTGTTTTATGTCAGGAAGAAACAGAAGAGGTTATTTCCTGTCCCGCTTATTCCAAGCAAAATATAGGTTCTTAATAGGCGGAGATATAAAATGGGCTCCATCTCTCTACCATGCGCTTGGATCCGTGGCGGGATTTTTTTTTTTTTGTGTGATGGTCCGATCTCCTGTCGTAGATCGGTAGGAACCAGTTCGGTAGGTAAGCTTTTCATCTGAGCCATTCAAGAAGCCCTTTGCCAGGGACACGAGGGCCAGTTCGACAGCAGGACTTGACCAACAGGCTGACAGGAGGAGCGGAGATCGGGTTCGTTCACTACCAAGAAGAGAAGAGGGGGAGGTCAGCCTACCCCTTCCAGGCAGGAGGCTTGTCCTTTCGTATCGGGGTTCTTGGTGTATTGGCATCAGCTGGAGCTGGACCCTTTTATGTGTCACATTCTGAAGCGGGGGTTCCCGATACTAATTTCGTCTCTGACCACCTCTCACCTGCGACTCAACAGAGCACAGCGGGTGGCAGACAGGCTCAACGTAACGTTTGAACAGGTGGAGATTCTTAGATCCAAGGGGGTAGTGGAGGAAATCTCGGTCCCAAACCTCAAGTCGGGGTTCTACTCCCCTATGTTACGTGTTGTATGTCAACACACTTGAAATAATACTTCATAAAAACAACAGAGAGGTTGTTTATCCAGGCGACTTCTTTAATGGCGACTCACTCATAAGTACATGACGTAGTACACATATAGTTCAGGGGAGGTAACTCTGATGTACACACTGATGTTATATTGCAATAGCGATTCACGTAACATCCCCCTTCTTTAAGAGAAGTTGTACAATTACTTATCTCTTTGAAGATTTCAAAGTGAGAACATTGGTAATAAAGATAAGAGATGGTAGGTTACAAAATGAATACAAGTCAAACATACAAGATCATATACCAGAAGTCTAGTAAATCAATTATAGAGTATTTAATGATTTTCAAACCTTAGATGGTTATTTAAAGTCAATGTGATTCTTTACTCTGGATCTTGATCTCAAAGAATTTCACAAATCCTGATGACTGAAGTGGGTTTTCACACTCCAACTTATCATGAGTATTACACATCACATTTACACTAAACATACTTCACTTCTCCAAATCCACATTGAAATGGGTTTTCACATTTCAGAGTGATGTTATACACTGCACACTTACATGTCATGGACTGGGATAGACATGTGATTACACTACAGGTCAAGTTTCTTTACAGGTTTGATATTTCGGCCTGATCTTGATGTTTGCTGAACTGATGACTGTTCTGTAGGTATCTTTACAGGTGACTTGACCGGTGTCTTCACAGTTGACTTGACGGATGACTTGACAGATGACTTGACAGGAGTACTTTCCTTTGCTGTTGATTTGTAGCTTGCCACTACAGGTGTCGAGACTGGACGTTCAGTCATAGAATTCTCATTGGTACAAGACTTATGAGCGAGACGTAGTTGCTGACGATTACGACGTAGCGTCCTTCCAGCAGGTGTCTTGACAGTGTAGGTTCTAGCTTTGATTTGACGCTCAACAGTTGCTTCAGTCCACTCCTTCTTCCCTGTTTGAATAGGTTGAAGACGGACTGTATCTCCAGGTTGTAGCGGTTTGAGAGGGTGACCCGCGTACTTCCTGTTATGACGTTCGAGGACATCATGACGTTTATTTTCCAGTTGTTCCTTCTCATCCTCAGACGGTTTAAGAACACTGTGAGTTGAAGGAATCAATGTTCGAGTGCGACGACCAAACAGGCGTTGAGTAGGGCTCGACTTCAGGCCCTCTGTTGGCGTATTACGTACATTCAGAAGTCCAATGTATGGATCTTGATGTGACGCTCTGCACTTTTTCATCACCCGTTTAGCAATCTTCACTGCAGCCTCGGCAGCTCCATTTGCCTTGCTGTTGCCTGGGCTGGAAAACTGATGAACAAAGTCCCACTGATTGCTGAAATTCTTGAACTTGTCGCTGGTGAATTGAGGTCCACCATCGCTTACCACAGTTTCTGGAATCCCATGGCGGGCAAAGTGGTGTTTCAGCTTTGTGACAACATTTGCAGAAGTTGTCTCGTGCAAATAGTCAACCTCAAAGAAGTTGCTATAGAAGTCCACAGTGATCAGGTATTCACGATTTTCGAATGTGAACAGATCAGTGCCCACCTTTTCCCATGGATAGTTCGGAATTTCATGCATGAACAGTGGTTCAGGTGATTGCTTGTCGCTGTAACATGCACATGTTTCACAGGATTCTACATATTGCCGAATGTCACTTGACATTGCAGGCCAGAACACAAGACTTCGGGCTCGTCGAATGCATGAGTTAATTCCCATATGTCCAACATGCAGTTTCTCAATCATTCCTTTCCTCAAGGACCTAGGAACTACAAGTCTCTCACCACGTAGTATGAGACCATCATGTACTGTTAACTCATCACGGTAACTGAAGTAAGGCGTTAACTCAGGGCACAGCTGACTTCTATGGGTGGGCCATCCTTCCATTATAGTCTTACCGAGTAACGTCATCGACGAATCTGCTAGTGTTGCCTGCCGGATCTCCTTCCAACGCTTATCATTGATAGGTAGATGAGAAATGTTGTTGACTTGCACAACTTCAGATTCAGGTTTTTCAGGTAAAGGCGACCTAGACAGAGTATCAGCCATGGGGATATCCTTTCCTGGCTTGTATACAAGATCATAGTTGTACTTCTGTGTTCGGAGTAGAAGAGACTGGAGTCGTTTGGGAGCTCTTGATAGGGGCTTCTTCGATATAGCAACAAGAGGCTTGTGGTCGGTAACGACAGTTACCTTCCTACCATAGGTAAAGTGGTGAAACTTCTCGAGTGCAAAAGTTGCCGCAAGCATTTCTTTCTCGATTTGCGCATAATTGCGCTCACAGTCTGTAAGTGAACGACTAGCGTATGCGACAGGTTTTCCTTCCTGCATCATGACAGAACCAAGTCCATACTCACACGCATCATTTTCCAGAGTCAGTTCTTTCCCAGGATCATAAAATGATAGAAGAGGAGTTTCTGATGCCAATTTCTTCACTTGATCAAATGCTTTTTGTTGAGACGAAGACCATGTCCACAGGACATCTTTCTTAGTGAGATTACGTAAGGGCTGAGTAACCTCTGTAAGGTTGGGTAAGAACTTCGAGAGATAATTGCTCAAGCCAAGGAATCTTCTTAGTTCCTCAAGGTTTGATGGAGGCGACATGTCACAAATAGCACGCACCTTTTCAGGATCAGATTGTAACCCATCCTTTGTGACGCGGTGTCCCATGAAGGTTATTTCAGATAATCTTTTCTGAAATTTCTTCTTGTTCAGTTGAATGTTCCTCTCCTTACACCTTGTGAGAAACAAGTCTAGATTTGCATCATGAGATTCATTGTTCTTACCATGTATGACCACATCATCTGCGATACACACTACTCCTGGAAGACCTTCAAGCTGCTGGTTCAGCTTCTTCTGAAATATTTCTGAGGATGCAGAGAGTCCAAACGGCAATCGCTTGTATCGGTATCTACCAAAGGGTGTTTGGAATGTCGTCAACAGGCTAGATTCCTCGTCCAGTTCAACATGCAGATAGCCTGATGTCAGGTCAGCCTTAGTGAACACTGTTGATTGCCCTAATTCGTGTAGGGTATCTTCCAGTACTGGTTGAGTATAGTGCTCTCTCTGAAGGGCCTTGTTCAGCTCAGGAGGGTCCAAGCAGATTCTGAGTTCTCCCGAACTCTTCTGTGTGATGGTGATTTGACTTACCCACGGAGTGGGTTCACTCACAGGAGTGATGACTCCCAATTGCTCAAGCCTGAACAATTCATCTTTCACCTTTGGTCTCAAGGCGATTGGAATACGTCTGTTCGGCATGACCACAGGCTTTACAGACGGATCAACAGTTAGGTGAGCTTTACCATCAAAGGTACCAAGTTTATCACTGAAGATTTCAGCACAATCTTCACGAACATCAATCTTCGCAACACGCTCAATATTTTCTTCATGTATCGTGACCAGTTTCATTCGTGTTGCTGTTTCAATTCCAAGGATTGGAATGAAGTTGTCCTTGACTACGACAAATTGGACGTTATACCCTTTACCATTTGCAGGATTGTTCACATAAAGTTTGAGTGTACCCAACGGAGTTACCTTGGTTTCATTCCACATGGACAGATGTTTTGAAGTAGGTTTAAGTTCATCCAACTTCTCACTGACTAGATGGCTAGGTATAATGTTCACAGACGCACCAGGATCTATAGTGAAGACGACACATTGTTTGGCAATGTCCATCGAACACTTGACGGGTTTGTCAATATCAGAAGCTTTGACAATGTTAACAAATTCATCATCGTCGGATACTTCAGAAATCTGGTTTACCTGCTTTTGCCTTCGGTTTGGACACTTTGATGCATAGTGATTTCTCTCTTTACAGCGTGAGCATGTTTTCCCCCATGCAGGGCATTTCTCACGAGACATGACATGCTGGTTTCCACAGAATTTACATTCCTTAACGTTCAGTTTCCTAGCACTATCAAAAGGTTTATTGAAAGTTTTCTTTTTAGTTTTCACTCTATGTCTAACATCATTGTTAGTAGCTGCATGTACCTTGTTCACAGATTCTGAACGGAATACTTTTGAATGTGACTCTGCATTTTCCGCTGCTTTGCATATGTCAATGCATCGCTGAAGTGTCAACCCACGTTCACGCAGTAACGTTTGCTGAGTATTTGTCTCACGAATTCCTAGCACCAATCTATCCCTGATAATGGAATCAACACAATTGTCACAATAGTTACACGTTCTCGCGAGGGAGCGGATAGCACCATGAAATGTCTCAAATGATTCTTCTGCACCTTGAACACGTTTGTTGAATACAAATCTCTCGTATGTCTCATTTATTTCTCCTATCGCAAATTCATCAAACTTTGCAATGATTTGTGCTACTGTCCTTTGATTTTCTTCAGTGTCAAAGTTAAACCCATTATATATTTTTAAAGCTTGATCTCCTAATGTGTTTTGCAGTAGAGCCACTTGATAATCCCTCTCATAATCAGCTAGGTTGATGAGAATGGCATAATTAGACCAGTTGCGTTTAAAAGCTTTCCAACTTTCAGTGATATGTCCCTCAACTATTAGATTTGACGGGGGTTTGATGCCAGCCACTGGCCTACGAGCCGGAACATGTGCATTGTCCTCACCTTCGGCCATGTTTATACATCATTTGCAACATGAAAAATGTCAAATATTCAAATCTGAGAAGTAGGCCAATATTACTTTGGTGTAGTACTCACTGTATCTCAGTTACATGTTTGTGTAACAATTCATCAAAAGTTAGTCACTTATAGGTAGCACACATATCAGAATATGTCATACACCACGTGTTGTCAAGCACGCCAGACATAGAACGCACGAGGTCGGCGAAATTGAGACGATTTTCGTTCAAATTCTCGTCGCGCAGGGTATAAACAATACCAAAACACTGATAAATCAATCAGAGACAGAGTTCGTGTGCCGCTGCCACCATGTTACGTGTTGTATGTCAACACACTTGAAATAATACTTCATAAAAACAACAGAGAGGTTGTTTATCCAGGCGACTTCTTTAATGGCGACTCACTCATAAGTACATGACGTAGTACACATATAGTTCAGGGGAGGTA
Source organism: Steromphala cineraria (assembly GCA_916613615.1). NCBI lineage: Eukaryota > Metazoa > Mollusca > Gastropoda > Trochida > Trochidae > Steromphala > Steromphala cineraria. The sequence continues at coordinate 2,512,628 of OU744726.1, forward strand.
ACTCTGATGTACACACTGATGTTATATTGCAATAGCGATTCACGTAACACCCTATGTTCATTCCACCAAAGAGATACAGAAGAAAATAGCAGCTGATTAACGATATGTCGAAATTAACCCTCCTTCCTTGTACTGCCGCCATATCTTTGTCACTTGTTTTTTTCATCAGTCATGCGGTTGCTGGAGCCCTAGAATTGGAGAACGCATACTTACACATAGACCACCGCAAGTACCTCAGTTTCGTTCTGGCGGAGCGCCATTCTCAGTGGAATCTCCTCCATTTGGAATATCAATCGCTCCGTGGCTTTTCACCAGGTTGACTCAACAATAGTGAACTTTATTCTCGCTCTCAATGTCCAGTTCATCCCATTCGTGGACGACGGGTTCAATACTGATCGCTCAGTTCAGGAGATTGGGGTTGCTGATTAATCTTTCCAAGTCAGAACCAACCACCTCGCTCACCTTCCTGGGCCCTATTGTGGACACTGCTCAGTCCCCAGCTAACACATGGATCAAATAGACTTCTTGCTCCGCTAGGTCCAAAAGATCATCGGGCTGCTCACCTCAGTGCAGGACCTCACTATGAGGGGCCGGCTGCAGTTGAGACCCTTTTATGTCTTCCTAAACGTGCACGTCAGGGAAAAGATATCCATACATGTGTTACCGCTTTGCCATGACCTCAAGGAGGAGGCGAACGTCTTCAGAGGTGTCCCGCTCCACCCACTAAAGGTGATGGTAAGCGCAGCGTGGGATAGAACACACGGTATGTTCTGGTCTCAGAGTCAGTGGGATCTGGAGATTGTCCCTGAGCACTTACACTCGGATGTCTGCAATCCCTTATTAGAGATGATCATCCTATGACTGAAAGTTAAGATTATTGGAAAATAAACTGGATAAGAAAGTTTATTGGTGGCGAATTATTTCGGCTGCCAGGATTTCGGAGCTGCATACTTTACAGGCTGATTTGCTTCGCTTTGAAGTGAGGGATGAGGGAAGAGCCACAAACATACTTGCACCAGACTTTGTGTGTAAGATCCAGGGGTCTGATGACTGAGGCAGGGTGTTTCACATTCATGCCCTTGCATGATCGACATTCCCCACAGACGAAGAGTGCATTTTCTCTGCCCTGTTCCAGCTCTCCGTATCTACTCGGAACGCACGCATTCCTTCTGGCAGGGGAGTAGAAGGCCTTCCCCATTTGCATCAGAGTACAAAGAAGACAGGCAGTGCCTTCAGTGTCTATCTGCGGTCTGCTATCTTCGAGGCTTACAAAGCCGTGACCGCGGCCAGTTCGTTCAAACTTTTATGAGATCCATGCAGTCTCTGCCACCAAAGCGTTTCACATCAATATTGCTGTGGTGGACATCTGGTTGGGATCCTTTTGGAAGTCATACATGGTCCTTGCAAACCACTTTCCTCGAGACGTTTCTATTGAAGACGGACATTGCAATGATGGTGCCTCAGGTATTCGCTTTGCAACACACTTCAGGTATTGCTACCCCAGAGGGATTGCTGCTCACTGTTATAGTCCGTTTGCTTCAATATCGTATCGATGAATTCAATAACAACTTGCAAAATACAAACAATTCAACAAACATAATCACACCTTTATCGTTTATTTACATGTACCAACTCGTTATACAAAATTGAGGATTTTTCATAATGTGATAAAAAAATTGTTTAAGAACTAATCATATGATTAATGTTATTGTTATACATCTCACTAAACGGGAGTCAGAACAATTAATGTAACAGCTAACATTCCCAGGGGCCCTCTCATAAGTCTTACTCGGAATTATCGGTGTCACTGACGTCACTCACATCACTATCAACTGATATCACAATGGGCGTGACCGTTGCATGGTGTAGACCATCACGTCTCCAGTACACAGATTCCACATCTCTCACAACTTTGGTCACACATCTGGCCCAAACCTCCTGTGATATCTTTCCTAGGCTTTCAGTCACAAGTTTTTGCACATCTGTCAGTTTGAAAGTATCATTCTGTCTGCCAATGTCACCTTTCACAATACCCCAGATCATCTCGATCGGATTCAGGTCACAGTGGTAAGGGGGGAGGCGAAGAACTTCGTGTCCATGTGATCGCAACAGTTTGTCTACTTTGTATACAGGTCTGGTCTTATTCAACTTAATTACCTCGTACAGAACAGGTTTTGTTGCTTTTGTTGGGTACGGAACATTGTTTGTCTGCAACCAAGATAGCATGTCTCCTTTCCTGGAATTTGATGTCGGCACCTTGGTGTCCGGATCCTGTACACTGTGGTACGAGGCATTGTCCATGACGATGAGGGACTTCTGTGGCAAAGCAGGAATCAGTTGAGTCTCTGTCCATTCCAAGAAAACGGCACCATTCATCTCTGTATGATAGTCCCGGTTGTCCTTTGATTTGGAACGAAAAACCAACCCACGCCCTGGCAGGAATCCTTTACTTGCACATCCAGCATGCAAAATGATAAGTCTTTCCCCTTTGCCAAGGGGGATTTTGCGTGACGTCTTGGCGTCAGTTGACACCCACTGACGTTGTGCGGTATGGCATGCATTCACCCAAGTTTCATCAAGGTAGATAATCTCGTACCCCTGTTCTCTCTTCTTCTTGATGGTGCGAAGGTAATTATTCCTATTTCCTCTCACACAAGACATGTCTTGACTCCCCTAAAATCTTCTTGTAGCAGTATCCGAATGAATGAAGTAATTTCCATTGACAATGTTTCGATACAACCAAGGAATGGTCTTTCTTAAGGTGTGATTTTAATATCCTCAATGAAATAAACTTATTGTCGGCAAACAATCTCCTGATTGTATTTCGGATAATTTCTTTTTGGAAACTGTCCACTTTTTTTACAGAAAAAGTCTTTGAGATAGCCCCTCTACTTGCCCTGTTTGTTTCATCTCGCTTTTGTAAAATATAGGAAAGGTTTCGCTCAGTAATACCAAGAGCCTTGGCGGATCTTTTCCGATATTTAGAAATTGAAAATAAAGGCCTCCCTCTTTCTCCTTCAGTCTTAAAGAAGGTGTAAACTTGATAGACAAGTTTTTCAATATCATCCGTAAACTTCATATTGTACCGTATTTAATTGTCAAAATGTCCGTTATCTTAATGGATATGACATTTATTGTGATATTTGTAATGTTTGTATAGATTTCATGTCAATAATATTATCATTTTATCAAAATAAACATTTAAGATATTAAAGTGTCTAATTAATAGCTGTATGTCAATAAAAATTGCATAAATGTTCTGAAATTGTGCTAACGTCAATGGCATAAAATACGGTAAGCTGATTGATTGAAACATGCCACCGACATGCATTTCACGTGCAAATACATGGCTGTTGCATTCTTTGTCCTGACCCCCGTTTAATGAGATGTACAACAATAACATGTATTATATGATCGGTTCTTAAACAATTGTTTTATCACATTATGAAAAATCCTAAATTTTACATAACGAGATGGTACATGTAAATAATTAAGAAACACGTGAACAAATTTGTTAAATTGTTTATATTTTGCTAGTTAAAATTGATTTCATCAGTACGATTTGGAAGCAGACAGACTATAGATCGCATTCAATTGTTGTTTTTTAAAACTTTGCATCGTTTTTTCCGTTGTGTTGGTTGTCTTTCTTCCTGGTTCGGGGCTTGTTACACCCTTTCAACGTGGGCTCAAACCCCCTTACCATAAGTTTGACTGTTGAGGTGGTTACCTTCCTGCTTGGGTCTCGCAGCCCTTTACTGCTGTTGTAATCTGGACTACAGTGAGTCGGAGATTGTAACAGTAAGTTAAATAATAGTACGTTTTTTAGTAAACGTCATTATTCATATTTTCCGTTGACAACTCACCAATCCTTCATTAGTACCCTTGCCTCCTATCCTGCGAGTAGGTTGGCTCTGGTGTCCGTTTTCTGAGGCTTGGTCACATTACCAAAGCCAGCACAGGGACAGATAACTTCTGTCTTCTTTTATCTGTGTAAGCTTGTTGAGAGATAATTAAAAATTTCTAAAATCTTGATATTTAAAGAGAAATAAAGACCAAATAATGTTTTTTGAGTCTTTTGACTTAAATTATCATCATAAACACAACACTCCTTGGTGTGCTTCTACAAGTACTATGACTTAGATAAGGTTATCTTACTACCAGAAAGCCGCCATTTTTGAATGGCCGCCATTTTTGTTCTAGGAAAAATTTAAATGTCCCTATATCTCAAAATCTTCATAAAAGCATGCTCTATCTGTATACCAAGTTTCATGCTTGTATCACAAATAGCACAATTTCCCACTTATCTGCTGGACTAAATTAGCAATATTAGATTTCATATTTACCTTTCAACCTTGAAACGATAACATCTCTCTACTTCCGTTTTACCATTTTCAATTACATCATATTGCAATAGCTTTGTAGTTTGGTACCCTTGTCTTAATCATCTCATAACAACATTGCAATCAATATTCTTCTTTTATTAAGTTTAAAATAATAATTTCGTTTGGTTGTAGTGCCATCAGAGCTTCACCCTGCAGGAGGACGACAATCTTACAAGCTTCTGCTCTATAGACAATACAGCGACCTGATAGTGACAGAAATATCCCTGAGTGATTATACCTTTCATACTCTTCACTACAAATTTGATAGCCGTATTTATTCACTTATCTATGTATCTTCTCTTAGAAGCTTTTTGATAATTACTAAAGGTGACGGGGGTCTTTTTATGTATGATATATCAAAAGAAAAGAAATCTGAACGAATTGACAAAGCTGTTTGTGATGCTTGTGTTGCCAAAGATACTATATTTTATTTAAAACCGAAACGCTTGATGAGAATGACACTTAGTGGCACTGATAAAGTTTCAATAACAAGATTTAATTTTTATTGTTTCTACATTAAAGTGGATATAACGAAATCAAATCTGTATATTTTTTCTCACGATGAGATCAAAAGAGTAAGTTACAAAGGGAAGGTTCTTTGGACATCAAGTGTTAAATTTGTTACAATGTGTCTAGGGCAAAACGGGGATTTTTTGTATATCACCAACAAATGTACCATTTTTAAGTTATTTTTTTCAAATAAAATATCAAGTTTTGCCACATGTAATGTTACTTCGAAAATCGCTTCAATGTGTGTGTTGGGAAATCAATTATATGCCGTAACATTAGACTGCCATGTGCTAAGTTTTGGGACAAATGGATCACAAGAAATGAAAACCATCAGACATCGCATCACAAAGGGTAGATGTTTTGGTAGATTGAAAATTGATGATTGATGAATGTCATTTATTGGTATTGAGCTAATGAAATGTTTATTTTTGTTCCCATTATTGTTAATAGACGGGAGAGCTCGTCAGAAAAAGAGTTTCATGTATATCTTATGTGCCTGATTTAGCTTTATCCTATGAACTTAATCTTTGCACATGTTACCATACCTTGTTGTGTGTCTCCTTCACCAAATATGGAATAAAACTTTCTTCTCAGAAATATTGTTTTTTCATAATATATTTGCCACATTTATTATAAACAGTTTACACATTTTGCAATAGTTTCTTATTGATATGAGCTGTATGAAACAAACATGTGATATGTTTAAAAGGAACAGTAGCACGTTTTACGGGGAATATAAGGTGATGTCAGAAAAATTAAAATTAATGGTCCCAATTGAAAGACAATGTATTCAAACTAAATGGAGCAGTAATAATTCAAATATATAAGGTAAAGTTTTGCTATGCGATTCCTTTTTCTTACACAAAATGAATTAAAGGTGTTCACATAAAATGGCCACCAATTGATTTTATGTGAATCTTCATACTTTGTTTTCTTACTGTGGATGATTGGTTTGTGTAATGAGATTTTGACAGTGTCAAAATAATACATTTCGCATTAACATGCTACTGCCCCTTAAAGCGTCAGAGATTATTGTCAAGTCAAGGTAAACTAGATTCTGATTATTCTCCCCTCATTCAAGGCAGGTGCACCAGTGTCATATTCAACAAGAAACTGAAATATCTGAAATTTTCTTAAAAAATATATCTGCACTAGTTTGAAGTTAATGTAATGAAAGTCATGTTTTTAAGAAAGAAAAAATTAAAGAACAAGTACCAAATAAAAAAAGGTATGGGCTGACACTACCATCATTTCTAGCAAAAATATTATTGGCGTGTTTATTTTTGTTATTTTATAGTTATTCAACGAATTTTGTGGTCAACTTTCAGCCCAAACGGCTGATGCTATCAAAGCCAAATTTTACAAACTGGTAGACCTTGTTGAGGAATGGCGACAATAAGCTGGAAAATTTATCATTGATTTTTTTAAAAGATGCGCAATAACTTAATGATGACAAATTCATACATGTAGGTCGTGAAGTTTAGCCGCCATCTTGCTTTTAGTGCATTTTTGGCAATTTCCAAACCCCACCCACGTTCTTCTTCTCTGAAGATATTGTACTAGAGAGCTGAAATGTATACTCAATGTAGCTGAAGCATTGTAGTTCTTAATTTGACTTCAAGAAAGGTTTAACGTTAATAATCTCTTGCTGTGACCTTTCAAAGTTGACCAAAATTTTTAAATCGCAAACTTCAAGGGCAAATAACTCAAAAACCAAACCATAGAATGAGAGTTAGACATTGACAAAGTCTTTAAGATAAAAGAATAAAATCACTCGCGATTTCCGGTTTTGAGTTTCAAAAATGTTGTTATTATTCGAATCAAAATGAAGGAGGAAGTTGTTGTGATAACCATCTGAAGAACCGTCAGACGGCTGGTCTAATTATATAACATGACACGGTATAAATTATTATTGATAGATAAAACTATTTCATCAGTTTAAAGTGGAAATATTTTAAAAAGATATCTTTTAGTTTAGCTTCAACTAAGCATATAGAAGAATGCGATTCTATGGATTGTCGCCGAAGCCAATCGATAATATCATTATAATAATAACATTTAGCTATCTTAACAGTAACACCATATCACGTTTTTGAGGAAACTATACACATACGATATTTCTATCATGAATGTATTCTTTCTTGTTTATATCACCTTTTTGCATTACAAATCAAAATAAAATGTCACATATACATGCATGTTGTATAACAATTTTGTAAGTTAACAGTTAAGTAACAGTTACTATGATGTCACAAAATGTCTCCATTTACTAAATGGCACTGAGCAAAGTTTTGTTAGATTTTGGTCAACTTTGCATTTGTTGTTAAGTTGAATTACACTTTCCCTTTGATTTTGTATATGTTTTATATCTTTTGTATGCAACTGTACTGAATTATTTGCCACTTCCTGTACTATGACGTATGCCTGTAAAGTAAAATATGGAAAAAAAATAATCTCAATTCACATTTATATGATAGAGGGTTGTCAAAAAGCCGTGCCTGTTCTTGTGGAAACATTCGGGAGGATCCTTTTCATTATTTTTTTAAATGCCCATTATATGATAGATTCCGATCAAATCAATACTTTGTTAAAAACGGTATAACATTAAATATGTCCTAAGCGACGACAAATCCTTGTCACAGAGTGAATGAATCCCTATTAATATCTATATACCATTTCATAAATGATACCAACCGATTTTAAATTTCTCTCCTTAAATCTGTACCAAATGCAAATGTAGACAAAGTTGAATATTAATTTGAGTTTTCTATGAATAATTGCAAATTTTGTATTTCCACCAATGCATTTGATATCTGAATCGTTTTATGTTTTTCAGGAGAAGCATTTATATAGGCATTTGTTGCCTGTTTGCTAATCCTTTTTCCCTATTATATATATATTCTGAATGTTGTGTATTTTGTATATGTTATATGGAAATAAAATACTGTTTAAATCAAATGTCACAACATTTTTATAACTCATCAATAAGAGCAAGAACATATTTTTTCATTAGATCACACATCTCACCAAAACAGATATATTTGTCCATTTTTAATATGTCACGGTTTGTATTGATTTAACACTTCTCGTTGATAGCACAAAGGACTGATTAACACACTACAATTGGTCATTTTTGGCGACGGTGTAGATCCTAGGTGAGAGTTTTTACATTTTACTGGTCGATTGATATAGATAGTATTTGATGATTAAATGGAATTATGAACTAAAATACGTAAAAGAATTTTTCAGGAAATGAAAGCAACGTACATAAGTAGACATTGATACTTTAATCTACATGACTTCAGATAAATCTATACAAAAAATTAAACAATAAATGAATACCTGAAAATAGAGAGGATTCTTCTCACTCTTCTAAACAAAAAAACGCATTGATGTGGGAATTAATATTTTACAGAACCACCATACAATCATAGCCAAGGTCATACTAAGCTACAGTACTTAACACCATCTAAGTTGTTGTCAGCACAAAGCAAACACATCTAATTTTGTATGATATTGTATAATACTTTTGTTCAGCATATGATATAGTTTGTGACTTTTTACTGTGACCCTTCTGCTGTGAGTTATTCTATAATTTATTTTCCAGTAATTTCCCATTTTAATGTAATTCAATGTATCATATTTCTTTTTATTGACATGTATATTTTAGCACGTTTATAATGAAACGTTACATGTACTTTAATCCATATGTACTTTTATACATAACCTATGTATTTATAAACCGTCACAGTCGATCAGTAGAAATCAAAGTCGTGTACAAAGCCCTTCACAATCTAGGAATCGTCTCTGAATATTGTAAATATAGACTCAAAGACCCACACATAGCCCCTCACAATCTGGGAATCGTCCCTTACAGTTATCCATTAAGTCTCAAAGTCGCGTATAAAGCTCTTCACAATCTGAGAATCGTCTCTCACAGTCGATCAGTAGGACTCAAAGTAGCTTAAAAAGCCCTTCACAATCTTGGAATCATCCCTTACAGTTATTCAGTAAGTGTCAAAGTCGTGTACAAAGCCCTTCACAATCTGAGAATCGTCTTTCATAGTCGACCAGTAGGACTCAAAGTCAGGTTAAAAGCCCCTCACAATCTGGGAATCGTCTCTCATAGTCGACCAGTAGGACTCAAAGTCGGGTTAAAAGCCCCTTACAATCTGAGAATCGTCTCTCAAAGTCGACCAGTAGGACTCAAAGTCGGGTTTAAAGCTTTTCACAATCTGGGAATCGTCTCTCATAGTCGACCAGTAGGACTCAAAGTCGGAATAAAAGCCCCTCACAATCTGGGAATCGTCCCTTACAGTTATTCAGTAAGTGTCAACGTTTTGTACAAAGTCGACCAGTAGGACTCAAAGTCGGGTTAAAAGCCCCTCACAATCTGGGAATCGTCTCTCATAGTCGACCAGTAGGACTCAAAGTCGGGTTAAAAGCCCCTCACAATCTGAGAATCGTCTCTCATAGTCGACTAGTAGGACTCAAAGTCGGGTTAAAAGCCCTTCACAATCTTGGAATCGTCTCACATAGTCGACCAGTAGGACTCAAAGTCGAGTTAAAAGCCCCTCACAATCTGAGAATCGTCTCTCATAGTCGACCAGTAGGACTCAAAGTCGGGTTTAAAGCCCTTCACAATCTGGGAATCGTCCCTTACAGTTATTCAGTAAGTGTCAAAGTTTTGTACAAAGTCGACCAGTAGGACTCAAAGTCGGATTTAAAGCCCCTCACAATCTGAGAATCGTCTCTCATAGTCGACCAGTAGGACTCAAAGTCGGGTTTAAAGCCCTTCACAATCTGAGAATGGTCTCTCATAGTCGACCAGGAGGACTAATAGTCGGGTTTAAAGCCCTTCACAATCTGGGAATCGTCTCTCATAGTCGACCAGTAGGACTAATAGTCGGGTTTAAAGCCCCTCACAATCTGGGAACCATATTTTTGCAACAATTTCCCCGTAAGAACACTTCAATTCAAACAGGAATCTAAAATGCACAAACATTCAAAGTTGATATAATCATCTAAACATTAAACTTATACTGGTAAAGATAGATAAACACAATAGAATCTCAATGGCAAACACAAACACGGATATATCACCGATATCCCTTTAAAGAAAAAATAGTTTTAAATTCGTCAAAGTCATTAAAATTTCAAAGCGATTTGATAAAACTTAAAAGGTTAACACTCGTATGATTTAAACATATTTTATTCATGAAAAAACATGAATAGATTCACATTTCACATATATTTTTTATAAAATTCATTTTTCAAATCAGGCAATGGCAATATTTATAAGCCCATGAGTCCATAAGCCCATCTTTTCAACAATAATGTTTTTCATAAGGTAACTTCCATAATTTCTAACAAAGTCAATATTTGTTCATTCACATACAACAATTTCCTCAAGTTTAATCTTCAAATCCAAATTCCCTTTGTATTACATAATGTTTTTTTTAAATACAAAAAAAATCCAAATAAAAGTTAATATTTTACCCGTAACAACTTCCATTAGATAATTTTTTAATCAAAATTACAATTATAATGTGATTTCTCTGCAAAGACATTTTATTCATCAAACTCAATATTTAAGGAGGTTGGATACAAAATATCGAGGTATTAAGAAATAGCTAAATTTGGTCTTATTTTGTTGAAAAATATGTCTTGAATCAAATTGTGTCATAAAAATACCATGTCACCACAGTTATTGTTCGAAAAAGGGCCCATCCGTTAGGGCACCCAATGATGAAAATACAATAATTTAAAAACTCCTTTTCAAGATAACTTTGGAATATAATTGTTATTTAAATGTTTTTCTATTAAGCCATTGCAGTATGTAAGTAAACTAAGTCGGAAAAAGGGAACTTGAAACTAATATGAAGTAAAGACATGCAAATAACCTTTTTCTTTGTATGATTATTTTTGTAAAATATTATTCTTTTATGAAAAAAAAATCAATTTCTCGTATTAAGATTTTTTTGAAAATTATATATTTTATAGTTAATGCACACTAGAATAAGATTAAAAAGAAAAAAAGATATGTCACCAGCGGATAACAGAGATATTCACATTCAATTAAGCCACATCAATGAAAATCAACATCCAGGGGAGATAACTCTTCATTGTCAACATTACCCTTTTCAGAATTTTTCATTAGTTTTTAAGGTTAATTAGTGAAATAAATTTTATCATAAAACAAATACTTATGTTCACAAATATAACATAGTCATTGTTTTTTGTTAAACTAAATCATTATTTAATTTTTTAGTTTTTTAATCTTACACTTGCAGTGAAAAATAAACAAAATAGCATAAACTTTAAAAATAGCTCAATCTGATTATCTGACTGTTGCGGATGTGCAGAAACAAAGGTATCCAACCTCCTGAATCAAACGTGCAAAGTCATCAAAGTAAGTCTTTATAAAAACACTATTTTTGCAAACTCAAAAAAAAAACACTAACAAATTCCATCAAAGTCAGTATTTCGTCAAATATCAACCAAAGTCACTTTTTTCAAATTCTTGTTTTTACTAAATATTCCACACACAAAATTATTTATTAAAGTTGAAATTTTTATATCTTAAAGTACTTTCAAAAGCAAAAGTTGATCCAGCTATCCCATCTTAAGATGGGATATCCCAACTTAGAATAACGCTTTATCTACAGTTGGGACAGCTGCAAGAGCTATCCCATCTTAAGATGGGATAGATCCGTAGTTGGGATGCAACAGTGACAACCTTTGTAGAATCTGACAGACCCTGTTCTCATCAAAGTGAATCTTAGCTTGACTTTTTTGTATAACAACTCTCGTACTTCATGATGTATACCTTTATCATTCGATGACCGTCACCTAATGTATCATAACGTATTACAACGTATCAAAATATGACAAGAAAAAAATGACTAAACAAATGTCCACTAAATTTCAGGCAATCATTATGAACATAGAGAGAGAAAATATGTCATAAGTACTTTTTCGGGAGTATTCAACGAGTAATGTAGTATCACAGTAAATAGAAGATAATATCTGTCTCCTCTTGAATACTACGATGTATTTCTCATTGAGTGAGGTAGAGTGTTTATATGTTCATGAGTTGTCAGCGGTGAACGTATAAAACTATTCTACCACATGAGATGAGTTAAACATTGTATTTCTCAATAATTGATTGATATTTTTGGCATGTCAAAAATATTCTGATAATCTATGCGAATATACTTTGTCTTGGTCCAATTGTGTCGAAAACTTTAGATTACTTCACCCATCGGTTCCTTCAGAGCCAACTCAAAACGTAAATGGACGCATGTACATCAATGGCAAGGAATAGATAACAAAGCCAGAATTTAAACCATGACCACAAATGTAAGTCCTCAGACGTTGATAATAATGTACGTGTTGACCACAGGTAATTGAACATAATCAATATTTAAACGTATATGAAGTATAAATGACAATCCCACCTTCCCTACACAACAGTCTAAAGGACGGACACCTGTCTCGCTTAATCGAGACCTTTCTTGATTCGTGGCTTATATATCAAGTTCTACGCAATGTTATATGCAATACTTACTTCACATACATTTTATATATACAACTCGAAGAAAGTTTTGCTTGCATTCTAAATACGATTCGCAAATTTCTTATGTATGACTATTTCCCGGTTGCATTAATACATTACCTGAATTTTCTACCCTATATTTTCTCTTTAAATTTGAAAATGCTTATTCAATAATCCGGTATTATTTCTTAAGACAAAATAATAACTATTTGAAGTTTAACTTCCCATCTTCTTAATGTCGTATTATTTACGCTTTCATACTTAAGGTGAAGGATAAATATAGTTGAATTTGAAAATGACCTTGTTCTTGCAGTAATATAATTTTACCAAGTTAATTATTGATATCAAAATGCAAAATCTGTCTTGCGCAATCTTTGTGATACTTTAAATCTTCTCAGAAAAAAGGTAAGTATTTAATTCAGATAGCAAGAGACAGCTATAAACTTTAAATAGCATCAGATAACGATTTTACAGCATCAACTTCAGCATTTATTAGCAGTATAGTTTCCGTTTTATACAAACTTTAAACCTATTATAGAAGTAAATCAACGTCATGATAAATTTCCGAGTTAAATGACGAATGTCACCAAAATAATTAAAGCTTTTTCTTAAACTACAAATAGAAATTATTCTTGTTCAATTGCATTTGCTTTCGTACGTCTTCCAACACAAAACCATTTCCGAAATCTATCAAAGAAACACTTGGTTCTATCATTAGATCAAGTCTCATTTCAGCACTTTATACATCGTTTATTAATAATAAATGATTCCGGTAATACGTGTTTGTATGTTACTGTTTTGTACCTGTGTAACTTGTTCACGGGATTGAGTGGTCGTTTAAGGGTCGTGAGTGTCAACTATACGAGGGTTTTTGACATAACGGCAAAATTAGCTATGTCATTCTAACTACGCCCTCGACCTGTATAGAACAAGTTTTATATAGATTACTTGTTTATATACGCAGCAATGTATACAATTCGACCCAATTGATAGGGATTAAGAAAATAAAAAATAGTTAACCTTTTGTTTTTCTGAGAAAAACAAGTCTTATTGTTTCAGATATCGAAATCATTTGTTGGGGTCACAGAAAAACCAAAATAATAAATAGCTTTAACTTTCTCAACATCGTTGTCATAAAGCACAAAAAATTTTAATAAACAGATGGGAGAATTTTAATGCAGCTTGCAGAATGTTAAAAATACAAAATACATATTAATGTACGTGACATATAATACATAGCAATGTATAATAACAATATTCTATGATCAGCATGCGGTGATCTCACAAAGAAACTATGAAAATAGTAACTCCAATTATAGCAAATGCAATAGAAAAGAGTAAGCGAATAAAAGTTAACACCACAAGCCAGTAAGCCTACTGGGAGGGTGGGCGGGGCAAGCGTGCCGCCGCGTAACGCTCAAACTAGAAAGACAGCGACCCCTAGCAAAGGGACATAACTCGTTCCATGTTAAACACATTTTTAACCACTAAAAATTAATTTTAACTTTCTCAACATCGTTGTCATAAAGCACAAAAATTTTTAATAAACAGATGGGAGAATTTTAATGCAGCTTGCAGAATGTTAAAAATACAAAATACATATTAATGTACGTGACATATAATACATAGCAATGTATAATAACAATATTCTATGATCAGCATGCGGTGATCTCACAAAGAAACTATGAAAATAGTAACTCCCATCCCAGTAATGACTTATATGTAAGTTATTTAATACAGGTAAGAATAGAAACTAAAGTTGAGGGAAATTAACTATTAATGGCGGGGAAGTGAGGTACCAAATTGCCTCAATGCCTGAAAGCGAGAAGATTGCTGAATGTTGAGGTATCTTAGATATGCTTGTGATTTCCACAGTCCAATGTCCTTGATTACCTCGCCAGGTAATCCGATGCTAAAAGCCCAGCACGCACCGCCTCTACGAAAGGAATGACCAGTAATGTGCTCCTGCACACCTTCTCTTTTCAGAATGTACTGGATAGTGTTCATGAACATATCATGCTGCAGTGGAAGATGCTGGTTATCGCAAAGGAAAGGTGCAGTGTCGCTGCTACCCCTCTGTGAATGCAAAGTTAGCAGCCTAGCCACAGGATCAGCTGGATCTAGAGGGTGGTCCTCAATAGAAGGCATCAAAACTTCCATCGTACGCTCTCTAAACTGAAGAGTCTTTGATGTTTGAAATTCAATGGAAAAACCTCCATCAATAGATTTGACATCTCGCACACATACATTTCTGTTTACATCAAAGGCGGACTTGCAAACAAAGTTATTAGATCTGAGCATGCCATAAAAAGCAATAAGGCAAGATGCCCAAATAGACATGCCCAATACACTATCCAATTTTAAGTTGTTTCTAATCATCATCAACATATTAGGGGTGACAGGAGGTACCCCCTTTTGCTCATCACCAAGCTCTCTCCGCACACCTTTTAACAAGTGTTGTATATGCCAAGAATTAACAGGGTCTGAACAGTCATTTGCTCTATGTACACTTGAAACAATGGATAAGTATTGACGAACAGTTGCATACTTAAAATTCTTAAAATCCACCAAGTATGCAATGTACAATTGCATATTTCGCACTGAAAAAGGAAAAGGATGAAAGTTAAATTCATCGCAAAAGTTAAGGAAACACTTTAACTGGCACTGATAGGTTGACTTGGTTGACTCTGCCCATCCCTTACTACTGAGTCTAGTCACTGCTTTTTCCAACTGGGATGTCAATCTCTGTGTTGCCCCATCTGTAATCGATATAAGCCTTTGTCATGAAGTTTTCAAGGAAATCTCTATTGAAAGGCATATAATGTAAACTAGCAAGCATATCATACAAATTTGACAGTTGACCTGGCTCATCCAGTCTGGAAATACAATCAGCTAGAATATTACATTTACCGGGTACATAAATGGCTTTCAGTACAAAATTAAAGTGAACTTGTAACCAAAACAACGTCCTTAGAAAACATAGCACAACTGGAGATTTGGCAGTCATTTTGTTGATTACAGCCTTTGCTGTCATATTGTCAGTTCCAACCACAACAACTTTGTTTCTCCACATGTGGCACCAACGAATTGCAGCTAATATAACTGTCATTGTTTCCTTATAATTTATGTGGAGTCCTTTTGCCCATGGCAAGTCTATCTCCCAATTATAATAAACAAAATCTCCATCAAAATAGGCCCCTGCTCCAGAATTGCATGCATCAGTCTGCAAGCTAGTTAGTGGGCGATCGTCTAAGAAATGTCTAGTGCCATTAAACAATTCCATATAATTCCTCCACCAAGAAATGTCTTCTTTCACTTCCAGTGTTAGCAATACCTTATCACTCGATGAAGATAAGGTACATTTTAGATCTATTAAACGTCTCAAGAATGTTCTGCCACCATGTATCACACCACAAGCCCAGTTCAGTTTGCCTATTAAACTTTCTAACTGTTATTTACTAGCACGTTTTTTGAGTGAAAACTCACACAATACCTCTTTGAATTCACTGAGCTTGTCTGCAGGAAGTTCCAGTACACAAAGACTAGTGTCAATAACAACACCTAAAAATGTCAATCTTGTTGATGGGCCTTCTACTTTTTTCCAATTTATGTCAAACCCTAAACGTCGCAAAACATTTATCAACTTTTCTAAAGCATTGGCACAAAATTGAAAGTCATCTGAAATTATCAAAAAGTCATCTAGATATGCAATAACACAAATATCATAGACTTGCTTCATAATTCTACAAACCGCGCTTGAAAGGGTTTGAAAAATCTTTGGGCTTTTGGAAGCACCAAAAGGTAGCTTACTATCATACATATATGTCAATTCTGAGTCATTATCAAACTTCCACGCTAAACCGGTATATCTGAAATTGTCAGGATGTATTCCTACACTGCGATATGCACTCTTGAGGTCCACTTTAGCCATGTAACTGCCTTTCTTCACAAACTTTAGAGCTTGACGAAGGTCCATATAGGAACACTCTGTATCAGTCATCATACTATTCATGCTATTTCCATTTGGTAGACTGCCATCATGAATTAATCTAACACTGTTATCACTTTTAGGAATAGCGCCTAACGCGCTCACAATATGAGGTACATTGTCTGTAATAACATAGTTTCCCTTATCTATTTCTTCTTTAATCTGACTTTCAGTTTCTCTTTTATTCATAAAAGCTGATCTATGATTTTTTGTCCTTACATTAATATCACTATCCATAATAACACTATCATGTTCTATAAGCCTAAAACCATCCCGTACACCTGACAGTATGTAGTTCCTATCTGCATCTTCCTCGGGCAAAAGTTCAGCCCAGGCATCATAGCTTAATGATCTAGAAAGTTTTTTGCTTTCGGTTTCGCTTGGTCCCCTGTCGAACTCTGTCGTGGTTGTTGGATTCCATGCGGTGAATGGGAAACGCTGCTATGGCCTCTTTGAAAACAGGTCCCACATACATGGGCCATCTTGCAAATGTCCTCTCGCAAAACACACGTTCCGACGTTGAAGCGTCGGCATATCTCGGCCCCATCCGGTGTGAAGGGTCCTCTTCTCCGCCCCTGGTACTGCTGTGAGGTGCGCTGATTCTGAGTGGTGGGTTCACTACGAACCTTTGATATGAGTTGATGATCACGAATGTCCTGCGAAATGGTCCCCCAGCGAAAACCTTCTTCTTGCAGTCTACTTCTGTATTCTTTGTCGTACAGAAGCACGCTGTTCCAAACATATTTGGATGAGAATCTGCAAATGTCTTGCATATATTTGAGGAAATCGTCCATTTCCTGACTGACGCCAAGCTGCTGACGCACAACGCCTAAGTTCGCGTACACCCATTTCTCTACAGAAATACTGCTGAGCTTGTTTTTCCTCTGACCAAGTTCAATAGAAACACCGTCGCTAATTTCTATTTTTTGATTTTGCGAATCCAATGAGTCCAGCCACAAGTAATCAGTAAAATCCCGTGATTGTTTACCTTTTCCATGGGCGGCGCCATTTTGAAGACCTTGACCTTCGAGCTGATCACGTGGACCTTGACCTTCTAGCTGATCACGTGGAATGTCCGCCTCACCGCGTGGTACTTCGTCACACAATTCCCGTTTCATCTTCGCAATTTCGGCTGCTAGGTCCCTTTTTTGTTTTTGCAAACGTAAACCTTCCAATTCCCTCGCGAGAGCATCACATTCTGCCCTGTCCACATCAAGTCGGATCGACCCCTGTCGCTCCCAAGGACGCCGCGTCGCCCTGTGCCACGATCGGTTTTGTGTCCGTCTCAATATCACCTTTCTGACCCCCAAACTTAACTGCCTCCATCACAGCCTGCATCTTGCTCCCAGCGCTTTTTCGTTTAGGCCTTACGTCCGGATCCATATGAATTATTTTCCAAATTTCCCCTGCGACATTCAACTGGCAAGCGTGCCGCCGCGTAACGCTCAAACTAGAAAGACAGCGACCCCTAGCAAAGGGACATAACTCGTTCCATGTTAAACACATTTTTAACCACTAAAAATTAATCTTAATACTAACATGTAAATCATGATTGACCTACGAGGGCAGTCGTATTGAGGTTAATAATTACAAAGATGTCTTAAGGAAAACATCACTTTTTCATCGTCATAAACAATGCTTTATGGTCAAGGTTCGCATATGACTTTGCGTTTTATGTGCGCCGACGGCGACTAGGGGCTTCTGCTTAAAAATAGGTGGTGAGTATTTTCTTTGATTTAGCGATTTTATAAATAAAACAAAATGTTATGTTCGTGCTCTTGACATACTTTTTTTACGACAATCAAGTTTAAATATCAGTATGTGCCTTGCTCTCGCTCTCGGGAAATACTAATATTCAGGCACTCGTGTCGTGAAAATGCTATGAAAATGGAATGATTAATTTGAAAGTATCGAGGTTAAACATTTTTAAAGTGCACATTAGAAAGGATCTTAGTCACATGACCTTGTTTTATCCAATCAGTTAAGATCATAGCCCTTAAATTCTGAAATCTGAATAAATTTCTGAAAATCGTTTTCAGTTATTGTAAATACTGTTTCAAAAGACAAGGTAGTATAGTTGGGTATTCTTGTCAATATAAGTAGCATTTTTGTCCCTGTTTTCGGACAAAATAATAAATAACATAGTGTCTGATAACCATTGATTTCTATGTGCTGACTAATAATACTCGGTCAGGCCCTAATAAATTGTAACTCCACCAAGCCGTTGTGTGTGTTTGTACAAACTGAGGTAACCCGAGATAAGCCTGTTTATCTGACAGGTATTTCTTGCCACCACAGGTCTAGGTAACCCAAGTATGAAACAAAGCTTGAACAGAAACTAGACCACAGATAGTACATGCGTACTTAAGGTGTAAACTGTGAGGTAAAACTGTACATTGTGAGGTAAAACCTGGGTATCTTTTCTACCGTCTTTCACTTTCTAATTTGATATCCATTTGTATAAATGCATTCAGAAGATATATCTATATTTCTGTCAATTTATTTAATTATGTCTCATGGTATTAATCTTTGAATACAACGACAACAGTACCTCAATATATTAAATATGCTTTAATCTTTAGTAAATTGTCTCTTGTTAATACATCCGTATTTTCGATTATAAATACCTCAAAGTTGCCATGTAATTGTTGATATATTTTTTAATTAATGGAATGTAATGTAATGATCACTTCGTCAGATAGATTAACTGACGTCAAACTGAAACCAAAACTTGTATTTGAAACGTTAAATTGAGCATAGTTATGCATTTTTACAAAAAAAATGCAAAAAGGTCATAATGGTCAAAATGGTCGTCCCCTCTTCAATTTTGATTGATTGATTGTTTAAAGATGTTTGGAAAAGTATTTCGCCAATATTACTTTTACAGAGATGATATGAAGTTTAGTGTTTCATGTTATGGTCATTATTCAAATGGCCTCATTATAACGACCTTTACTTGCATTTAAAAATATAAGAGGACCTAGAAACTCTGTTTGTATTCACGTTATCAAATAGAAAGTGAGTCAAGTACCCTTGATATAAAACACTTGAGTTTATACCTCTCTGAGGAGAATCATCAAAGTTGTAAAGTGAATTACAAAGTTTATATTTACAGCTTGCAGTTTTGACGGTTATAAATTGTTAAAACTTCAGCTTACCGAGTATGTAATTCATCAGGCAAAACATAGCTGGAGTGGAGAACTAGCTATTAAGAAATATTTTAACAATTCATACGTGTAGTTCCTAACAATCTTCATAATCTAAAAATGCTATCTTTAGGCGAAAAAAACGATAACATTGACATTAACTTCATTAGCAGATGAAACATCATTACATTTTCAATGTAGTAAGAATCATTCTGCTGTCAGGGAAAGGCGATCCTAAATCCCTTTGGTAGGCACATGCAAGGAAAATAAAAAATTCCAACCCACAGAGTATGATACTCTTGTATATTGGTCAAAATACACTTCGGCTTCCAAAAAAGCATTTTACAAATGTCTTTTGTACAAAATGTTAAGATTTGAGGTTGAAAAAAATCAAAAATATTACATTTATTTGCATGAAGATGTTTTTAACTTAAATAACATTTTTGAATTTGGTTTAAGCATACTTTTATTCGTGAAAATGAATTTGGTTTGATAAACAAGCAAAGCTTTGCTTTTCTGAATACCTCACCAATACAATGGAATACAAATGAACACCAAAAGAACTAAACACAAAACAATAACATACAAATATGATAATAAAAGGGTGTGGTTTATATAATAAGATGATTGGAGTTCATTGCTAACCTATAATAACAGTTGGACGCCAGAAAGCAAGCATAAATATTTGAAAATTTTATCCTCTCTAGTTCAGATTCAAAACGGATGATTTGTATAAATGCTTACCTAAACGTTATGAAACCTTTCTTAAATCATAACTTATTTGAACTGGCTTATGAAGACATAATGCAACACTGTATCAGGCGTTTGAAATATGTAGTTTTACGTATGTTGACTTTCTTTTCTTCTTTAGCGTAGATGGCGAAAAAAAACTCGTCTTCCTAAGAGAACATTCTTCTTATTCTAAAGATATAGACGTCGGTTGATAGAAAATGTACAGTCTCGTCTTAGTGTCTGCTTATTTTGGCAGTTTTATCTGTTTATATCCTTCTTTAAGGTCCAAGAACAGTACGAAAGAAGATTAAGACCCAAAGATAATGACTAATACGCTTTCCTATGTCATACAATGCTGAATTATTCATCTTTCCCTGCATTTGATGCTGAGATTAACTTCTCTAGTCTCCCATGTGTGTTTTATAGCAAAGAATAGAATATCCAAAATTGCTGATGTCTGTTGTTTCTCTTTTTCCTAGAAGACTTCTTTGATTCTTGGGGCACCAATGTATTCTTTCAGACACTGTAGCACGTTTTAAGGGGAAAGGGAATATCAAAAAGAAAATTAAATGTTTCAAATAGGTAATCAATTCACTCATTATCAATACAAGGGTTAGTTATCTGAACGTATAAAGTTCGATGTAGCTACCCTCACTCGAATAAAAGGATGTCCCACAGTGGTTGCTTAAAGGGGCAGTAGCACGTTTTTTGACAATTTTATATTTTCAATTTGTCACTGATAATTGTATGTTAATGCTAAATGTATAACTTTGACAATGTCAAAAATCTAATGACACAATCCAATCATCCATAGTCAGAGAACAAATTTTAAAGATTCACATAAAATACATTGGCAGCCATTTTTGTGTGAACACCTTTAATTCATTTTGTGTCACAACTAGTGACGTCATCAGTTAGTTACATAGACTTTCTTAAGGCTTTACATAACAATAAACAAACAGGAAAACTTTATGCAAAAATCATTTAATTAAAACAATTCAAAGAACACTCGATACTACTCATAAAAATAGAAACGTTCTCCCTTTTCAGAACAAGTGAAGGAGACATTAACTTGAAAAACAACATACTGTAATCTAGAACAAGTTGGAAAAATACCATCAAGATAGCACATCTGACACCGCACTCTCAGGAACTCTAGAATGAACATAGTGTCTCTGAAACACCTCAGTGTTTTTCCATCGACCTATCTTCTGCACGATGGCTGGATCTATCCCTGTGTCGATAGCAACAGTCGCCCCTGTAGGGCGAAAAGATTTGGCTGAGAAACCCTGGCCCCCTAGCCCGGCCAGAACTATACACTCCTCTAACACACGGGCCACAATTGAAGCAGTAATAGCCTTAAAAGAGGTTCTCAATGTCAGAAAAACAGCATTGTCTCTACTCAGTGTCCTCTCATCACGGGTCCTATCAATATAGCACTTTAATGCATTAACAGGATCCAACTTGGGAGCGTGGTGCTTTCTCAACTCAACTGTGACACCTGCCCTTGACAAATCATTCTTTATACCAAAGAATGTACTCTTTGCTTCCCCTTCAGAAAACTGAACCTTGTCTACCGAGAAAATCACATCTCTCTCCACTCCTTGACATCAAACAACTTTGCCTTAGGTGCTATATCTGAAGGTCTGAGCATAAGGGAAATGGAAAACAAGCAATAACCTTCAGCCTCAAATCCCAAATGGAGAGATCACTATTCTCTTTCCATTTAATGAAAAATTCACAAAACCTCTTAACGGGCATAACAGACGAAGAAGATAAAGGTTGTGACGACCCTGACTTGACTAAAGCAGTAGTGAGTCTCTTTATAGCTGGGGACCTGGTCAGATCTGGTAAGAACATACCTTCATACAAAGATGAGATAGCTGAAATGGCTGTACCTAACAATGATCTGGGTTTTGTAGAACTATCAGAAACATGACACAAGAAAGATGCAAGTACCGCTTCACTCCTTGGTGGGAAAGCCACATCATTATCCAGACAGAAATCATTTCATTTGCCTAAGATTGAGTTGTACCCTCTCAAAGTAGAACTAGCCCAACTGAGATGGAATTGATCAACTTCTCTATCCGACCAACCCTGCTGCTTTAAACCATTCCGCCATACACTCTCCAAGCATACACTTTCCATCCGAGGTTGCGTCTTGGTTCTGGAACCTCACCCATACTGCGAAAACTTTTGACGTTGTTGGGAATACAGAGCAAGGATGGGAAATGACGTCACAACTAGTGACGTCATCAGTTAGTTACATAGACTTTCTTAAGGCTTCACATGACTACTATTCGCCCTTAATAAATATTGTTATAATTTCGCTAAAGAGTCAAGATTACTAGTTGAGAGTTTGTCTGTCTTTTGTAATCGTTTGCTGGTATTGGCCCAAATAAACTACTTTCTGCAGTTAATGGATAGAGGGTTTTATCGGTGTTGTGGTTTAATGTTAAACTAATATATAATATCAAATAAACACATTCCCTGCATGCCTATTGCAGAGAATGAAAGAAGTAGAATATCGTCTAACCTTCATTAAACCACTATATATATGTGTCTCGATGACCCGTTGCCATTCTATATTAAATAATTCCTTAAGGGGGCAGTGATACGTTGTGAAATGGACCTTACCAAACGAAAAGGTTACACAATCTTAAACACATTAGAAGTTCTTTAACGAAACTACCATATCATGATACAAGAATACATTTCCCTACATGAAATTATGTTCACATAAAAACGTCTGCAAACAATTTTGCCTTGATGCTTGATAATTAACTGGGTTGAGTATCTATGAGAGTTTTTACCTTCTTCAGACAACACACTTGACAAATGTTCATTTGGCCAAATGGGCAAATAAATGGGCCTATTATCCGTCCCTTTAAAAGAATACAATGAAACGTGGGGATTATTGTATCAATCAAGGTATAAGTTATTAAAACATTTTGAAAAATGAAATTAATATTGTTAAATTCATGTTGTCTTGCTTGTCAAAGTTCCCCTTGGAGACCTTGCTGGATCGTGACCAGCAAATGGCACAAACGCTTAAAACCTGGTACTCAATTTCTCTTAGTGATATGATTGCCGTAATCACTGTCTTATCATTGTTATGGTACTTGTCACTGTTGTCTTCTGTTGTACAAACTTGTCTAGTCTCGCCCTACATTTTTCCTTGGTTGATGGCTCCCCTAGTCAGGGTTCGTAATACAAATACTACACAGACCATTAATCAAGGAACTTGAAACCAAGAAACATCCGTAAGTTTCTATTAAGACGTCAATGTGAGAGGACCATTATTTCATAAGATTATCTAGGATGGCTTGTCTTATACGTTCGCAGGAATCTGTTTTGAAGAAAAAATGTTGTAATTTTTCTTCAAAAATTAATCCTATTATTTATCAGAAAAATGTATTTTATTTTTACATTGGCACACAGCTGGATTATTATTTATTTTTGAAAAAAAAAAGATGTTATGGAGTTAAAAAGCAACGATGTTGTCGGATTTTGTAGATCTATTAAAAAAACGACTTTAATTTTTGTAAATATGAGATAATAAATAATTCCTTGAGGAACTTAAATAGATACAGTACGTAGAATTAATCTAATCTAAAAGGGTCAGCGTAGTGATTGATATACCTTTGAATAATCGAATATATACATATTTTCAAAGTAACTCAAATATTTGGAAGAGAAATGTGATATTGATGCTTCAATCTGAAAATGTTGGTCATTCGAGATCTTGATAAGTCAATGACCAACATTTTGCCCTCTTGACTCTCAAGGGTCTTACAAGTAATGTCAAATGTTAAATAAATAACAGGTGTGACTGAAGTTTGTAAAGTGTATTTTATTTTTATTTTAGAATTTCTTTTGACGAATGCATTCCAAATAACAATAATTTTGTATTACCATAAAAATAGTGGTTCACATTACTTATATTACCTTCCAAATATATATGGATTAATGTCTCCTCGGCAAATTGAAAACCGAGATGTTTGGAGAGCGAAGGATACAGAGAACTCGAGACAGTAGCCAAGAAAACTTAAACCAAGACGAGTCTCGAAATGGCAAATTGGACTTTGTTCAAAGAAAAGCAAATTGTTCATAGAAAACTTTCAAATATCTCCACAATGTTTCCACCTGACACACGAACTCATCAAAACTTAATCGTTCATTTAGTTGTTTTTTTATACAAATTGTGCATAAATCTATTTATTCAACTTGGCCTATACTCCGATGCGCAAGCTTTTGTGTTGTGACATGAAATGTGAGTTTATTTCAACTATCTAGATGATGAAAGCGATTTGGAAATTGAAGGATGATTCTTTGCCTCACATTAAGACATAATCTGAGACGTTTGTGGTATCGACGAGGAAGAGCAAAGACATCTTATTTGCTGAAAAATACCAACTTAGGCAAAACTTTGGGTGTCAACGTCTGAAATACCTTTAATTGAAGTTCATGATTCATTCAATCAAGTCGTTGATGAACAGTATGAATATAGACCTTCGAACATATATATTGCATGTAATCGATCATGATAAAAGTGAAAACTAAGAATCTTTGTGCAATCGGGTAATTGTCTCTTTCAATTCACTGACTATTCTTGCAACTAAACAATCTTTGTCAAAAATCCCATGCAAAAATGCTCAAGGGTAGTTCTTGTGTAGTGTCGACTAAAACAATCCATGTTGAACGATAAGTCTTGTTCATGCCTAAGAAACGGGATTAAAATGGAGCATTAGTTTGTAAGGAGAACATAATCAATGTCTGTATACCTAATCACCCCGGGGATAATCGTGACATTACGAATGTCCGTTGCACCTGCATTCAATATTGTGAATAATAATCAATTGAGTTTCTGATCGTGAACATTGAAAATTAATCACATCGTTCAAGTTCGACCGTCACTACAGATATGTATCAATCCTGATTCACCTTCAAGCATTTTCTTATTAGACGTTAACAATACTAGATTTCAATACAACTTTTAATGGTGGTTCTTAGATGACGTTCTTATCTTATGATATTGACCTATGGAAGATAGAACACTGTAGGTTACAAGGAAAGTCACTTATGCTCGACACTTTCTTCTTTGTCAGAATTCTTAATGGTATGTTAACACTATGTCAACTAACAACTTCTTGACAACGTATTGTTACATTACTTCATATCCTTTGGTGATTATTTATTCTGGAAAAAACATATTTTGTCATATTCACAACCTCTATCTGTTTTAAAGTTGGTGTTTATTCTAGCAACATGTTGCATCGTCTTGAAGATCTTCAAATCAATAATCAATCTTTATGTACTTACAAACAATTAAATACTTGCACTGACAACGTTAGTTCTTTATCTCCTGATGAAAGAAGCATATTTCTACTTTGCAGAAAAGAAGACTCGTAGAAAAATATTGGTCATTGTTTACGCCTGTTGATGGTCTGCCGAATCGGACCATTCCAAAAATACACTTACCAGATTGATTGTTTTTTTATCCTGTGTTGCTTGTGAAAAGCTGGTTATATAACATATAATAAGACACTTGAATACCACAAATGTGATACTAATGGAATATGTTAATTCTTGGTGCTATTTTATGATGTTGTATATTGATGTATTTAGTTTTCATGTCATTTTCTTACAGTGCCGAACATTACGATTGACGGTTGCTATCTGTAGGGTAGGACATGTGCTCTCTGTATACTGAGACACATATTGCCTTAACAGTTTTGGAATTTTTTAACAAGCGTATTCTTTACTTTGTTCTGAACATTTAATAATGATTGAAGATACTTTTCCTGTTTGTATTGTGATAATTTGTGGAAAAGTATGCATTTGAATTTCCGGGCTTTAATTGATGAAAGGCACGATCCACAGATTATATAATAAATTAAAGATTCTAATTCTAGATCAAATGATGTTATTTAAGTGTTTGGAAAAAAGCAATTCCTCTGGAATACCATTAATTCTTTTTATTTCATTTATTCAATTTGAAAATGCACCTATACATTATTACCAGGACAGTCTGGATTATGCCTCTTACTAGTTCCTATAGACATTCCTATGCTAACCTCTGATTGTGTGGAACACTTTCACAGGTTCTGTCAGATTCCCAACTCTAAATACATTTTCAACACGCTCTTCTGCCATATCTCAGCCAATGAAAACGTAAAAATTGAGGACTTGCTCGTTATGGGGACCTCTAAGATGGTGAACTGACAAGAGAGTTGCTGTGTGCAGTGCAGATGATTGTCTAGTACAGTACATTATTTCTTCAAATTTCACGATTCTTTAGCTTATGGCCAATGTTTGTAACAGAAAAAATATTTATAAAAAAACACTCACTTTCGTTTTACAATCCTTGTTTGTTGTTCATGGAAAGACAATATCTCTTTCTGGTTGTCAGCTTAATGTTTCCCATACGCTGCTAAATTATACCTTTTTCGATTTATTAGTCTATCTTTCCAAACTCTTGTCTTCAAGTGTTTTATATGAGGTTGTATTTTCGTTCCTTCTTTTTCTGGCAGCGACATAAAGGTTTCAATCTTGGAAAAAAATACGTTCATCTTGCAGCTCTTTGTAACTGTTTGATAATCCAACACGACGTGGGGAAACCACTAAATTAGCCTAGGAGATTGTTGGTGGATGTATGTATATGTAGAGTGACACAAAAAAGTACATTAATTTATATTTTGACAGACACAATATGAATGACTGGTTAACAAGGGACACAATTTGACTGCTGGGTAAATCTAACGTGAAGTACTACCTTATATCAAGAGAAAACCGACAGACTTGAAAAGTGGACATAGATTTGGTCTTCATTTGTTCGTAGAATATCATAAGAATAAACAAATTTTATAATGACGATGGAAACGTATTCGCACGTGAATATAGAAATACTTTACGAGTTATTTCCGATAGTACCTTAAAGCATGTCAACAGGAACCCATTGAATGAGTAAACTTCTAGATCAACACATCTTACCTTCAGCTCCGGACACACGTCTTAAAACAACCTCATGTTGAACACTCTATTGGACAACCTCATATTGAACACTCTATTGGACAACCTCATGTTGAACTATCTATTCAACAACCTCATGTTGAACACTCAATTGGACAATCTTATGTTGAACACTATATTGGACAACCTCATATTGAACTCTCTATTCAACAACCTCATGTTGAACTCTCTATTCAACAACCTCATGTTGAACTCTCTATGTCAACCTCATGTTGAATTCTCTATTTCAACCTCATGTTGAACTCTCTATTTCAACCTCATGTTGAACTATCTATTCAACAACCTCATGTTGAACTCTCTATTCAACAACCTCATGTTGAACTCTCTATTCAACAACCTCATGTTGAACACTCTATTGGACAACCTCATGTTGAATTCTCTATTTCAACCTCATGTTGAACTCTCTATTTCAACCTCATGTTGAACACTCTATTGGACAACCTCATATTGAACACTCTATTGGACAACCTCATGTAGAACTCTCTATTCAACAACCTCATGTTGAACACTCTATTGGACAACCTCATGTTGAACACTCTATTGGACAACCTCATATTGAACTCTCTATTCAACAACCTCATGTTGAACTCTCTATTCAACAACCTCATGTTGAACTCTCTTATTACTCAAATTCCACGATGAATTCTCAATTACGACTTACATCTTCTTACAGAATTGAGCTTGGAGTAAGACCATTTGACGACCTAGATAACGCCTCTTAACTTCAATAATGTGACTTAATCTGATTGCATGTTGTGATGTTCTGGCTGTATTTCGAAGTAATTATTTTTGTTAATAGTGGTGTTATCATAAGCTCAGACGTCATTTCCATAGATTGTAGTAAACACGTCAGAATTTGTATTGTGATAATGTCTATTTCATGTCAATTCTGATCATATATAATCAATCAAAGCTATTAGGTTTTTTTTCAATGTTTTCTTATAAAAGAATATAAACAACCAAGAATTATAGAAAACATCCTTACCAAACCTTCTTGGTAAGCACTCTCAGAAATATCTTTGAAAGGTCATGAACGTAGAAATTGTATACTCGGAACTGCATGTGTGAATTCTAATCATATTTACTGTTGTTTTTCTTCCTTAAGACTATGGTAAAACATTGCTCAATCTCACCCCACATCTTTATCTAGGTAAATGGCCCCCTTGGCTGGATGGAATCCGAGATTGTTTGAAACAAAAGCATATATTCAGCATTTCGCAAGGAGGTTGAAACTTAAAAGATCTGTCCTATAAGAAGTCAATAAAATGAGATCATTGAGAATGACATACTTATGTCACTGTTTTATGTCTACTGGAGTCTTAAAGGGACAGTAGCACGTTTTTTAGATCATATTTTCAAGTTTTCACTGATAAGTGTACGGTATTACATAATGTATTATTTTGATAGTGTCAAATATCTCATTATACAAACGAATCATCCATAGTCAGAATACAACTTCTAAAGATTGACGTAAAGTCATTTTTGTGTGAACACCTTTAAGTCAAAAAAAAGAATTGCATTGCTGAACTTTACATCAATTATTTGATTTATTTCTGCTTCATTCAGTTTTTCATTGTTTTTCAATTGGAACCATTTATTTCGATTTTCTTTTCATCGGCTCGTATGCCCCCCTAAAAAGGTGCTACTGCCCATTGAAGGAACGTTTTTACAGATTGTATATTATTCATCTTAAATTGGTCTTTCACGCAATCGTTTTATCATAAAATGTAAATTAATTCATAACATGTTTTTCAATGGCATGTATTCAAATATCATACAACAAACTATTTAAATTCTTTCTTTGTATTCTTCATTTCCATGATGTTCGTGCATTCAAAACATAAATCTTTATTGAAGTCATTTGACACAATGGCCTGTTGTTTATGTTAATTGCGTACATGTTAGGTAGCACAATTCCTTCAGGGTAATAAAATAATACGTAGCACTTTGAGCAACTGCGTAGCAGATGGATATATGCGCACTATAAGTGGAGTATCATTTTTAATTTCAGCATGAGAATCCTTAGGAAAATATTACCTGTTCATGCTTTTGAAACTGTTACTATCCAAGCCTTTACTAGTAATTAAATTACACTTGTAACGTCAGCCATTTTTCTCTCGCTCCATTATTATTCAGTATTCGGACATTAATCTATACATGAACAAAATCTATTCAGTTTACCTACTCCCCTGACATAAGGAGTCACCTGTAATCAAGTATGATAGTAAATGTTAGTTTCACTGCAATACGTTTAAACTCTGCAACTCTGCACTCCCTGTTTACAGATATAAACCACTAAGAATACAGCTTGGTCCACTTTAAAGTTCGAATTAAGGATTTTTGTTTTATTGTTCCCAGAGATCTTCAACGAAAATAATCAATGTCGATGTACTCTCCAACCATTTTGTACTCGCATTTCTAGACACTCAAACGAGCTCTTAATGATTTCTGTTTTATTGGAAGATCTTTAGTTTTGATCTAAATATACATCAATAAGAAACGTTGAAAACAGATATCCTGCTTACGATGGTTAGATGTTTTTTCTCGCTGTTTTGATCGGTGTTGCAAGTGCATAATTCGATATCTAGGGCAAACTGACCGAGGTTCACCTGAAGTAGCCCGAACTTCGGACACTTTTGATTAGAAGCTGACGCAGTTATACGTGCAATATCTTCATGTCATTTGTTTCAAAATGTTTCTTTGCAATCGGTCTTGATATATACTTATCTTGACAAACATTTTATTATCGTACCTATTTGCCAACTTACTTTTTCGGACAGGGGCAATAAACTGGTTCATGGAGGAAATTGGCGAAATATTTGTTTTCATGTTAATGTTTGCAAAAAATTCAGGAAATGTAGGAAGCGCCAAAACATCATATGCTTTATTTATTTTAAAAGAGAGACTACTATATAATTTAGCTCCGATAAATATTTGCAATTAAAAAGTGAATTTAGAAGTAAATATCGGGATTTTTGAAATATATGAAAATGACCTTGGTTCGGACAGTTTTGACCACGGTTCGGACACTTATAAATTTTCTTTATAGAGAATTGAAAAACATATAAATTATCTAACAATTGCAAAGAAAACATAGAGAAACATTCAACCAACACATATTTCAAAATTATTTACTCTTAAATCGTTTAGTTAAGCATGTATAGTGTGTTTGCGTCAATGCTTGCTATTGCCATTGTGACGTCATCAGATTCTAGCGGCGCATTCGGGAGTTGCCGAGGAGTTTTATCTTCGGAAAGGAAGCCGTGTATTATCAAAATATTGAATCATATTTGCAAATTACCGGTTTATCATTGTACATAAACGAGTTAATGTGTGTTTGGTGATAAAATTAACCTTTTCGAGGCATATATTAAAACTCTGATGTATGCGAGAACATTAGTGGTACTGTCCGAGGTTAAGTCAAAACTGTCTGAACCTCGAGCGAGTTGATATACACAATCAAAACCGTTAATTTCAGTTTATCTACAAACATTTCTACTAGAAATAAATCGTAATACAATACATCATTTCATTCCTAATTGCATTATTGGCTTAAAATTGTTTTCTTCCAATGATAATTTACAATACCATCTTTGAAATTATTTGGATCGGAACACCGTCCGAACCTCGGTCAGTTTGCCCTATATCCAGTTTTGTAGGAGCTTAAAACACAAAAATACAATAATATATAAACACGTCATCATTCATACACAAGAGTATTCATATATAAGTTTGGTAAGAGCGTTGTTTAAACTGTGAATAAAATACTGTTAGTTGACGTAAGCACGCTCCTATCCATAAATTGTTATGTTTACTAGGTAATATTTGTTATAAATAGCTTATATGATAGCTTCGCGAACCAACTTTTGGCTGGTAGTGTTAACACCAAGGTATATGGTTTTAATAAAGACTTTCTTAACATGTCAACACTGAATCAAATATTTACTTGCTTACACATATAATGAAAAAACATTAAACGATATGTTTGCAGACCAATTATTCGCCGTTCTTATCAAGAATAAGTTAATTGGATTTAATATGGATTTTTCTTGTTAGTCCAGCAGATATGTGAAGAATTTACATAGAATTGTGCCTTTAATGATACAAGCATGAAATTTGGTACACAGTTAGGGGGCACCCTTAGAGTGAAATTTGGATATAAGGACATTCCAGATTTCCTCTAAGATTTAAATGGCGGCTTCAAATTAATGAATGAAATTAGTTAATGAATTATACCAACCAGTTCAAATCCTTATCACGTGTGTTTGGTGTAAAACACAATTTAGGTATTATGTAATTAATTGTTATGCATATTCTATCAGTCTTAGTAAACCTAGCCTCAATAATATTCGTTTCACTCCACTATTGAGTCTAGCAAGATGTAGTAGAAGGTTGCGTCAGCCGATCTTTGGAATTGACCAATAAGGGATCGTCTTACCAAGCCTCAATAGTATGCATTCGCACATATAACGTTGGAGGGTCATAGGTCGGTGAAAGGTTGGCTGACGCGACTTTCTACTGTATCTTACTAGACTCAATATCGGAGTGAAGCGAGTATCATTGAAGCTAGGTTTACTCAGACTGATATGCATTGCAATTATTTCATACTGAGCTCAAAAAGAGCATCTGCAGTGGGTAAAAAAAAAAAATTCCCAATTGCTATTGCAGAGTTCGGCCTGTCGGTTAGATATCTGACTCTTCAGGACTTCAGTCTTTGCTTGTTGATAAAACATTTGTTCAAAAAATTCTCTTTACAATTATTAGTTTCAAAATATTTTCCATCCGACACTGCATTAGTGGTGCTGTATATTGCTTGACGGACTATGGCTAATAAACAAGCTCTTGAATCAACAGGCTAGAATGCTACTTGTCCACTCTAACTGATTGGAAGAAGTGCCTTTAATTTCAGGAAGAAACAGAAGAGGTTATTTTTTTCCCCCTGATTTCAAGCAAAAAATAGGTTCTGAATAGGCGGAGATACAAAATTAGCTCCAGCTCTCTACCATGCGTTCTGATCCGTGGCGATAGGCCTTGCGTAGGTTATGTTGGGACTTTTTTGGGGGGACAGTCGGATCTCCTGGTGTTGATTTATAGGAACCTGCGATATGCCTTAGATTCGGTAGGTTAGCCTCTCACCTGCGACTCAAAGGAGCACAGCGGGCGGTAGACAGGCTCAACGTTACGTTTGAACAGATGGATATTCTGATATCCAAGGGGGCAGTGGAGGAAATCCTGGTCCCAAACCTCAAGTCGGGGTTCTACTCCCCTATGTTCGTTCCACCCAAGAGAGACAGGAGCAAATAGTAGATGATTAACCATATGTTGAAGTTAACCACTCCTTCCTCGTACTGCCGCCATATCTTTGTCACATGTTTATGTCATTAGTCATGCGGTTGCTGGAGCCCTAGAATTGGAGAACACATACTTGCATATTCCCATTTCCGAGACCACTGCAAGTACCTCAGTTTCGTTCTGGCAGAGCGCCATTCTCAGTGGAATGTGCTTACATTTGGAATATCATTCTCTCCGTGGATTTTCACCAGAGTGACTCAACAATAGTAACTTTCTTCTCACTCACAATGTCCAGTTCATTCCATTCGTGGACGACAGGCTTGATACCCAACGCTGATTACTCTGGAGTTGGAGTTGTTGATTAATCTGTCCAAGTCAGACCTTAAGCCAACCACCTCGCTGGCCTTCCTGGGCGCTATTGTGGACACTGGACACTGCTCAGTCCCCTGCTAACGCATGGAGCGAATAGACTTCTTGCTCCACTAGGTCGAATAGATCATGGGGTTGCTCACCTATAGTGCAGGACCTAACTAGAAGGGGTTGGCTGCAGTTGACATCATTTCAGGTCTTCCTAAACGTGCACGTCAGGGAAAAGGTGTCCAGACATGTGTTCCTGCTTCGCCATGACCTCAGGGAGGAGGCGAACGACTTCACAGGTGTCCTGCTCCACCAATTAAAGGTGATGGGAAGCGGTAGGTGTCTGGTCTCAAGATTCAGTGGGATCTGGTAATTTGTCCCTGAGCACTTATGCTCGGATGTCTGCAAGCCCTTATTAGAGATGATCATCCTATGCCTGAAGTTAAGACAGTTTATTCATGGCGATGGCTTTCGGCTGCCAAGATTTCAGAGCCGCATGCTTGCAGACTGATTTGCTTCGCTTTGAAGTGAGGGATGAGGGAAGAGTCACAAAGGAACTTGCACCGCACCTCGTGTGTAAGATCCAAGGGTCTGATGATTGAGGCAGGGTGTTTCACATTCAATCCCTTGCATGATCAGCATTCCCCATGGACGAAGAGTTCAGTTTCTCTGTCCTGTTCTAGCTCTTCGCATCTACTTGGAACGCATGCGTTCCTTCTGGCAAGGGAGAAGGAGGCCTTCCCCATTTGCTTTGAGTACAAAGACGACAGACAGTGCCTTCAGTGTCTATCAGTGGTCTGCTATCCTAAAGGCTTACAAAGCCATGGGTTGACCGCGACCAGCTCTTTCAACCTTTTACGAGATCCGTGCAGTCTCTGCCACCATAGCAGTCCATATTGCTGTGGCGAACATCCGTTGGGCTTGTTTTGGAAGTCATACATGCTCTTTGCCAACCACTACCCTCGAGACGTTTCTATGGAAGACGGACATTGCAAGGATGGTGACTCGGGGTATTCGCTTAACAACGCACTTCAGGTCTTGCTACCCCAGAGGGATTGCAGCTCACCGTTAGATCGCTTTCACATGTTGTTGTTTTAAAAAAAAGTTTGCATTTCTTTTTCCATTGTGTTGGTTGTCTTTCTGGTTCGAGGTTTGTAACACCCTTTTAATGGGGCCCAGACCACCCTACCATAAGTTTGACTGTTGAGATTGTTACCTTCCTTCTTGGGTCCCACAGCCCTTTATCGCTATTGTATTCTGCGCTACAGTGAGTCAGAGATGGTAATAGTATGTTAAATAATAGTGCGTTTTTTAGTAAATGTCATTATTTAAAATTTCCATTGACAACTGACCAATCCTCCATTCCCACCCTTGCCTCCCCTCCTGCGAGTTGGTTGGCTCTGGTGAACGTTCTCTGAGGCTTGGTTACATGACCATAGCCAGCACAGGGACAGAAAACTCCCGTCTTCTTTGATCTGTGTAATCTTGTTGAAAGATAATCAGAAATTTAAAAAATCTTGATATTTAGTGAAAAATAAAGACCAAATAATGTTTGTTGAGAGTTTTCACTTAATTATCATCATAAACACAAGATTCCTTGGTGTTCCTCTCCAAGTACTCTGATTTAGATAATGTTATCTTACTACAAAAAAGCCGCCATTTTTAAATGGCCGCCATTTTTGTTCTGGGAATAAATTCAAATGTCCCTATATCTCAAAATCTTCATAAAATAATGCTCTATCAGTATACCAAGTTTCATGCTTGTATCACAAAAAGCACAATTTCCCCACTTATCTGCTGGACTATGTCACTTGCTTACAGATAAGCTTGTTACCCGCATATCTTTACTGTGTTATAAGTACAAATAATGGTAAACACTCTTATTTTCGAAATATCAGAATTGGCTGACTACAACTGACTAAACATCAAAAAAGAGAGGAGAACAGTTGGACGACTTGACGTATGTTGATTTTTTATAACCCAGTGACCAATTAAAAATCTATGATTGATAAGATAGATCAATAGACAAACAAGAAAAGTCATTAATTAGAAACTTCTTTTGATCTTTTGGCATCATTGACCTACTATTTAAAAAAATAATCGACTGGTAGAGTTGAATCATTTTGCTGAGAAATTTATTGACTGAAAACTTTATTTAATGTTTGAACCATTTCCTGATTGAATCTTAAATTGATTAAATATAACCTTTTGTCTTAATGATATTGAATAAATGTCCGATTAAAAAATTCATTTGATTAAATAGAATAATGCCCAAGGAGAATTTATTTTTAAACTTCAAAAGAACAATAAGTATCTTCTAATCAATTCTGAAAAAATTGGTTTTATCAAATTGATTTTGTGGAACCAAAGCATGGCCGCAATGTTTCAACAACTGTTAAGGGGCATGTTTGGCAGACTAGACGTCTTCCTGTGATTTCTGAAACAGTTTGCTCTCCTTGGGTTTTATCAAATTTATTATGTGGAACCAAGGATTGGTCGCGAACATGAGATCAGCTCATATTCATTTACCGATAATTGTTTAACGATTACATGTTTCAAAGGGAAGAAGAACAAAGACAAGAAGCCTTACCTTGATCACTGTCCTGAATCAAAGAAACAATATAAAAGCATTGATACGTTCAGTACGTTTGTGGAAGAATTTTTATACAGTGTAAGCCTTCAGCTGGTCGCAATACATGACAACTGCAACTAAAACACACCAGAAAATCGTCGTTTCTTATAGGTTGTGTAACAAGTGAGGTGTATACATTCAAAAATAATTGTTGCTAAAGCGATCAATGTCCGTTTTTATAAGCTCGAGGAAAAAGGAACCAATGCCTTTTAATTTTCTCATCAACGTATGAAAATATATTATAATGTATGACAACATCTACATGAAATATTGAATTTAACACAAAGATAAATTGAGATGTGTGCTGTATTAAACGTTATTGAATTTGATAGGTAACATGGTCATTTTTGTATTGTTGGTTAAATTGATTCTATGTCTTTAATGTCACGATAAAGTTCAATAGACAAGCCACATTCCATCACAGATAGAAACTTATATGAAGTAATTAACGGGCAATTCATGTTCAAGATCGATTACACTGATAGTAATACAGATTATGAAGTGAAAATACTCAAAACAGAATAGACATGTTATGGCTATGTTGGCCCTGTTATATACTCGACCCACCGTTATCTAACCAGGAGTGTCTGCTAACAGAATCATTTAGCAAACATAGTCTCATCAAGGAATAGTTCACATTCAGCTAACATAGGACACATTGAAATATACACTTGGTATATTAACAGAGTATTATCTATTTGATTTAACCTAATTTGAACTAATGAACAATATAGATGGTCACTTAAGGTCATCTCACCACTTGACCCTATAATAAAACAAGCTGTTTCCTGGTGTAGGATGAAGTGAAATATATTCTGATTGAAGTTCTCTCTCCTTGACACTTCACATTATTTTGACTCTCTTACTGGAAGTCCTTCACGAACGTTTTGCAAAAAAATAATTCAATCATATTTATCATACTACTTGAAGGCTGATATTGTAGAAAGGGGAGATTGCAGAGTTTGAACTGAGATGAAATCTCTTTTCAATGCTTTTCACCATCGTCACATTCAAATCATAGCACATTCTACTAAGGTTGTGGATCTCAATAATGCACTGTATACAGTGCTCTGATTGACTATATGGTATATATTCAATTCAGAATATTCTAGAGTAAAAGCAATCTTTCATTAATTGTTGAGCAAGTCAAAATTATTTTGGGATTATAATTTTTACCTCCATATAATGACCAGTTTCTCTCTCCTTAGCTTAAAATCATTTTCATTTCATGCAAAAATTATTACGTTTTCTTGCACCGATAAGAGAAAGAATTAATCTATCATCAAATTTACACAGAAAGGAACTATTTTAAAAACAAAATAAATCTAGTGTCAGTCCTTCCTTTGCACTAAGAATATATCAACGATAACATGAAAGTAAAAATAGCGTAGAGTAGTTTCATTTATTTTATTGACGGTCAATGTTTTATTACGGCAAGTTCTTTAAAAAAATTCAGAACAAATAAGAGATATGTGATATATCCCTTTCGTTGAACATTCAGAGTTGCATTCAACATTTATGACATTTGCTGCAATTAACATTTAACCTTTACATCCACAATATGATTACGAAAAATATTTGAAATTCAGCAAAAGCTCATTTTAACAACATTGCGAAATTTAAATGAACATCATAATCTTAACGTTGTGTATTATTTCTGTCCATTTTTACTCTAATATCTTTCTTTATGATGATTGGTATCCATTTTCATGCTATGTTAGTGTTTTATTCTTATAAAGAACCAAAGATTTCTTTGCTTACATATATAATGAAAACATGTTAAATGATATGTTTGCAGATCAATCATGTCGTTTGTATCAACACCAAGTTAAATGGTTTTAATTTGGATTTTTCTTGTCAGATCTCGATACACACTGAACCAAATAGTTACTTGCTTGCAGATAAGCACACTTCTGTGTCAAAGTATTCAACTTTGTTGCAAATATAAATACACCTTTCACTTATTAAATCACAATTAATGATATTAATGACATTAATGATATGAATTATGGTCAATTGATGTTTTTCTGTCGATTTGTTAATGATACAATTTAAAGGGTTGATTTGAAAGTACAAATATTAGGTACACCTAAGTTTATGTAACATATATTTTTTCTTTTGTAAAGTTTTTAAACCTTATAGACAACATTGAATTGTCCATTAGGTGTTTATGGATAAGAAAAGATATTTTTCATAGCTACACAACACAGAATATCACGGGTATGTTCATTTACTTTTCTCGGCTTTGTCTTAAACAAGTTTGAAATTAACAGGTAGGTCATCCAGGTGAAAATTAATGTAGATATATGTAAATTGTGAAATATTTATAAAGATGTAATGATTTTGGTTTTAGATTAGAATATTGACAATTGAATTGTGACATTCTCACAGTTTGCTATTTAATAAAAAAAATTATGCAAAATTACAAACAAATGGTACATATGGCAAAAGGATTGTCAGTATCAAATTGTAGTGTTGTTATACTACTCTTTCTATAATATTTTTTTCTTCTGACAACGAATTCTTCATTACATATCAATATAAATATGTCACTCTCTCCCATTAAGATTCTTTGGCTTATGGCCAATATTTGTAACAGAAAACTCATTTGTAAAAAAAAAACATTCACTTTCGTTATAAAATCCTTGTTTGTTGTTCATGGAAAGACAATATCTCTTTCTGGTTGTCAGCTTAATGTCTCCCATATGCTGCTCAATTATACCTTTTTCGATTTATTAGTCTATCTGTCCAAACTCTTGTCTTTAAGTGTTTTTATTGAGGTTGCGTTTCTGTTCCTTCTTTTCTGGCAGCAAAATAAAGGTTTCAACCCTGGAAAAAAATACTTTCATCTTGCAGCTCTATTGAAACTGTTTCATAATCCAACACGACGTGGGGAAACTAAATTATCCCCTTTTTTGTTGGTGTATGTATGTATATGTAGAGTGACGCAAACGAGTACATTGATTTATATTTTGACAGACACAATATGAATGACCGGTTAAAAAGGGACAAAATTTGATTGTTGGGTAAAGCTAACGTAAAGTACTACCTTATACCTACAGAAAACCGACAGACTTGAAAAGGGGACATAGATTTGGTCTTCATTTGTTCGTAGAATATCATAAGAATAAACAAATTTTATAATGACGATAGAAACGTATTCGCACGTGAATATAGAAATACTTTACGAGTTATTTCCGATAGCACCTGAAAGTATGTTATCAACAGTAACTCATTGAAGGAGTAAACTTCTAGATCAACACATCTTACCTTCAGTTCCGGACACACGTCTTAAAACAACCTCATGTTGAACTCTCTATTCAACAACTTCAGGTCAAACTCTCTATTCAAGAACCCCATGTTGAACTCTCTATTCAACAACCTCATGTTAAACTTTCTATTCAACAACCTCAGGTTTAACTCTCTATTCAACAACCTCATGTTGAACTCTCTATTCAACAACCACATATTGAACTCTCTATTCAACAACCTCAGATTAAACTCTCTATTCAACAACCTCATGTTGAACTCTCTATTTAACAACCTCATGTTGAACTCTGTATTCAACAACCTCATGTTGAACTCTCTATTCAACAACCACATATTGAACTCTCTATTCAACAACCACATGTTGAACTCTCTATTACACAAATTCTCAATTACGACTAATATCTTCTTACAGAATTGAGCTTGGAGTAAGACCGTTTCATGACCTAGAAAACGCCTCTGAACTTCGAAAATGTTACTTAATCTGATTGCATGTTGTGATGTTCTGGCTGTATTTCAAAGAAATTATATTTGTTATTAGTGGTGTTATCATAAGCTCAGCCGTCATTTCCAAAGATTGTAGTAAACACGTCAGAATTTGTATAAGGATAATGTCTATTTCATGTCAATTCTGATCATATATAATCAATCAAAGCTATTGGTTTTTTTTCAATGTTTTCTTATCAAAGAATATATACAACCAAGAATAATAGAAAACATCCTTAACACATACCTTCTTGGCACGCACTCTCAGAAATATCTTTGAAAGGTCATGAACGTAGAAATCGTATACTCGGAACTGAATGTGCGAATTCTAATCTTTATTACAGTTTTGTTTTCTTCCTTAAGGCTATGGTATAACATTGCTCAATCTCACCCCACATCTTTATCTAGGTAAATGGACTCCTAGGCTGGATGGAATCCGAGATTGTTTGAAACATTTCGCAAGGAGGTTGAAACTTAAAAGATCTGTCCTCTGAGACGTCAATAAAATGAGATCATTGAGAATGACATACTTATGTCACATGGAGTCTTAAAGGGACAGTAGCACGTTTTTTAAATCATATTTTCAAGTTTTCACTGATAATTGTACGTTATTACATAATGCATATTTTTGATAGTGTCAAATATTTCATTATCCAAACCAATCATTCATAGTCAGAGAACAGATTATAAAAATTCATATAAAGTTCATTAGCGGCCCTTTCTGTGTGAGCGCCTTTATTTAAAAAACGGAAAAACATTGCTGAACTTAACATCAAATATTTTATTTATTACTGCTTCATTTAGTTTTCAATTGAAACAATTTATTTCAATTTTTCTGTCCTCACCTTATATTCCCCCTAAAAAAAGTTTTTACAAAACATAAAGAGATTGTATAATATTTGACTAAAATTGTTCTTTCCCCCAATAATTTAATTATAAAATGTACATTAATATATAATATGTTTTAATTTGCCTTTATTAAAACATCATATCACAAAATATATTCATTGTTTCTTTGTCTGCTTCTTTTCTTTAAAAAAATCTTTATTGAAGTCGTTTGGCACATGGGCCTGTTGTTTGTGTAAATTGCGTACATGTCATGGACGTGATAGGTTATAGGATAAAAAGTCCTTTGTCCTTATTACTAGTATAGAATCGTTGCTTATGATTGTGCAGGGAGTTCCATATGAGCAACACCTAAATCGAACTATAAAATTGGACTATGAGAATCCAAGGTTTTACTAGTGAATGAACAAATTCTATTCAGTTTACTTACTCCCTGACATTATGAATCACTTGTCATCAGGGATGATAGTAAATATGAGCTTCACTCCTATAACTCTGCAACTCTGCAACGACCGTCTTACAGATATAAACCACAAACAATACAGCTTGGTCCACTTTAAAGTTCTAATTAAGGTTTCTTGTTTATTGTTCCTAGAGATCTTCAACGAAAATAATCAATGTCTATGTACTCTCAAACCATTATGTACTCGCATTTCAAGACACTCAAACGAGCTCTTAATGATTTCTGTTTTATTGGAAGATCTTTAGTTTTGATCTAAATATACATCAATAAGAAACGCTGAAAACAAATATCCTGCTAACGATGGTTAGATGTTTTTTCTCACTGTTTTGATAGGTCTTGCAAGTTCATCACTCGATACCTATATCCAAATTTTGTAGGAGCTTAAAACAGAAAATTACAATAATGTATAAACACTTTATCATTCATACACAAGAGTATTGATATATAAGTTTGGCAAGAGCTTTGTTTAAACTGTGAATACAATACTGTTACTAATAGCTTATTTGATAGCTTTGCTAACCACCTTTTGGCTGTTAGTGTTAACACCAAGGTATATGGTTTTAATAAAGACTTTCTTAACATGTCAACAGGGAACAAAATATTTACTTGCTTACACATATAATGAAAAAACATTAAACGATTCGTTTGCAGACCAATTATTCGCCGTTCTTATCAACAATAAGTTAAATGGATTTAAAATGGATTTTTCTTGTCAGATTTCGATACACGCTGAACCAAATATTTCATTTGCTTACAGATAAGCTTGTTACCCACATATCTTAATGGTGTTTTAAGTACAAATGATAAACACCCTTCTTTTCGAAATATCAGATTTGGCTGACAATAACTGACTTAACATAAAAAAAAAGAGAACAGTTTGACGACTTGAAGTATGTTAGATTTTGTAAACACCCAGTGACCAATTAAAAATCTGTGATTGATTAAATAGAACCATAGACAAACACAAAAGTCATTAATTAGAAACTTCCTTTGATCTGTTGGCATCATTGACTCTTCCTATTACTATTTTTATTTTTAATCGATTGGTAGACTTGA
Organism: Steromphala cineraria; assembly: GCA_916613615.1. Lineage (NCBI taxonomy): Eukaryota > Metazoa > Mollusca > Gastropoda > Trochida > Trochidae > Steromphala > Steromphala cineraria. The sequence goes on from OU744726.1 coordinate 2,554,375, forward strand.
ATCATTTTGCTGAGAAATCGAATTTATTGACTGAAAACTTTATTTAATGTTTGAACCATTTCCTGATTGAATATTAAATTGATTAAATAGAACCTTTTGTCGTGTTGTGGTTGAATAAATGGTCGATTCAAATTTTATTTGATTAAATAGAACCATGCCCAAGGAGACTTTTGTTTTTGAAAACTTCAAAAGAACAATAAGCATCTTCTAATCAACTGAAAAAAATTGCCGACCAATGGTTTTATAAAATTGACTTTAAGAACCAAAGCGTGGTCCCAATGTTTCAACAACTGTTAAGGGGAATGTTTGGCAGACTAGACGTCTTCCTGTGATTTCTGAAACAGTTTGCTGTCCTTGGGTTTTATCAAATTGATTATGTGGAACAAAGGATTGATCGCGAACATGAGATCATCTCATATTCATTTACCAATAATCGTTTAAAGATTGCATGTTTCAAAGGGGAGAAGAACAAAGACAAGATGAAGCCTTACCTTGATCACTGTCCTGAATTATAGAAACAATATAAAAGCAGTGATACGTTCAGTACGTTTGTGAAAAAAAAATTATACAGTGTAAGGCTTCAGCTGGTCGGAAACATGACAACTGCAACTAAAACACACCAGAAAATCTTCGTTTCTTATAGGTTGTGTAACAAGTTAGGTGTATACATTCAAAAATAATTGTTGCTAAAGCGATCAATGTCCGTTTTTATAAGCTCGAGGGAAAAGGAACCAATGCCTTTTAATTTTCTCATCAACGTATGAAAATATATTATAATGTATGGCAACATCTACATGTAATATTGAATTTAACACAAAGATAAATTGAGATGTGTGCTGTATTAAACGTTATTGCATTTGATAGGTAACATGGTCATTTTTGTATTGTTGGTTAAATTGATGTTATGTCTTCAATCTCACGATAAAGTTCAATAGATAAGCCACATTCCATCACAGATAGAAACTTTTATGAAGTAATTAAACGGGCAATTCATGTTCAAGATCGATTACACTGATAGTGATACAGATTATGAAGTGCAAATACTCAAAACAGAATAGACATGTTATGGACATGTTCGCCCTGTTATATACTCGACCAACCGTTATCTAACCGGGAGTGTCTGCTAACATGATCATTTAGCAAACATAGTCTCATCAAGGAATAGTTAACATTCAGCTAACATAGGACACATTGAAATATACACTTGGTATATTAACAGAGTATTATCTATTTGATTTAACCTAATTTGAACTAATGAACAATATAGATGGTAACTTAACGTCATCTCACCACTTGACCCTATAAAAAAACAAGCTGTTTCCTGGTGTAGGATGAAGTGAAATATATTCTGATTGAAGTTCTCTCTCCTGGACACTTCACAGATTATTTTGACTCTCTTACTGGAAGTCCTTCGCAAACGTTTTGTAAAACCTTTTATGTGAATTCGTTTATAAATTATTCTTGACAATCAGTTTATTCAATCATATTTATCATACTACTTGAAGGCTGATATTGTAGAAAGGGGAGATTGCAGAGTTTGAACTGAGATGAAATCTCTTATCTCATTTTCACCATCGTCACATTCAAATCATAGCACATTCTACTTTAGGTTGTGGATCTCAATAATGCACTGAATACAGTGCTCTGATTGACTATATGGTATATCATCAATTCAGAATATTGTAGAGTAAAAGCAATGTTTCATTAATTGTTGAGCAAGTCAAAATTATTTTTGGATTATAATTTTTACCTCCATATAATGACCAGTTTCCCTCTCCTTAGTTTAAAATCATTTTTATTTCATGCAATAATTATTACGTTTTCTTGCACCGATAAGAGGAAGAATTAATCTGTCATCAAAATTTATACAGAAAGGAACTATTTTAAAAACAAAATAAATCTTGTGTCAGTCCTTCCTTTGCATAAGAATATATCAACCATAACATGAAAACTAAAATAGCGTAAGGTAGTTTCATTTATTTTATTGACGGTCAATGTTTTATAACGGCAAGTTCTTTTCAAAACTTCAGAACAAATAGGAGATATGTGATATATCCATTTTGTTGAACATTCAGAGTTGCATTCAACATTTATGACATTTGCTGCAATTAACATTTCTATAAGACCTTTACATCCACAATATGATTACGAAAAATATTTGAAATTCAGCAAAAGCTCATTTTAACAACATTGTGAAATTTAAATGAACACCATAATCTTAACGTTGTGTATTATTTCTGTCCATTTTTATTCTAATATCTTTCTTTATGATGATTGGTATCTGTTTTCATGCTATGTTAGTGTTTTATTCCTATAAAGAACCAAAGATTGAGGATATATGATGATATGAATTATGGTCAATTGATGTTTTTCTGTCCATTTGTTAATGATACTATTCAAAGGGTTGATTTGAAAGTACAAATATTAGGTACACCTAAGTTTATGTAACAGAAAATATTTCTTTAGAAATGTTTTCAAACCTTATAGACAAGATTGAATTGTCCATTAGGTGTTTATGGATAAGAAAAGATATTTTTCATAGCAACACAACACGGGATATCATTTTGTTTGAGTTGTTGAAGACATTAGTATGTTCATCAACTTTTCGTGGTCTTCTCTATAAGAAGGTTTGTGTAAGTTATGAAGAGAATCCAGTGAATGGTTCTTGAGATATCCGGCTTACAAAGGTAAAATTTCAAGGTCTCATTGTAACCTTAAAATGAAGGCCAAGGTCATAAAGCTCTTTAGAGACCTTACTCTTATGGCGATGAAGCCATATACAAATAAAAAGAATCCAGTCAATAGATATTCCATTTGATATTTTCAGATGTACGGACGTAAACTCGCGGCGGGGGATAAGAAGCGGATTGTGAAAGTAGGAAGTTCAGAAGGGCTGCACACAAGTAGAAACTAGGTCATGGACTTAATGCTTCTGTGTGAACATTGGGCAAACTTGTTGTTTTCATCAAAAATTTAATTTAAAGAGCTTTCTCTCGGTACGCATGGACCGGGAAGCATGAATATTGATTGAAAATATAAGGCACACAGGAAATACACAGAATAAATCAAAGAAATAACTTCCGATGGTTTCTAGTAAAGGGTTATCATTTCTGTTAAGACAATAGTTACATCATAAATTAAGGAAAGGACTTTAACCTGCTGATACATTTTATTCTTACAATACAATTTTGTCTGGGTTTTTTTCATTTCAATTCCAAAGGTTATGTCCTAAAATAACATTTAAAAAACTGTTTTACGACCCCTCGTGTACAATATATACAATTTTGTCTGTTTTAGGGTTTGAACAAAAAATATTTTGTGATTTTAGATTGTTGTTTATTATTCGATAAAGATGTTAAATCATAATTATAAATTTAACGGCAAGTTCTTTTAAAACAATTCAGAACAAATAAGAGATATGTGATATATCCCTTTCGTTGATCATTCAGAGTTGCATTCAACATTTATGACATTTGCTGCAATTAACATTTACATCCACAATATGATTACGAAAAAAAAATGAAATTCAGCAAAAGCTCATTTTAACAACATTGCGAAATTTAAATGAACTTCATAATCTTAACGTTGTGTACTATTTCTGTCCAGTTTTATTCTAATATCTTTCTTTATGATGATTGGTATCTGTTTTCATGCTATGTTAGTGCTTTATTCCTATAAAGAACCAAATATTGAGGATATATGATGATATGAATTATGGTCAATTGATGTTTTTCTGTCCATTTGTTAATGATACTATTTAAAGGGTTGATTTGAAAGTACAAATATTAGGTACACCCAAGTTTATGTAACAGAAAATATTTCTTTTGAAAAATTTTCAAACCTTATAGACAAGATTGAATTGTCCATTAGGTGTTTATGGATAAGAAAAAATATTTTTCATAGCAACACAACACGGGATATCATTTTGTTTGAGTTGTTGAAGACATTAGTATGTTCATCTACTTTTCGTGGTCTTCTCTATAAGAAGTTATGAAGAGAATCCAGTGAATGGTTCTTGAGATATCCGGCTTACAAAGGTAAAATTTCAAGGTCTCATTGTAACCTTAAAATGAAGGCCAAGGTCATAAAGCTCTTTAGAGACCTTACTCTTATGGTGATGAAGCAATTTATCAAATAAAAAGAATCCAGTCAATAGATATTCCATTTGATATTTTCAGATGTACGGACGTAAACTCGCGGCGGGGGATAAGAAGCGGATTGTGAAAGTAGGAAGTTCAGAAGGGCTGCACACAAGTAGAAACTAGGTCATGGACTTAACGCTCCTGTGTGAACATTGGGCAAACTTGTTGTTTTCATCAAAAATTGAATTTAAAGAGCTTTCTCTCGGTACCCATGGACCGGGAAGCATGAATATTGATTGAAAATATAAGGACGCACAGGAAATACACAGAATAAATCAAAGAAATAACTTCCGATGGTTTCTATTAAAGGGTTATTATTTCTGTTAAAACAATAGTTACAACATAAATTAAGGAAAGGACCTTAACCTGCTGACGCATTTGATTCTTGCAATACAATTGTTCTGTTTTAGGGTCAAAAAGTTCAGATTAATTTACATTTTGTGTTTTTGGAAGGTTGTGTTTTATATCGATAAAGATAACGATGCCTAATCTGATCCAATTTAAGATAAAATGATTTTACTTCGCGAAAATGTTCATACAATGAACTTAATATTTGAAAACAATTTCTTTCAGCTAGCTAGTGATGCCAGAATGTGGTTTTTTTCTATCACGAGATAGGTATGTACGACTTTGTGTAAAACTATCAATTGAGATTAAACATATTGTTGTTTTGGATTAAAATGATATTTGGTCTTTCTTTCTTACAAATCGATTGATTTGTTAGCAGAACGTGTAAATAGTAACACAATCCATGATGTTTGTTGTAATGTTAACAATGTTTGTGACACAAGGTTTATGAGAAGTATGTATCTTTGTCAATTGATTTGTTTTCATCGGCGTCATCTATACCTGACAACGTATCACTAGTAATAAATAAACAAATAAGAAAACTTAGTTTGGAATATTTGTAAATTATGTTTCTGAAAAAAATTAACAACGGCAAAACGATACTTCTTTAATAACCATTCTTGAAATTGGTGTGATAACCAATAAGGAAAATTACTTTATGGCTAATTAACTTATTTATTATGCTAAAGCGACATTTGGACATCGTGTAAAATGCACGATAGATTAAACTATGAGTGATAGTTATGACTGAAACAGTGTTATTTTATGTCTTCAAACTAAGGTTTTAATTTCATAACTATATCTGTCAATGTAAAAGGTTATGTCCAAAGATAACATTGAAAAGGTTGTCTTAGGACCCCTCGTGTATTTGAACAGCCAAACATTTGAAATTATCATACTCATCATTATCATACATAGGACTTTTTCACAACTTATGTGCTCTTCACATGGATTCGTAGTTGCATATCATTAACTACAGGATTTTGTTTTGTAATTTTTGATAAGTTGGTACCGTTTCTTTTGTCCCTGATTGTAGATCGTTCGTTGTTGTCTTGCAAGTATTCCTTTTTTAAAGTATTCAAAAATACATACAGTTGCCAGATGTCCCCGTTCCTTCACTGTTTGGAACTACAGACTGAACAGCAGAGCACCTATTACTCTTGCAAATCTAAAGAAAAGATGACGTTGGTACGTGAACTATGCAGTTGAGCGCAAATACTTGCAGAGAATATTGTTTTCAGGCGTATACATGTTACCTCTGATCCAGAATGATAGAAGTCATTAATTAACTTAGATATTATTATAGAGTAATTTGCGTCTGATTGTTGAATCCTATGCTTATACGATGTTTAGATATTGATTATATTGTTTTGTCTAGCTGATCAAAAACATATGTAGTTTGATCCTGTTTGTCTGGTATGCTCTTGATCATGTATTATTAAATACTTCCACTGTCACGTATTAAATCTATGTTATCTTTTGTGTCTTGATAATGGCCTGACTAACTTTAGATGAACACATTTTAATCTCTTGTATAAAGCACTTTTGTAAATTGCTTCATAGTAATTATATTGACCTAATTATAGTGTACAATGAGATGAAAATTTATCGAGGGTTCAGCTTTACTGATGTTGAAAAAGAAAGATATGTCAAGCCGTTATATTGTGGTTGGCAGTTTATTCACAGTCCACACTATAGGCATATGGTATCGTTATTTACAAGCCAACATAAACATTCACGGTCACAATAACATTATTTGAAAGAAATATTATCTATCTGCAAGGACATTAGATAATGGTTGAACATGAACTAAAAGATAATACAATAAAGATGTGTCTCTCACATTATCGTGAAGGCAATTGTAAATAAGTAGTTGCTTTACAATTATAAGAAAGGACATTATCTTATTGCGGTGTGTGTTGGAAGCTTAAACTTCCATTTACTAAACGATAATAGCGCCTGTCAGTGTGGTCTAAATACAGCTTCTTCAATTAGCCTACTTAATAACGACATAAGAATCTATAATGAATCGAAGCCTTTGTCTCATAAGAAGTCATTTCGCTCAATCATGCTTTCATTTTAAAATTCCCGTGTTTAATGGTCTTCAGGACATAAGAGCACTCTTTTCTCAGTTTTTATCTTCAGTTGTTTTCTTTCAGTGTCTATTTGACTTGAGTGTACTAGAAGTGTTAGGGGACGTCACAGAAAAACGGTCTCTTAGCATAAACGCTAATCTATAATGAATCGTAGCCTTTACCTTATAAGCAGTTATTTATCCATATTATGTTGTCACCTCAAATTCCCAAGTTTTTATAGTTTTCGAGGTCATAACAACCTTGGAGTTTTCTGTTTCGAGTGCATGATCTTATAAAAAGCATAAAGAACATACATCATGTTAATGAGACTGTGAAGTGCTTGTTGGTCATGAGTCTTTGGTCTTCAAATGTAAACAGTCTCAGTGTCATATCAGTAGAAATATTACAACATAACATAACATAACATCAAGTTTCTTCAAGGATTGGTCCTACAAGTCACTGTATTTATATCGCCTATGAATTTAGTTTTTGAATCTAGGTTGTTTTTTACCTTTTGGTTCTAGGAATATCAGATTGAATTTATATCTGTTCTTTAAGAATACTGTACGGCAGCATCATCCAAGAACGTTCATCTACCTCTAAGTTCAAATAAATTTTAATTGAGTACAAGAGCCCTTCTCTAAGATATCCAATGATTGTCACGTCAGATAACCGAGTTTTCTAGATTTAGTTTTCTAGATTTAGTATGAAGAAAATATTTTGTATATTTTCACCATAATGCCTTCACAAAAGCAATTTCGCTTGAAAAAAACATTGACATAGAAGATTTGTTTAGATCATCCATTCCTACAACAGAACTATGACTCAAATGATTATTTCAAAAAAGGGGTTAATTTATAAAATCAATATAAATGTTCACAATCATGCTGCCTGCTGTTTGATTTACAGAGTTTCCAATTAAACTAATTGAAAAGTTCCAAAATGAGCATGCTATTTCTCATAAGGAGATTTGACAGTCTATCACTTGGCTTCATATAGTTAATCTAATAAAGAATTGGTCACATCATCAGGGGGTGTAAATGGCCACAAAGATGCAACCTCCCACGCAGGTAGAGTTGTGTAAATTGACCGTATTAGTATATGAGTCATTCTCAAAATTTGTACACATTTCATTTTGGACAAATCTACGGTTTTGTGAGTGGGTTTTGATAAACAAAATTATACTTTTTTGATAGCAACTTTTAAAAATGTCAGTAACATTACAAACATTTGTCCTAACCAGTACAACAAATTCAGCCATAAAAACTCTTGTCAAATACATTGTGACAAGAACATTTTCAGTATCATTGAAAACTGCTATACAAAAACTATTAGAACTATAATTCTTTTGATTGATATCATTAATGGACTACCCTCCTCAAAACAGATGTATATCATTAATTTCACAGCCATCTTGTTCCTTCACATCCTCTGTTGTATCTATGTATGTTGCCATACCTTTACATGCTCTCAAAATTCATTTCTTTAGTTTAGACATCGTTTGGTTCATTGAATAAATAATCGCTTGGGTTATGTCTAGAAAATCTCAAGATAACTTAAGCCAATTTACAGTGTTCTTAGATATCAAAACATTTCAACATAGAACAGTTTATTTCGAAATGCTTCAGTAGTAAATTTATATAAAGACGCGTATTCAGATACCATCACTGTGTGAAAAGAGTTGTGCTCTTACCAATTAAAAAACATTGATTGTCAAGATAGTTCATAAACTATACATGAATATCATGCAACCATTACGTTATGCGTTATATGATAATGTTTGCTTATATCATTGTATAAAAATGCACATCAATATAATGACGTTTTTGTAATAACACAATTTTTTTATTTCGAGAAAGTAATCATAACAATGTTTCAATTTGAGTTCGAAAGTAAAATGTAACGTACACAAGGTTAAATGAACAGTTTCTTCATAGTGTAAGTAAAAAATATATAAAGTATCAAGATTTTCTCTTCAAATCTAGCTATTGCCATGGTAACATGTGTAAGTGCCGTGGCAACATTGTCGACAGATGGTATGGTGTTATGCTTTTGTCATCAATAATTTATAGTATTTGAAAAAACAATATCTCTTGATTTTGAATTCAAAAACGTCTATATATAAAATAAAGCATTCATGCATGCATACACGTGCATCTGTTCCTGTGGCCCACGTCAAAAGATTTCTATCATACTTACAAATTTGACACTTCTGAGATGAATATTTCAATGTAAAACATTCCAATAAGAATAGGTATTGATTCCTGCGTGCTCCAAAACAGTTCACGTTCCTGTACATTCATCCATTATAATACCTTTGCAGAATCTGTTTAGGCTTCAGCATCTACGGGTAAATGAATAGAATGTCCTGAATGTTGAAGAACTTGAAGGAAGCACACAGGAACGGGTAATGTAGTATCACACTTAATACAAGATATCTGTCCACTCTTGAATACAACTATGTATTTCTCATTGAGTGAGGTAGAGTGTTTATATGTTCATGAGTGGTCAGCGGTGAACATACAAAACTATTCTACCTCATGAGATGAGTTAAACATTGTATTTCTCAATAATTGATTGATGTTTTTGGCATGTCAAAAATATTCTGATAATCTATGCGAATATACTTTGTCTTGGTCCAATTGTGTCATCATCATATTCCCTTTGCGTGATCATTTGTACAATGGGTTAGTTTTACATGCAAATAAAATCGATGACAACACAGTCTGATCGATTGACGAACACAGCACGAATTCACACGACGGTACCTCGATAGTCATGCGAAGGGGAAGATGGAGACACGGATGCAATACAAAATTGCATGATCAACAAAATCACTCACTTCGCCCAAGCCAGTAAAACTCTTAAGACTTAAAGAGACACAGAGTATGTTGATAGAATCACATATGTCAAATTTTGAAATCGATGTTATTACATCAGGATCCACTAACTATTACTAAAAATAACAAGTTAAAGGTCAATCAGTACATTAGAGCGAATATGCGGCCATTCAAAGTCGGGATTTTGATCGAAAACCGGACAATGTGGCTCGAGTGTCGCGCGCAAATTCGCCAAACGTAATTTTGAAACCTTGTCATAAGCTGACAGGAAGATATATTCGATTCGATAGTGTTTATTAGGTATTGTAACTAATAGGTAGATTAATTGGATGCATAAATTCGAATATTAAACGTAATTGAGATGTTTTCTTTATTTTTCAATAAGATCAAGCATTTTAGAGATATTATGCATAAATGGATATATTTGCAAGTCCAGTGATGAGATATGAACTTCAATCAGCATATTAGATATTCTGTAGCTTGTCAAAACCAAATAAAATTTTAAGAAAGATACTCTGTGTCACTTTAAGATGCGTTGTCAAATGACCCGATCCTTTGCGAATTTGCACATTTTCAAATCCGTGTTTCCATCTTCTGTCAAATTTGGCTAAGTGTGAAGAGCCTAAAATCAAATATAGACTTCATTACCGGTGGTGTTTTGTCATGTGACTTTTCTGAGACGAATGTGTGTTTCTGTATAACCGAAGCTACTACCACAACAATGACATGCAAACACATGTTGCTACTGCTACTGCTACTGCTACTGCTACTGCTTTTGCTTCTACTAATTCTATTATAAATGTTCTTGTGCTAGAATATTATTGCTGATGTTAAAACTACTACTAATCCCACAACTACAACTACAACAAGAACAACTGATGTTTAGATGTTGTGCATGCTGCACTCTCTGCTGCTTGATTTTCTACTTCCTACATTTACTGATACATCAACCTAACTTTTGGAACATGGTTTATTGCAAGTTGCATCTATACAACACAATTCAGGAAACTTCAATTGGCTAATCCTATAGATTCAGATTCAGTTTATTCAGTATTTCAGGCCATTAGGCCTATAGTACAAGTACAGAGGCAGATAATATTTGATATCAAGTGGTAACAACATTTCGACAATAGAAGACAGGTTTTAAATACACTGCTATTGCTTTGATAACATCAATATTTTTGGAATTTAAAAGGCTAATCCTATAATTACACAGGGAGACCTAAATTGTTGTTTAATTTCTTAATTTTATCTCAACTATTAAAGATGTTTCTTAAGAAACTATCATTTACAATTATTAACGACAGTGACATTCTCACAAGGGAGTACTAGCAAGTACTGGAATAGCTCCAGTCAATACTTCAAGGCTGTCAAGGTGAAAACAATAAAACAAGGGAATTCTTAAACGATTCTTTAACTCTTAGACTTAGATTTATTAAGCATTCTGGGGTACGTATTTACTCCATATATAGCAGGTTAACTGCATGAGCTATACTATGATCAAACTGACAGTCGCAATCATCAACAAGATTTTTAATTATGCATATTCTCTCGTGGTCACTACCTATGACCTTAGAGGGAAATCTGACCACTCAGTCGAGCGTTCTTTTCAACAATGTCTGGAACTCTCTATTAAACAACTTCATGTCAAAATCTCTATCTAACAACTTGTAAAGTGAAGTCTTATTAAAGGAAAACACCTTCTATCAATATTGAGCGAAGATGTGTGTCAGACCGCTTCATTACCTAAAAAACTCCTCAAAGATCTAAGCCATATTGTCTTAGATTAATTGCATGTTCTGATGCCCTGTCTGTATTTCAAAGTAAATATATTTGTTATAAGTGGCTTAATCATAAGCTCAAAAGACATTTCCAAAGATTGTAGTAAACCGGTCAGAATTCGTATTTAGATAATGTTTCTTTCATGTCAATTCTGAGCACATATAATCAATCAAAGCTATTGGTTTTTTTTATTAAAGAATATAAACAACCAAGAATAATCGAAACATCCCTAACACATACCTGCTTGGCAAGCACTCTCAGAAATATCTTTGAAAGGAAATGAACATAGAAATTTTATACTCGGAACTGAATGCACGTTTTTCTGCCTTAAAGGGGCAGTAGCACGTTTTTTGATAATTTTATATTTTAAATATTTCACTGATAATTGTAAGTTATTGCTAAATGTATTATTTTGACAGTGTCAAAAATCTCATTACACAAGCCAATCATCCTTAGTCAGAGGACAAAGTATGAAGATTCACATAAAATTCATTGGCGGCCATTTTTGTGTGAACACCTTTAATTCATTGTGTGCAAGAAAAAGGAATCGCATGGCTAAACTTTACATTTTACATATGAATTATAACTGCTTCATTTAGTTTAAATACATTGTCTTTCAATTGGAACCATTAATTTTCATTTTACTGACATCACCTTATATTCCCCCTAAAAACCTGCACATTCTAGCTTAGGTTATGGATTTCAATAATGCACCGAATAGAGAACTCTGAGACTCAATGTAGTATATGGCCCTTTAGCTTGTTTTTGAACAAACTTACAGACAAAAAGCGTGAACATATTAATTTCTATCACAGTTATTTATATTGATAATATCCAATTTTTATTGAATTTATACATATTATAATGTTTTCATTCCAATTCCAAAGGTCCAAAAATATACTGATGGAAATGAATAAGGGAACGCTTAATTACTTTTAACTTATGTCTGGCATGTTCCGTTTGTTCGAGGCTGCGTGGGGCCATTATAAACTGAAAATGTTGAAGTTTACTTTCACTGAAAAAGATACCATGCACGTGAAAATTGATTTCCATGAACTTCATGCATGGTAACGTCCATTTAACCTTCAAGGAGTCAACGAATGTCAGTGTACCTTTACCTTAAGAATCATGCCAAGAGCATACCTTTCTGATAATGAGAAATGGCAGGCTATCGGGTGCATAAACTGCTATGGCCGTCCAAGAGCCCAGACATTAATCCCGTTGAACACCTCTGGGACATTCTTGGACGTCGGGTGAGGGATCGTGATGTTCTACCCCAGACACTTGATGCCATGTTCCAGGCTCTCCAAGAAGAGTGGCGCGCAGTTCCTCGGGCTGTCATCCGGAAGTTGATCCAAAGTGTTCCATGACAGTGTGAAGAAGTGATCAGGAAACAGGGAGGACACACCAGATACTGAAATTTCACCTGTGGTGTACATACTTTATGATATATACTTGATCAAAAACCCACGACAATAAAACAAATTTCACCATCAATACATGCGTTCCTTTATTCATTTCCATCAGTATAACATTGAAAAGGCATTGAATTAACTTAGATATTATTATAGATTAATTTGCTTCTGATTGTTGAATCCTATGCTAATACATTGATTAAATATTGATTATATTGTTTTGTCTAGCTGATCAAAAACACATGTAGTTGATCTTGTTTTTGTGGAATGCTCTTGATCATGTATAATTACACACAAAGTACTGCTCTACCACGCTTTCATGTATCAATCTATGTTTTCTTTCTTGTCTTGATAACGGCCTGACTGACTTTAGATAAACACATTTTAATCTCCTCTTTCTGCATTAGGCAATTTTGTAAAAAAGCTCCATAATAATAATACTGACTTAATTTGTGGTGTACAATGAGATGAAAATCTATTGAGTGATCAGATTTATGGATGTTGAAAAAGAAGGATATGCCAAGCCCTTATAGTGTAGTTGACAGTTTATTCACAATCCACACTATGGGCATATGTTACCATTATTTACAAGCCATGACTATTATGTAACATGATAGTTATCTAGTCATGGTCACAATATCATTATTTGTAAACTATATTTATCTTTGTGCGATGACATTAGGTAATGTTTGCTCTTTTATTTCCTTGACAACTTTAATAATTGTTGGCCCAATTTCCAAATACGAATTAATTGATAATACACAAAAGATGTATCTATCTAAGATTTACATTATCATGAAGTCAATTAGAAACGTGTTGTGGCTTTACGATAATGCGAAATATTTTAAGTTTTCGATTTCATCTGCACAAAAACAGCAAAGGAAATTTTCTTATTGAGTTGTGGGTTTGAAGCTTATACTTCCATTTACTTAACGATAATAGCGCCTGTCAGTGTGGTCTGAATACAGCTTCTGCAATTAGCCTACTTAATAACGACATTAGAATCTACAATGAATCGAAGCCTCTGTCTCATAAGAAGTCATTTCGCTCAATCATGCTTTAATTTTTAAATTCCCGTGTTTAATGGTCTTCAGGACATAAGAGCACTCTTATCTCAGTTTCCTTTCTCGGTTTCTATCTTCAGATGTTTTCTTTCATTGTCTGTTTGACTCGAGTGTACTAGAAGTGTCAGGGGATGTCAGAGAAAAACGGTCTCTTTGCATAAACGCCAATCTATAATGAATCGTAGCCTTTACCTTATACGAAGTTATTTAACAATGTTCTGCTTTCACCTTAAATTCCCCTATTTTATAGTTTTCGAGGCCATAACAACCTGTAAGTTTTCTGTTTCGAGTGCACTGGTCGTGTCGGAATGACGATCGTACATCATAAAGAACATACATCATGTTAATGAAACTGTGAAGTGCTTGTTGGTCACGAGTCTTTGGTCTTCAAATATAAACAGTCTCAGTGTCATATCAGTAGAAATATTACTACATAACATAACATCAAGTTTCCCCAAGGATAAGTCCTGCAAGTCACTGTATTTACCGCCATTGAATTTAGTTTTTGAGCCTAGGTTGTTTTTTACCTTTTGGTTCTAGGAAAATCAGATTGAATTTATTTCTGTTCTTTAAGAATACTGCACGGCATAATCACCAAAGAACGTGAATCTACCTCTAAGTTCAAATAAATTTTAATTGGTTAAGACGTAAAGTATTTTGTATATTATAATCATAAACACAAAAGCAAATTCGCTTGAAAAAAAACCCATTGACATAAAAGGTTTATTAAATCATCCATTCCTACAACAGATGATTTTTTCAAAAAGACGGTTAATTGATAAAATCAATATAAATCTTCACAGTCATGTTGCCTGCTGTTTGATTTACGGAGTTTCCAATTAAACTGATTGAAAAGTTCCAAAATGGGCATGATATTTCTCATAAGGAGATTTGACAGTCTATCACTTGGCTTCATATAGTTAATTTAATAAAGAATAGGTCACATCATCAGGGAGTGTAAATGGCCACAAAGATGCAGCCTCCCACTCAGGTAGAGTTCAGTGTAAATTGACCGTATTAGTATATGAGTCATTCTCAAAATTTGTACACATTTCATTTTGGACAAATCTTCGGTTTTGTGAGTGGGTTTTGATGCTTAATGTTATTTCTTACTTTTTATAATATTCTGAATATGATGAATATAAGTGTTGCAAGCTAAAAATATTTGTTATCCCTTTTGATAGCAACTTTTAAAAATGTCAGTACCATTACAAACATTTGTCCTAACCAATACAACAAATTCAGCCATTAAATTTATTAACAAATACATTTTGACAAGATGTTAAAAACATTTTCAATATGATTGAAAAGTGCTATACAAAAACTATTAGAACTATAATTCTTTTGATGGATATCATTAATGGGTTTAAGTTTGATTATTTGACCACACCCCCGCCCTCCCTCAAAACAGATGTACATGTATATCATTAAATTCACAACCATCTTGTTCTATCATATCCTGTGTTGTATACATCTATGGATCATGCCATACCTTTACATGCTTTCAAAGATCGTTTGGTTTATTGAATAAATAATCGCTTGGGTTATGTCTAGAAAATCTCATGATAACTTAACCTATTTAAATTACAGTGTTCTTAGATATCAAAACATTTCAACATAAAACAGTTTATTTCGAAATGGTTCAGTAATAAATTTATATAAAGACGCGTATTCAGATATCATCACTGTGTGAAAAGAGCTGTGCTCTTACCAATTAAAAAAACATTGATTTTCAAAAAGTTCATATACTATACATAAATATCATGCAACCATTACGTTATACCTTATATGATAATGTTTGCTTATACCATTGTATAAAAATGCACATCAATTTAATGATGTTTTTGTAATAACACAATATTTTTACTTCGAGAAAGTAATGATAACAATGTTTCAATTTGAGTTCGAAAGTACTAAAATGTGACAGACACAAGGTTAAATGAACAGTTTCTTTATATTGTAAGTAAAATATATGTGTATGAAAATTTTCTCTTCCAATTTAGCTATTGCCATGGTAACATGTATAAGTGCCATGGCAACATTGTCGACAGATGTTATGGTGTTATGCTTTTGTCATCAATAATTTATAGTATTTGCAAAAACAATATCTCTTGATTTTGAATTCAAAAACGTCTATATATAAAATGAAACATTCATGCATGCATACACGTGCATCTGTTCCTGTGGCCCACGTCAAAAGATTTCTACCATACTTACAAATTTGACACTTCTGAGATGAATATTTCAATGTAAAACATTCCAAAAAGAATAGGTATTGATTCCTGCGTGCTCCAAAACAGTTCACGTTCCTGTACAGTCATCCAGTATAATACCTTTGCATAATCTGTTTAGGCTTCAGCATCTACGGGTAAATGAATAGAATGTCCTGAATGATGAAGAACTTGAAGGAAGCACACAGGAACGAAGGGAATGTGGTGACAACCGTCGTAGAATCTGACAGACCCTGTCCTAATCAAAGTGAATCTTCGCTCGACTTTTGGTATAACAACTCTCGTACTTCATGATGTATACGTTTATCATTCGATGACCGTCACCTATTTTATCATAACGGATTACAACGTATCACGATATGACAAGAAGAAAATAATGACTAAACAAATGTCCACTAAATTTCAGGCAATCATTAAGAACATAGAGAGAGAAAATATGTCATAAGTACTTTTTCGGGAGTATTCAACGAGTAATGTAGTATCACAGTAAATAGAAGATAATATCTGTCTCCTCTTGAATACTACCATGTATTTCTCATTGAGTGAGGTAGAGTGTTTATATGTTCATGAGTGGTCAGCGGTGAATGTATAAAACTATTCTACCACATGAGATGAGTTAAACATTGTATTTCTCAATAATTGATTGATATTTTTGGCATGTCAAAAATATTCTGATAATCTATGCGAATATACTTTGTCTTGGTCCAATTGTGTCTCCATTCATACGACAATAGCTCCGAATATGTGTCATCATCATATTCCCTTTGCGTTATCATTTGTACAATGGGTTAGTTTTACATGCAAATAAAATCGGATCGATTGACGAACACAGCACGAATTCACACGACGGTACCTCGATAGTCATGCGAAGTGGAAGATGGAGACACAGATGCAATACAAAAATGGCATGATCAACAAAATTACTCACTTCGCCCAAGCCAGTAAAACTAGGCTAAGTGTGAAGGGCCCTTAAATCAAATATAGACTTCATTACCTGTGGTGTTGTGTCATGTGACTTTTCTGAGACGAGTGTCTGTATAACCGAAGCTACTACCACAACAATGACATGCAAACACATGTTGCTACTGCTACTGCTTCTACTAATTCTATTATAAATGTTCTTGTGCTGGAATATTATTGCTGATGTTAAAACTACTACTAATCCCACAACTACAACTACAACAAAAACAACTGATGTTTGGCTCCTGTGCATGCTGCACTCTCTGCTGATTGATCTTCTACTTCCTACATTTACTGATACATCAACCTAACTTTTGGAACACGGTTTATTGCATGTTGCATCTATACAACACAATTCAGGAAACTTCAATTGGCTAATCCTATAATTATACAGGGAGACCTAATTTGTTGTTTAATTTCTTAATTTTATCTCAACTATTAAAGATGTTTCTTAAGAAACTATCATTTACAATTATTAACAACAGTGACATTCTCACAAGGGAGTACAAGCAAGTACTGGAATAGCTCCAGTCAATACTTCAAGGTGAAAACAATAAAACAAGGGAATTCTTAAACAATTCTTTAACTCTTAGACTTGGATTCATTAAGCATTCTGTGGTACGTATTTACTTCATATATAGCAGGTTAACTGCATGAGCTATACTATGATCACACTGACAGTCGCAATCATCAACAAGATTTTAACTTATGCATATTCTCTCGTGGTCACTACCTATGACCTTAGAGGGAAATCTGACCACTCAATCGAGCGTTCTTTTCAACAATCTCTGGAACTCTCTATTAAACAACTTCATGTCAAAATCTCTATCTAACAACTTGGAGAGTGAAGTCTTATTAAAGGAAAACACCTTCTATCAATATTGAGCGAAGATGTGTGTCAGACCGTTTCATTACCTAAATAACTTCTCAAAGATCTAAGCTATATTGTCTTAGATTAATTGCATGTTCTGATGCCCTGTCTGTATTTCAAAGTAAATATATTTGTTATCAGTGGCTTAATCATAAGCTCAATAGGCATTTCCAAAGATTGTAGTAAACCGGTCAGAATTCGTATTGAGATAATGTTTCTTTCATGTCAATTCTGAGCACATATAATCAATCAAAGCTATTGGGTTTTTTTATTAAAGAATATAAACAACAAAGAATAATCAAAAACATCCCTAACACATACCTTCTTGGCAAGCACTCTCAGAAATATCTTTGAAAGGTCATGAACATAGAAATTTTATACTCGGAACTGAATGCACGTTTTTCTACCTTAAAGGGGCAGTAGCACGTTTTTTGATAATTTTATATTTTAAATATTTCACTGATTATTGTAAGTTATTGCTAAATGTATTATTTTGACAGTGTCAAAAATCTCCTTACACAAGCCAATCATCCTTAGTCAGAGGACAAAGTATGAAGATTCACATAAAATTCATTGGCGGCCATTTTTGTGTGAACACCTTTAATTCATTGTGTGCATGAAAAAGGAATCGCATGGCTAAACTTTACATTTTACATATGAATTATAACTACTTCATTTAGTTTAAACACATTGTCTTTCAATTGGAACCATTAATTTTCATTTTACTGACATCACCTTATATTCCCCCTAAAAACGTGCTACTGCCCCTTTAAGACTATGGTATAACATTGCTCAATCTCACCCCACATCTTTATCTAGGTAAATGGCCCCCTAGGCTGGATCGAATTCGAGATAGTTTTAAACATTCACCATTTCGAAAGTAGGTTGAAACTTAAAAGAACTGTCCTCTAAGATGTCAATAAAATGGGGTCACTGTTTTATAAGATCATTGAGAATGATATACTTATGTCACCTGGAGTCTTAAAGTGGCAGTAGCACGGTTTTAATTTTCAAGTTTTCACTGAAAACGTAGGTTAATGCAAAATGTATTATTTTGATAGTGTCAAAAATCTCATCATACAAACCAATCATCCATAGTCAGAAAACAACTTCTAAAGATTGACATAAAGTTCATTAGCGGCCATTTTTGTGTGAACACCTTTAATTCAAAAACAGGAATCGCATTGCTGCAGTTTACATTAAATATTTGATTATTACTGCTTCATTTAGTATAAATACATTGTTTTTCAATTAGAACCATTTTATCTTAATTTTGCTGTCATCAGCTTATAATCCCTATAAAACGTGCTACTGCCCATTTGAAGAACGTTTTTATAAAACATAAAGAGATTGTATGATATTCAACTTAAATTGTAATTCACGCAATCGTTTTATCTTCAATGGTAAGTATATTTGTTACATTTTACCATTGGCCTTTTTTCAAATATCATATATCAAAATTTAAAATTCGTATTTTCTTCTTCTTTTTTTCTATGAGGTTCATTCATTTTAGAAAATAAATCATTATTGAAGTCATGGGTCTGGTTTTTTTTGTTAATTGCGTATCTGTCATGGACGTAATAGGTAAAGATAAAAAGTCCTTAGTCCTTATTACTAGTATAGAATTGTTGCTTATGATGGTGCAGGGAGCTTTAGCCACTTCCAGTACGTGATAATGATATACTACGTAGCGCTTTGAGCAACTGCTTAGGAGATGGATATATGCACACTATAGGTGGACTATTATTATTAATTTCAGATATAAGAATCCTTGGGAAAATTCTGCATGATAATGCTTTTGAAATTGTGTCTTTCCAAAGCTTTATTAGTAAATGAACCAACACTATTATTTTTACCTACTCCCTACTTCCCTGACGTTATAAATCGCTTAATTCTAATTACTAATTAAGTATTATAGTAAATGTTGGTTTCACTCCAATACGTTTAAACTCTGCAATTCTGCCTGACCGTGTTTACAGACATAAACCAGTAACAAAACAGCTTGGTCAACTTTAAAGTTCGAATTGAGGTCTCTTGTTTTATTGTCACTAGAGATCTTCAACGAAAATGATCAATGTCGATGTACTCTCCAACCATTATGGACTCCCATTTCTAGACACTCAAACGAGCTCTTAGTGATTTTCGTTTTATTGGAAGATCTTTAGTTTTGATCTAAATGTACATCAATAAGAAATGCTGAAAACAGATATCCTGTTCACAATGGTTCTGTGTTTTTTTCTTACTGTTTTTATAGGTCTTGCAAGTTCATCGTTTCAAACATTTTATATGAGCTTAAAACATACAAATAGAGTAATATATAAACAGTTCATGATTCATGCACAAGAACTAAGATACATAAGTTTGATAAGAGCTGTGATTACAATACTGTTTGATGAGGTAACCGTGCTTCTATCCCTAATTTTTTATATCTATAATGTAAATTCGTTTATAAAGCATTCTTGACAATCGGTTAGTTATCATACTCCTTGAAGGCTGATATTGTAAAAAGAGGAGATTGTAGAGTTTGCACAGAGATATGAAATCTTTTATCAATGCTTGATTATCTCAGTTTGACCATTGTTATATTCACACCATTGCACATTCAAGCTAAGGTTATGGATTTCAATAATGCACCGAATAGAGAACTCTGAGACTCAATATAGTATATGGCCCTTTAGCTTGTTTTTAAACAAACTTACAGACAAAAAGCGTGAACATATTAATTTCTATCACGGTTATTTATATTGATTATATCCAATTTTTATTGAATTTATACATTTTATAATTATTTCATTCCAATTCCAAAAGTCAGGTCCAAAAATAACATTGAAAAGGCTGTTTTAAAACCTTGCGTATGATTGTTGAATCCTATGCTGATACATTGATTAAATATTGATTATGTTGTTTGGTCTAGCTGCTCAAAACACATGTAGTTGATCTTGTTTTTGTGGAATATATCTATGTTTTCTTTCGTGTCTTGATAACGGCATGACTGACTTTAGATAAACACATTTAATCTCCTCTTTCTGCATTAGACAATTTTGTAAAAATGCTTTAAAATAATTATACTGACTTAATTTGTGTTGTTCAATGAGATGAAAATCTATTGAGTGATCAGATTTACGGATGTTGAAAAAGAAAGATACATCAAGCCGTTATAATGTAGTTGACAGTTTATTCTCAATCCACCATGGGCATATGTTATCATTATTTACAAGCCATGACTATTGTGTAACATAATAGTTATGTACTCACTGTCACAATATCATTATTTGTAAACTATATTTATCTTTGTGCGATGAAGTAATGCTTGCTCTTTTATTTCCTTGACAATGTTAAACTTTAATAATTGTTGGCCCAATTTCCAGATACGAATTAATTGATAATACACAAAAGATGTGTCTCTCTAAGATGTACATTATCATAAAGTCAATTAGAAACGTGTTGTGGCTTTACGATAATAAGAAATATAAGTTTTCGATTTCATCTGCACAAAAACAGCAAAGGAAATTCTCTTATTGCGTTGTGGGTTGGAAGCTTATACTTCCATTTACTAAACGATAATAGCGCCTGTCAGTGTGGTCTAAATACAGCTTCTGCAATTAGCCTACTTAATAACGACATTAGAATCTACAATGAATCGAAGCCTCTGTCTCATAAGAAGTCATTTCGCTCAATCATGCTTTCAATTTAAAATTCCCGTGTTTGATGGTCTTCAGGACATAAGAGCATTTTTTTCTCAGTTTCTTTTCTCAGTTTCTATCTTCAGTTGTTTTCTTTCAGTGTCTGTTTGACTCGAGTGTACTAGAAGTGTCAGGGGACGTCAGAGAGAAACGGTCTCTTAGCATAATGCCAATCTATAATGAATCGTAGCCTTTACCTTATACGAAGTTATTTAACCATATTTTGTTGTCACCCCAGTTTTTATAGTTTTCGAGGTCATAACAACCTTGGAGTTTTCTGTTTCGAGTGCACTGGTCGTGTCGGAATGACGATCTTACAGCATAAAGAACATACATCATGTTACTGAGACTGTGAAGTGCTTGTTGGTCATGAGTCTTTGGTCTTCAAATGTAAACAGTCTCACTGTCATATCAAAATAGAAATATTACAACATAACATAACACCAAGTTTCTTCAAGGATTAGTCCTACAAGTCACTGTAT
This sequence comes from Steromphala cineraria, assembly GCA_916613615.1. Taxonomy (NCBI): domain Eukaryota; kingdom Metazoa; phylum Mollusca; class Gastropoda; order Trochida; family Trochidae; genus Steromphala; species Steromphala cineraria. The sequence goes on from OU744726.1 coordinate 2,576,268, forward strand.
ATTTATCGCCTTTGAATCTGGTTTTTGAATCTAGGTTGTTTTTTATCTTTTGGTTCTAGGAAAATCAGATTGAATTTATTTCTGTTCTTTAAGAATACTGTACGACATAATCACCAAAGAACTTTCATCTACCTCTTAGTTCAATAAATTTTAATTGGTTAAGACGTAAATTTAGTAAAATAAGTCCTTCCCTAAGATATCCAATGATTGTCACGTCAGATAACCGAGTTTTCTAGATTTAGTTTTCTAGATTTAGTTTTCTAGATTTAGTTTTCTAGATTTAGCATGAAGAAAGTATTTTGTATGTTTTCACCATAATGCCTCCACAAAAGCAAATTCGCTTGAAAAAAAACATAAACATAAAAGATTTGTTTAGATCATCCATTCCCACAACAGAACTATGACTCAAATGATTTTTTCAAAAAAGGGTTAATTGATAAAATCATTATAAATGTTCACAATCATGCTGCCTGCTGTTTGATTTACAGAGTTTCCAATTAAACTGATTGAAGTTTCCAAAATGAGCATGCTATTTCTCATAAGGAGAACTTACAGTCTATTATTTGGCTTCATTTGGTTAATTTAATAATACGTGACTAATAAGGATATTTGTCACATCAACAGGGGGTGTAAGTAGACACACACATACAACCTCCCACGCAGAACGAGTTCAGTAGAAGTTGATCATATTAGACTAATACGAGTCATTCTCAAAATTTGGTTTATTTTTCATTTTGGGAAAATCTAAGATTTTGTGAGTGTGATTTGATGCTGAATGTTATTTCTGACTTTTTATAGTATTCTGAATATACCAAATATAACTGTTACGAGCTTAACACAAATTTACTTGTTATCAATTTTGGTAGAATCCTAATGAAAGTATGTCCCTACCATTACAAAATCTTCAAACAATGTCTTAGTATAAAAAATCCTTTTGAATTTATTCCATGTACACATATACTGATAAAATTAGTTCCTCAATATGATAGACTTATTCGTTTTGAATAAATGAATGTTTAAACTTTTATAGCTCCAATAAATCAAAAATATTATGTATCGTAAATTTAGACACATAAAGTTTATATTACAAATATAATTAGAATAATTTATTCTATAATCAACTCAACCCCTACCGATAGCATACTGAAAATAGAATTCAAAGGTAAAAAAACACAAATTTTTCGAGCTTGAGTTCCAAAAATTAAGAACATCTTTTTAAATACATAAAAAGTTTCTGGTTTTTTTTGCTTAATAAACAATAATAATACAAGTGAAAATAATTTTCACACATAGATAAAATAAACAAACTTTTGAAAATGTCACTACCATCACAACAATTTGTCCTAACCGCTAAAAACCAAATCAACCTGGAACCACTGCTCTAACCACTACAACCCTTGAAAATGACTGTCAAACACAACATGACAAGATGTTTAAAACATTTCAAGTGTGATTGAAAAAAATTGATACGAAAACCTATTAGAACCTTTAGAAGTCTTATTATTATCATTACTACTTTAAGTGTTATTACTTTATAACCCCCTCGGCCTTCATCCACCCCACCCCCCAAAACGGATGTACATCGTCTACATCTTGTACCTTTACGTCCACTGCTGGATCAATCTACCCTACCTTTACATGCTTTCAAAACTCATTTAATTTGTTCGTCTCTTCAGAGAGATCGATTGCTTTATTGGATAAATAATTGCTAGGTATCTGTTTATGTAAATTTGAATCTCATGTTCATCTAAACCATTTTAGTGTGTTCTTAATGTAAATATCTAATCATATTTGGAAATACTTCACTGATAAATTTCTATGAAGACGTTTATTCAGATATCACCATTGTGTTCTGTTGTGCTCTTACCAATATAAAAATCCTTTATTTCAAAATTAGTTCATAAACTATTCATGAATATCATTTAATCATTACTTTATGCGATAATGTTTGCTTATTTCATTGAATAATAATGCACTTCGATGTATATACGTTATTGTAATAACACAACCTTTTTAGTTTGAGAAAAAAAACGTTTCAGTTTGAGTTCGAGGTAAAAAATTATTTTGAGAGACATCATAAAAACGTTCAATTTGAGTTCGAAAGTACTTGAATGTGACGTACACAAGGTTAAATGAACAGCTTCTTAATATTAACAGTTAAAAAATAAATGCGTATCAGAATTTTCTCTTCAAATTTAGCTATTGCTATGGTAACATGTGTAGGTGCCATGGCAACATTGTCGACAGATGTTATGCTTTTGTCATCAATAATTTCCATTATTTGAAAAAACAATATCTCTTGATTTTAAATTCCAAAACGTTTGACTTTTCCGAGACGGGTGTGTGTTTTTGTAAAAACGAAGCTTTCACTACAACAATGAAAATACATGTTGCTATTGGTAATGCCACTACTGTTTCTATTATAAATGTTCTTCTGCTAGAATATTATTGCTGATGTTAAAACAACTAATCATCCGACAACTACACCAACAACAACAACAACTGGTGTTTGACTGCTGCGCTTGCTGCTTCTGTTTCTACTCACTCGCCTTATGTTAACAACATACTTCTTTGAAACAATAATCAGACATATTCGTTCAAGTGACTGCAGATATAGGTTGAAATTTAATCAAATGCATCACATGTCTTTTAGGTATCGAATGAATCGAAATTAACTTACTGTGCATTTTCTTTTATACTTCAAGTTAGTATATCAGTACTGAATAAAATTTCATTGTCGATGAAATACCTTCATAACATGGATAAAAATCACTTTACACGCTGCTGTATTTTTCTAGTTTTCATCTTAGCCATGTATCATCGTGCTTACAAAAATAAAATTAAACCTTGACGAAAGTTATTGTCATGTTTGCAACTTTCTTCATACTGATATGCGACTCCTGGGTAATGCTGACACTGAGACCTTTTACTGGTAAAGACTACAAAGTCATAACTAAGAAACCCAACACCAAGAAACCCTCCATAATGCGCAAAAGCTGTTTATGCTTTGAAGCTATTACAGTGTATTCTACGAGGTCCCCTGGCACGACAAGTGCTCTCGAGTCAAACACAAACTGTCATGATGAAAACAATAAAACGTTTGAAATACTCAAACGAAAGCTAATATGTAAAAATGGTTAAATTCATTATGCATTCTTAAATCGGTTTTAACACTATACAAAGGTTAATTTCATGAGTTGAATTAAGATCACACTGACAGTTATGATGAAAGATAAACTTCTTGCCAACAATGCAACTATAAAATTCAAGTATTTTTTTGTTCTTATGACATTGAAAATATTTCTTATAATGATAAGGTCATCAGATTAAGCTAGTAACACAAAACATGTAGTTTCCAAGTTGACACTTTTGTGGCATCGTACGTGATATTTTAATCATATTATAGTTTTAAGTTACGAAAAGTAGTTTGTTTGAGTTTAACATTAACATAATTATAAACAAACTTATTTCATGTCACGCAAATTCAAACTTTCCAAATCTGATACGGTGACCCTGACTAAATAAAAGAAAATCGTCGTGGCTGAGTAAAATGTTGTATGTTCTTTGTTCTTTGCTTTTAGTGTGGATGGATTGTCAACCACAGTATAACAGAAACTGCATGCCTTTCTTATTCAAATCCGTGTTTATCTGATCAGGTCCTTTGAAATCATCTTATTCTACTCATTAATATATTCAAAAGCAACAGTTGTACACGATTGCGAAGAAACTAAAGAGTGTAAACAGATGTTTATCTAAAAGCCAGATTGGGGATGTTGTGTCGGAATACAGACAAAATAGGTACGATTGACTTTTACATAGAATACGTCTATTTTGTTAATAGATTAATTTTTGTAACATTTATTAACACAAAATTTCATTTTTTGAAACGATGGTTTAATTTGTGTTTGAGAATACGGCATTAATAACTCGAAATAATTGTAATTGAAAATTGTAAATATGATGAATTCAACTAAAGTGTATACTTTCTTATGCCGGTCAGTTTATATATGTTACATTTTATAACATGTTCATAAAATCCCAGTTGTTAAATGTTATTGTGGTAATGAATTTTGTATATATATTTGACATCTTAATAAAGAGGAGTGTACTCTCGATCAAAAATTGTCACTTTTTATTTCAGTTATTACTATTTTGTCGTCATATTTCATATTATTACAACATGTAGTTAAAATTCAAATGAAGGGACACATAGTAATATATCATTCTATATCATACATTTTGTTTAAATAACGAATGTCAAACCAACTTAGCTTTTTCTCATGAAAACATGTACATGTACATGAATTCAGTACATGACGAAAATCACCAACGACTACTCTCATTACCTGTCAAATGTTACATGGTATTTGATACATGTACATAGGATACATTTAACAAATTTAACGTTTAGAAAGATACTTAGTATGAAGATTAAATTGCACTCAGTTCTGTCAACAAACTACATTGGATGTGTCACTATTTACACGTTCTGCTGACAAAATTGATCAATTGGCCAGAACAAATTAATTAATATTGCTAAAAAAAAAAAAACGACGTTTTTTTATTTTAATTTGATTTCAATAAAGGAACTAATTATTTTAAATGATAATATTGTGAGATTATGACATATAAACATCATAATCGTCTTTAAAGGGGCAGTAGCAAGTTTTTTTAGAAAAAACTATTTTCAATATTTTACTCATAATTGTACGTTAATGTTAAATGAATTGTTTTGATAGTGTCAAAAATCTCATAACACAAATCAATCGTCCATAGTCAGAGAACAAATTATAAAGATTCACATTAAATCAAAAGGCTGCCATTTACTCATTTTTGTAAGAAAGAAAGAGTCGCATGGCCGAACTTTACATTCAATCTTTAAAATATTACTGCTTCCTTTAGTTTAAGTAAATTGTCTTTCAATTGGAACCGTTTACCTTCATCTTCATGACATGACCTAATAGTCCCCCTAAAAACGTGCTACTGCCCCTTTAAAAGGCAGATATCTTGTTTATATATTACCAAAAATTTACTCTTTTACTTATGATTTTTTACTTGAAATTTATTTGAATTGTCAAGCACGTATCAAATATCATCATTTATCATATTTATATAAAAAAAAATGATATTCTGTGAAAAATGAAACTATTAAAAACACTAACACCAAAAAAAGTAAAAATTCAAATGCATCAGTTAGTGTAAAAGTGTCTCCTGAATTTGCAATCTGTACTAATGTTTTACGACAATAAGAACTTTAAACAAACCCCTGAAGTTACTTGTTGTTCATTAGGTGTATCCAGTGCGTTCCAACATTTTCAGTAAAAATCTTCCAAAAACAAAACAATCATGCTTCCTGGTCCAGAACTACGGACAGGAAGCTCTTTAAAACTAAACAAAATAATTGTTGCAAAGCAAAACACTTAAACAAAAGAAGTAAAATTTAAATGCATCAGCTGGTTTAAAAATGTCTCCTGATTTTACATGTTTTATGACAACAATACTCTTAAACCTTTCTCTCCCCACAGAGGCAGATCAAGTCATGTTAATTTAGCCTCTGTTCTATTACGCCGAAATCCGTGGGTTCCGGCAGTTTCCCCTGGCGGAAAAAACTTTCATCTCAATACATTTGAATTTCTTTATCAAATGACAAGGCTTCTCGCATGGAAAGGGTGGTTCATATCACAATGCTTTTGCCTTGATTCAGTAGCCAAAATGATGATTTAAGAACAGCGTCGCTGATTGGACAACTAATTTCGATTGCCTCCATTCAGGCATCTCCCATTCTATCCCACAAACTCGTCGTAATATAACAGAGGCTAAATCAACATGACTTGATCTGCCTCTGTGGGGGGAGAATGCTCTTAAACAAACCCCTGAAGTTATTTGTTATATATTCAGTGTAGTTCCAGTGCGTTCCAATATTTTCAATAAGAAGAGGAAGCTCTTTAAAATTCAACTTCTGATTCAAACACCATAAATTGGCCAATGTTCACGAAAACATAGAGCACAAAGTCCGTGACCCAGTTTCTATTTGTGTGCAGCTTTTCTGTCTTTCATACTTTCACAGCCCGTTTGTTAATTTATTTCTGGGCTGAAATCGCTCGTTTGATCTTCGCTGTCAAATTTCCTTACCTGATATCAAGCATCTAAAGTGTATATCTTATTTACTTTTTCGAGGTAATGTTCCATTTCTATGTCAAAACTATTAAAAGGAACGCAACAAATCTATACACAAATAAAATTCTGGTCAGTCACACTTTTCTGATTGACTGTTTAAATCATTAATGCATTTTGCAATAAACAATTATTTACAACTCTTTTTTATCGTTTGTAACATTAAAAACAGTTAATAACAATAATAGAGAGAAAAACATATTTTTCACCTATTCTTCCCTAAAACGTACCAGTAATCACTAATTTCATTGAACATTGATAACTTTATTGCAAAATCATTTAATATATAGAGAATTTATTCAATCTGTTATTCAAACGGGTCCTCTCTTGATAACTTAAAACATGCCTTAAATGCATTGAAATGAGTTGTGTACATGCTCTTGCAATTAAAAATGGACGCCATGGTAAACTTTTCATGTTTTGTGCATATAAAGAAAACACAGAGAGTGAAGTCAAAATGGCTAAAGAATAAAAGTTTTGTTTTCCTCGAAGAATATTCTGAATACTGTCAAGCTAAGTCACAGTGACACAGTCATCACACTCAGGGAGTTAAAGAGGGACTGAAACGCTATATGGCAACTTTCGGGATTCATGAAATAGTGATAACAATTTCACATGGACTCAACTTTAAATTTCTGAAATCGACCTAGAAACGGCTTAATTACGACTGTATAAAGAACACCGCCTAATTAGGCCGGCGAACAGAATAAAACGCACTGAAGCGTGCCTGCCTCGTGACGTGTTAGTAGGCGATGTGATACCCCCTTGTGTGCCCTCGTTATGTAAAACAACACAAGCTAACAGTACAGCTCGATGTTTAACCGTCGATTAAACACCCTAAACAACATCCACACATCTCAAACCTTCAATAAATCGGTAGTTTATTTATTCAACTGGCAATTTGTATTGATGAAAACGTAAGACCCTGATTAAAAACGAAGTTGTGCGCATAATGCTACAGCATGTAGGCCTAGATGGTCTCGCTTTGCGCAATGTTGTCATAAGACTGCACGTGAGAACCCGGATGATTATGTAAACAATTGCTCCCGTGTGAACTGTTTTATCTTCGTGCACAGTTGTTGGTTGTTATTGAATATTACTTTAGTAGCACAGCAGAAAGAATGTAATTATACAATACTATTTTTTTTTTACATTTAAACCATTTTTTTAGAATTGCCTTTGACTTCATTTTGTAACAGGATAAAAAACATATGTTTTTCTTAGTTATTTCATTTAGTGATGGACAATTTTACAATTCTCAATGAAAGACATGTATTGGATGATCACTGATGTCTTGTTTAAAACATTATTTTAATAGGGCATTTCACTGAAAATCTTAATGTGTTCACTCTTGTACATAGAGGAGATATTTTCCACAACAATACCCGATACATGGCCAAACAGAATGAAGATTTATTAAATGAACCTTATCCAAAATAATTATCAGATAGAGCAAAAACGGTATTCCTAATTTCAGGTTAATAGGTTATGATTTACCAATCGGAGAAAAAAGGGATGTTAAAGGAATACAATTGCTATTTGATGTTACCTAATTAGCTGATGTCATAAAATAGCCAGGTGTTGATGATTGTGCATTATATAACCTACCTGCTATAGTCATCATTTGATATCATCTAATTAGGAAACAGACAGGAAATACGATAGACAGCAAAGTAATTGTGTAATAAGTGAGTATCTGATCTAAAGAAAGTAAGTAACACCTGCAGACCAATGTCATTGTTTATTCAACCTTTTTACACAACGTTCAAATCTAAATGTGAGCATTGTATATTCGGATTATTACCATAAATCAGCCCAAAACTTTGTGCTATGTTTTATATTTTACTAATCTCCCTTATCTCTGCATGCCAAACTGTTCATTCAGTGAAAATGCGAGCTCGAAGCAGAAAATCGGTGTAGTGATCGGAACACGTGAATTCGATGTAGATTGTCACATTGCTCTGTTTGACCTAACACAGCGGGTCAATTTGGCGTGAAACCATCAATATGATGGGAATTTGTCTACGGAGACTTCATCAGGAGATATTCTAGGACAGTTGACAGCAACACAATGATATAACATACTGTTAATCGCTTTGAAAAGGCAGAACTGCGGATTTCGCCTATCATTTTCCATATGAGCAGACGAACGCTTCGCCTACTGCCACGTCACTTCCGGTATCCCCTGCCCGTGGCCTCTCAGCCTTGTTATGGTTTGTCGCTGGACGACGACAAGCAGACGCCTTGTTACGCAATGTTTACTTAGCTGTAGCTTCATTGAGAAACTGTGTATCGTTGCTGTTTTGGCCTAATATTTATGTTATATAGTTATTTGACCAATATCTTTTGAAAAATATATTTAAAAAAGGTTATGCAGCCCTTCTTTAATGTTTGTTTATGACTGCAATTACCAAGCAAAATTGGCTGGAATAATACAATGCGATCTATCTTCCAATATATCACCAAGCTGAAGTAGAAGATTTTATCATGAGACTGTCATTTACCATGCGGAAGAGACAATTTCATAATCCATTAATGAGTCAAAGTTGATTACGTGTTATTCATATGCACTTCACAGTACGAAATGGCATTACTGAAAGTGTCATTATAGATACCAATCACGAAATAAAAGGTTTTTTTCTATAGGACCTTAAAGAACAGGATCACATCAATAAATTAACTGTTTAACTGACTCATCAGTTATAATTCCTAACCGAACGAATCATGTCTCTCAAAACAAACTTTCATCGAATACCACCAGATGATGAACAATGGTATTAGATTGAGGCAATACCAATTTAAAATTGAGTCTGAAACTATCCAAGCATACAAAGTCATAATCAAAATAAGGCATTTATTGTGTTTATGTGTTATCAACATACACTGCGCAGCCCGAAATGATATCATTGAAAGTGTTTTCTTTAGATGTGTATCAATATAACCTGTATTTAAGATTATTGCTCATGTGTATGAAGAACTCATTATTCCATGGATACATTAACAGTACAGCTTCTACAACGAGTGACTTACATGCTAACTAGGTTACGGGAGAAAAACATTTTGTTTTAAATATCCTCCATTTGCTGTCATATTTTGAAGGCAGCTTGGAAATCATTTCCGCAACAGACATATAATTCGATACACTTTTCTGATGATTATTCTAAAAATGCACATTGAGCAACGTATATACAACACACAATATACAATCTTGTTATGTTGAACGTGTCTGTCAATATTGACTGGAATCACAAGTTGTACTATGACGTTTAAACAAGTGTCTTTCGAAAATAAATCAATGGCTAGAGGAAATTTAATTATGTACATATAGCTGAAATGACTTTCAAGCTTTATGCAAAATTAAACAGACTATATTTGATTAAGAAATAGTTACTTTATACAACTAATTAACATGTAGGTCTATTGAAATGGTCGCTTGTACATAATAATATGGCCAACCGCTGTACCTCAGTATAATACCTAGGTTAATGAAATATGATATTATGATTTTATGAAATATTAATTTGATAAGCCTTCAAATGATGAACAACTTTTAGATCTACAGTTTTCTTACAACTACAACTTAATCAAATGAAACTGTAAGATTCTTTTTCGAATGTCAATATGTCAATATTGACATATCATCTTTGAGCCGAAATCTTTGCTTTGTTATTCATCCTTAATGTTTCATTAAAATCTTGTGGGGTTTTTTTCACAGGTATTGGAAAATACTACATATCGGAAGCTAACTTTGTGTTCCTGTAGATAACGAAGATGGAGCAAAGGAGTTTTGAAAAAAATTATCATTTATTGTAAATTTCGGAAGTTAAATGACTAATTATTCTTTGCTGTTACACATTATTTCATCTAAAAACTTAAGTTACATTTCAGTCTTGTTGTTAAAGACTTTAAAACATTCCTAAAGATAGAACGTTGATAAAGACACCACAAGAGAGAACTTAAACTGTTAAAGTATCAATCAAAACTTTTAATAATTCTTGAATTGGTCAAAGATAAATGAAACGTATGTTTTCTATGGATATTTTAAATGAATTTGATATAGTCCATAGTATAGTTAGAGCAATACTAGAGTTATATATTTCAATTTGTTGTTGACTTGGATGACTTTTATGATAATGTTCACAATAATTGAACATTCCTATGGTCAGAATGACGTGATCAAGCTTAGTTATGTATAACACATAATCCACGGGCATTATCAATAATAAAGGATGTTTGCCCGCGGGATTTGCCCACGGGCGTGTTCGAGACGGCATATCGCCAAAACATTTGCAGTGTCTAAATTACATTTGCGATATTTTTCCGAAAGTGAAACTTTGACTTTAACCAAAATCATTAATTACATCGTTCCGAAATAATTATTTGAAGAGGGATATATTATAATAACATCCTGCCTTGCAGGGCGACTATGTTGATAATAATCTGCATCCGAGGGACATTACTCGAATAATTCCCTTGTTGTACGAGTCAAAGGAAATTGAAATATATAAAGACCTCAAAGAACAATGGAGTGACGTCACTAAAGGTTTATAATGTAAGAGATTTCATAACCCAGTTCAAACTCTCCCTTGTTGCTTATATGAACTCAAGCAGTATGCAAACATTGATGAATATACTAATTGTAAATTGTTAATGCTAAATATATTGTAATTGGCAATATAAAACAATAAAAAAAACATTCCTAATCCCAGTTCAGTTGTACTAAGTGAGTCCAAACTATCTGTCAAATTCCCAGGACAGAGACCTTCAATCAGGAAATAGTTCATTACAGTAAGTATAGGGTCAAGTGTAGAGTTGACCTTACGTGACCTATTTCCTTGATTACCTACTGAACATCTATACTGTCCATTAGTCAACGTTATATACGGCTATTGATATCTACTGTCATACTGAAATAGATAAGTGGTTTGTTGATATACCAAGTATATATTTCCTCTTGTACTGTACTCACTAAATGTTAACCATTTGTTGATGAACTCAGGACACCTGCGTGCTAATGATTCTGTTAGACACTCCTTGGTGTTCAAGGGTGAAACTTTGTATCATTTATATGTATTTTTCATGAGTAGTGTATCTTTCTATTAATGCATTATCCTGAAATTAACTTGCTTTATGTTTCAAATATGTTTATTGAATAAATAATGTTTTCTCTACAGTGTATTTCCGCGCACTGTCAAACTCAAGGACCTACCTTTACATTTATCAGTTATGTTCAGTCTTAACATACTTTCTTTTAGTCCATATGTCCTAAAAATGAGGTACTGAATGCTACATATCTCAAAATATAATGTTATATTGCACATGAGGAAAGGGAGGAAAAGTGAAGATTCGGATTATAAAACATTTTCTTTCATTTTGCTTTTCCAGGAAATTGCATTTCATTAAAAGCTTCATGTAAGTTATATAATGTTTGCTATGCAAACAACAGTCGTACCCTACAGACTTGCATTTACAAAATTAAGTCCATACATAAACAGAAAACTTGATGATGGTGTTAAATAAGCAAACATGTACATTTCATCAGAATAATACCGTGATCCCAATCTCGAGAGTAGTTCGGCATCTTTGTCTGCAGAAGAGAACTGTTCAACACGCAGTAAGGTTTTGGTGCAATGGTACACTGAATTTCAGCGCAGTACCACCCACCCAGTTCCAGCCGATACTCCCAGGTTTCACTGCAATGCATAACCAAAATAATGTTGCGGGCTTTCTCCCTACAAAAATACTAGCAGTCGTGATATGAGTGAAATACTCGTAAAACCCCAACTCACCTCATCTCACCTCACCTCACCTCACCTCACCTCACCTCATCTCACCTCACCTCACCTCACCTCACCTCATCTCACCTCACCTCACCTCACCTCACCTCACCTCACCTCACCTCACCTCACCTCACCTCATCTCACCTCACCTCACCTCACCTCACCTCACCTCACCTCACCTCACCTCACCTCACCTCACCTCACCTCACCTCACCTCACCTCACCTCACCTCACCTCACCTCACCTCACCTCACCTCACCTCACCTCAACACGACACTCATCTTGCTCATAAAAAGTCGCCATGGTCTAATGTAATAGATATGTTACGTATGTTTACAGACATATTAGCAAAATGATCTCTGCATCTGTAACTTAATGTGTACTAGAATCTTTTTTTAATATTTTTTGCATTCAATAATCTATATTCTAATATCTTAAAGATTTAACATGATATTCGCCTGATTACATGCTTTCCAATAGATTTAATTTCCATTAGGCCGACGAGTTATATAACATCATCTTCCATACATGATTGTTTCTTGTTACGGTCTGTCTTCGTCTAAGGTTGATTTTGTATGATTGAAAGTTAATATGATTAAATTTACATAGATTTAGACAATCAGGAAGGAGGCAACGCGTATGCCATCATGTACTCTACATAGGTATTTCAATGCAACATAATTAATCTATGTGAATAATCCTTGTAAGTACCTACATTATAGAGTATTTTTATCTCCATGGCGAAACTTTGCGGTTTTTTAAATACTTTAGAAACAACATGGAAAATCATCCGCGATCTTCAAATCATTATGTTTACTTCTCAACAAGAGGCTGTTATGAAGTATACTGCACACGCACACTGGTTTTTGTTGTGTGCTATCTTAAAATGTACACCAAAGTTATTCTGGATGTGCTTACACATTCTCAGATCACGTCATGCTGATTTAGCCTCTGTTCTATTACGCCGAAATCCGTGGGTTCCGGCAGTTCCCCTGGCGGGAAAAAACCGCATCACAATCCATTTGAATTTCTTTATAAAATGACAACGCTTCTCGCATTGAAAGGATGGTTCATATCACAATGCTTTTGCCTTCATTCAGTAGCCAAAACAATGAGTTAAGAACAGCGTCGCTGATTGCACAACTAACTTTGATTGCTTCCAATCAGGCATCTCCCATTCTATCCCACAAAGTCGGCGTAATTTAACAGAGGCGAAATCAACATGACTTGATCTGCCTCTGTGACTTGATCTGCTCTCCTTAGATATGTTTTATTCTCCTGGAGAGAATGCAAGGAATTCTCACAAAATTTTTTTAAAAACTCGTTTCTGACTGTCTTCTGTAGAGGGAAATACGGATGTAATGCCTGAGAAATTGGTCGTCTAAGGGCCATACTCTTATACCCCCATTCCATCGAGCATACGACCCCACTGCGATCGATTTTTGTCTCCCGGTCGTGCACACTCTCACTCACTCTCACTGACACCGCACTGGAGTCTTGGAAAGATCCCCATGCTCGCACAAAATATCTTCCACACTCTCCATTAGTCGCATGTTGTCGTAGGGGGGTTTGCGATTTCGATGGTCCGTTTTCAAAAATCGCACAACTTCTGCGATCGATGAAATTGATTACTTGCTCTCAAATTCGGTCGTAAAGCGCTCGCATCGGTCTCAATGGGGTCTTGGTACGGTCGTGTGTCAGTCGCATGAACTCGGACCTAGGTCGTGTCCACTCGCAATGCACTCGCGGCAATTTATCACTGGCGATCAAATAATGCGATCAGTGAAGAGCGGTTCAAGACCCCATTGCGACCGCACTGCGAGTGCGAATTCCTATCCGTCTTTTAAAGCGACCAATCAAGAGTGTTCCCGCGCTAATTCGCGACCAATGGTGAGCGCTTCTGCGAGCGCAATGCGACCGATTTGAACGACATTGCGACAGGCACCAGGACTATAAAAACCCACAACTGGCGGTCTTTGGTCAGTCGCAGAAACAGTCACCTAGCTGTCAACATCCATCGAAATTGCTTCCAATAGTACTGCCGTTGAACATCATGGGTCGAACGAAGAGAACAACTCGGAAGAAAGTTAATCAGCCGATTCGTGTGACATCAAAAGAAGGTGACCAGAGGTCAGCTACACCCGTCTTAGAAGAGAGGTCTAATACACAAAAAGACGTGGTCGGGCCGTCTACCTCTCACGTAGACATACAGCCTCCATACCCAAATCGCATGCCGTCGACGCCTGCTTCTCCTTCGTTGATGGTGTCTCATCATAGCTAAGGTGTAGTCGCCGATATACTGTAGTTCCTGTCTGGTTTCAGAAACCAGAGCAACTACCAGGGCCATTTCATTTTCCGTCTTATCTGTATGCTAGTCAAACTCCGAATGCCATGATTGCAGCTGGTCGCAGTTCTTTTTATGCTTTGGGTCCGATCTGTCGTGAAAAGGTTGTGTCGAGGTCGCATATGTCTTAATGCGGTCTTGTGAAAAGTCGCAATGGTCGTACTGGAGTCGTACAACACTCGCAACTGTCGTAATGTGGTCGCACTCGATTGCAAAAGCAATCTCACTAGTCGCAAGTTGGTTGTAAGTCGATCGTATGGCGATCGTATGGCAATCGCCGAAACTGTCGCGGTGATCTTAACCACTCGCATGCAAAATCGCCAATTCGGTCGTATCTCAGTACGACTATGTTGAGACCGACATGCGATCTATACTGCAATTCGAATCAGTCTCAACTCTGTCTCAATGTGCTCGCCGGAAAAAAAGAAATTAACCACTTTTTGGTCGTAGTGGGATTGTATAGCCGGCTTGGTGGAACCGCAAAATCATATTCTTTAAAAATTGCTAGTATTTATGTCTGCGACCAGTGCGACCGGCTTGATCGCGGCGATCGTACTCTGTCGCATATCGGTCGCGGTTCGGTGGACGGGGGGCATTAAGAGTTGATGAACATTTCCACAGCTACTGATCAAACAGAAGAAACATTTGAAAGAGGAGACCACCAGTGGGCACGAGAAGTTATATAACCTTTATAGACTATTGACCTGCTTGACATAAGGTCATCGTTGGTTATAAAGAATGTTCCTTTATATTGATTAATCAAATTAAGTCATGAAAATAAGTATATATAGTTTTGACAATGCAACCCACAACACAATAATGTCACTGTTGCCAACAAGAAAATCGAAGTGGTGTTAAAGGCAGAAAACAATGTATGTGTAGAACACATTAATGATTGATCACATACGTTGTCAAATATTATCACACGTTGACGAGAAAAATAAAAGCCACTGTTTCTTTTGTTAACAAGCTCATAAACACAGAAATAATTGATTTCTTCAGCCGAATGTCCCTCTAAATAAATATACCTCTTTTGGTATAAAACCTATATGAAACAATGAAAGTGTATTTTGTCGGCTGGACAATTATCATGTTTTGAAATGTTTTGAAACCAAGAGCTAAAGCTTCAAAGCTTATGAGGTTTCTTTCACAAACGTTCTGAACGTTTCACTGCTGTTGTATGGTTCCTTGAATAGATTCAAGACAGCGAGTCTGATCAGGCAACATCTTTTCTTTGTCCTGCTTCCGTTTGAAGGACGTTTAAACGTGCGACCGTCCATCGATTATTGATTGAGAATGAGAGCGGATCTCAGGTACACGACCATTCCTGGGTTTTACATAAACAACTGAATAACACATGGTCGGTTAATTGTTTCAGGAATCATTTGAAGACTTCTACACTGGTAATGGTTCAAATTCATTACATGGAGTATTTAAGTCTGTCTGTCGTTCTTTTTAATCAATTATAGATTCCAATTCGGTCAATGATAAAAACATTAATCGAAGATTATCAGTCGGTCAACGGTTCTATTCAATTAAATGGTAATGTTTATTTGGTCAACGTTCAACGGTCCGTCAGTATATATATGAAATTAATTAATGAAATTTATTAGGTCAATGTTTCCAAAATATCAATTTAAGACCTGACGACCAATTTATATTGACTACTAATGCTTCTTAGTTTCTTCTGTACCACTCGACGAGAGGTTTCTGAACATTATATGATATAATAGCGCAAATTACCTAAAAAGCTTTGTAGTACTTCGTGGCTCTGATATACACGTTTGAGCATAAATGTGGTTGGAAAAGCTTAAATGCTTAAACATTTGATACGACCCAAAAACTGAAACAATGTTGCCGACACAAGGGGTGCTAATGACCGCTGCAATGTCCATGGATTCCTCCTGGGTATATGTATAGGTAATGATGTACGTGTTTATCAAACTCCATTTATACCAAATGCATAATACATGGATATCAAGATAACACATGAGCTTGATTGACTTTAATAATGTTCGATAGTGCTACAATTCTATAGCCTCACTTGTTGGTAGTTTTATAGCTCACTCGTTATCAGTATAATCTACAATAAAGATGCACATTTGGGGAAAGGATTGTGCTAAAATATATGTTAGTAACATTGATAAAGTCTGCATGTAACAAACATGTATGGTCACAACCTTTTCTATAATAATCGCTAAGTAATGGTTAAGTGCTTTGAGATCAGTTAAGAAAAATCTATATTGAATCCATTTTTCTTGACGTTGACACACACGGTCCTTTTATTTGTTTTAATCATATCCTTTATTGATTAACAATCAACCTTATTTACTTGATTTTATTTCAAACGACATGCCCTTGTCATTCTACACTGCCATTAGCATGGTTTCACTATTCGAAAACAAAGATTAATATTTTTCGTAAAATATTTTGCCTTCATGTGTATAGATTAAGAAAACCAAGGGACAACCGCCCTTGGTAAGCTGGTAAGTTTCAAGGGTTTCTTGAAGCAGTATTTGGGTACCTGGTATGACACGTTGGTAGTCTGAATTTTTTTAACTTCACGCACCTGACAGGTGACCAGTTGTATTTCTCTCGTGGGTGTGTTCTGTAGGGGAGACCGGGGCCGGTACTTGCCCTTTGCACTAAAATAGAGACACTAAGTTGTTTTTTCATCATATTAGTGTACGTTTGTATATATATTGAAGTTTTCTTCCATAGTTTGTAAAGAATATGTTGGACTGGCACCATTTTAAAGTCAGCGTGGGAATAAGGTCATGTTGTGTGTTAGGAATTACAAATTTAAGTAAATGTTGCCCGAAACAAAGAGAAAAGACGAACATGCCCCGGGGCCGTGCCTGCCTGGTCTCCCCTACTCTTCGATCAGGGGTAATTTGTGCAAAGTCTATATGCGCTGTATAACATGTTTGCCATCTATTCACTGTTGCTATGTAACTCATGTGAAGACAAATTAAAACATGTATTGATTCGAGCAAGACTAAACTTCAATTTACAAACATATCCATAATTTCAGTAACGAGTTACAATGCAGATCACCAACTCTAAATGTGTTATCTTATAAGGTAAGAGTGTCGCCATGGCCCAATGGACGCCTTGAAATGTTCGGTTCTCTGTAAACGTGATACTGCAATGTCATTCTTGGTGTACAGTTAGTTATCTGTCAGTTATCTTTTGGATAGGCATATGCTTTAACTCAGCTCTGTGATATTAGTTTATGTCATGTACATGTACAGCCTTGGTGCTCTCTCAATCATTTTGCAATGATTTAAAATTGATGAAATACCACGCCGCTACTGGCTAAAGTTTAAGCAGCGCTAAACAACAACTCACTGATTCACTCATTTATTTATATTTATGAATAACAAATGTTTAAAAAAAGTGTATATTAGATTTAAAATTATGCAAATGACCCGTAATAATAGGACAACATGGAATGAGAACGAGTCAAATGATAAAGAACATTTACCCAAATCTTATCCCTTGTCCTAACCTCAATCGTATCAAATTGATGACATAGAAATACACTCCTTAACAAAGGTATAATCTTGCATGGCTGGTGATTGGAATGTTGTTCAAGATTATGCTAAGGATACCTATAATTACAAACACAGGAATAACACATCAGCAAACCAGGCAATACAGGAAATGAAAGAGACATTAGGGACCGGTCATTTATTATAGGGGGGTGGGCCGGTGAAATTGTCCCAAAAAAAGTGACCCACCCCTTAAAGCTGTCATGATTTTTCATGACCCCCCACTGATGCCTGTCATATTTTTTTATGACCCACCCCTAAAGGCTGTCTTATTTTTTTGTGACCCACCCCTAAAGGCTGTCTTATTTTTTTGTGACCCACCCCCTAAAATCACCGGCCCACCCCCCCCCCCCCCCCCCCCCCCTATAATAAATGACCGGTCCCTTAGGCCTAGTTGACCCGTGGAGGATACTGAATCCTGATAAAATGCAATATACATGGCGTAAACCAAACCCACTCAAACAAAGCAGACTTGACTATTTTCTGATCTCTGAAGATGCCATGTCTTAGTTAAATCTTCGTCTATTGGTATAAGCTATAAATCCGACCACTCCATTATATCATTAGAACTTTCTTTACAACCTATCGAGGGAGGACCAAGCTATTGGAAATTCAACAATTTTCATTTACATGATACAAAATATGTACACCTAATAAAAGAAATTATCAGTGAAACAGTTAACAAATTTTGCATCACGGATGATAAAGAAGATATTACTTCAAGACAATTCACAGTAGATGATCAAAAGCTTTTTGAATTCATGAAAATGAAAATAAGAAGTGAAACCATTTCATATTCGATAAAGACCACAAAAGAACGAAAGAAGCGGGGAAAATTTCTAGAAAACAGTATAAATAATCTTGAAGCAAATTACCATAAATTGAATGAAGACGAGTTATCTACCCTTACTGAAAATAAATCTGAATTAGGGACCTTCAGGACAAATAAAATACAGGGTAACATCTTTAGAAGTAAAGCAAAATGGTACGAAGAAGGCGAAAAAAACACTGACTGTTTTCTTAATTTGGAGAAAAGAAATTATATTAACAAAAATATGTGTGAACTAATTGATGGAAATGATGAATTATTGACTGATAAAAATCAAATAATGCATGAAACGGTGCACTTCTATATCAAAGCCTTTATACAAGTAAACAGGATACAAATTGGGAAAATAATCTGAACATGTTTGTTGAATCGAAAGTAAGCTTATCCCCCGAAAAGCGGGAAATCTGTGAAGGCGATATCTCTCTTGACGAATGTCTGCAAGCACTAAAACACATGAAAAACGGAAAAAGCCCTGGTTCCGATGGATTCACTGTTGAATTCTACAAATTCTTTTGGAAGGATTTAGGTGTTTTCCTATGGAAATCAATCCAATATGCTTTTCTAAATGAAAGTTTATCAGAATTTCAAAGACAGGGAATAATAACATGCTTCCCTAAAGAAGGACGTGATCGACACTATCTTAAAAACTGGAGACCAATTAGCCTTTTAAATATAGACTATAAGATTGCGGCGAGTGCTATTGCGTACAGAATGAAACAAGTTCTTCCAGAAATAATTAGCAATACTCAAAGAGTATTTCTAAAAGGTCGATTCATTGGCGAAAACACGAGAATTCTTTACGATTTGATAGATTACTGTGAATTGAATAAAATACCGGGCCTACTTGTAACGGTCGATTTTGAAAAAGCATTTGATACTATTGTATGGAAATTCATAGACAAAGCATTAGAATCTTTCAATTTTGGACCCACCTTTAGAAAATGGGCAACATTATTCAAAACAGATATCTGTAGTGCTACCATTAATGCCGGTCATATTTCTGACTATTTCAGACTTGGTAGAGGGTGTAGACAGGGAGATCCTCTTTCCCCATATCTATTCCTCGTGTGCGCTGAACTACTTTCAAATGCAATCAAAAAGAATAAAAACATTAAAGGTATTGATATAAATGGCGTTACATACACAACTTTCCAATACGCGGACGACGCAAATTTCACTCTTGATGGATCTGAAACTAATCTTGTTGAACTTATTTCAGTTCTTAAAAAATTTGCTGTTTGCTCTGGACTAAAAAATAAATTTTGAGAAAACAAGAGCAATTTGGATAGGATCTTAAAAGGAAAGTAATGAACAACTCTGTCCACATATCCCTATGCAGTGGTCAAAAGAACCTTTTAAAATTCTAGGCATTATTTTTGATACGGACTTGAACTTGATTGAAATAAATTTCAATAAACAATTTGAAAAAGCAAGAAGACTTATTTTCTCATGGGCAAAGAGATCTCTCACTATAATAGGTAAAATCACGTAATTCCACTTTTCACACATCTCTTTATCTCTCTCCCAAGCCCAGACCAAAACTTCTTCAAAAAGAAAAAATCTTTGTTTTATAACTTCATTTGGTCTGGTAAAAGGGACAAAGTAAAGAGAACAATGATAATCAATGAATATGAAAATGGTGGACTTAAAATGATAGATGTGGAAACTTTCGATAGGTATATGAAAATCACGTGGATCAAACGACTTTTATCTTCAGATGGCATTTGGCAAGCATTAGTGAATGAAATTCTTCGCCCATTCGGAAATATCGCAGTTTTCGAATTCGAAAGAAATCAGTTACAATGCGTAAGCAAGAAAATAACTAATAAATTCTTGAAAAATGTTTTATTTAGTTACAGTCTTATAGTAAATGAAAAAACAAACACAGTTGAAGAATTTTTAAAACTGCCTATTTTGAATTTTGTCAAACTAAACGAATTCAAAGAATATCTCAAATGGCATGAGAGCGGCTTACAAAATATATATCACCTCTATGCAGATACAGGAACATTGATTGATTTTAATACACTAAAAGAAAAATATACACTCACGGGCACATATTTGCTTTATTTCAAATAATTGAAAGCTCTTCCAAAAGATTTTTAAAATTTACTTAAAACAAATCCTTTTCATAAAATTGATATCACAAGTACCAGTAATGGTATATTAAAACGACTCTTAACTTCAAAAAACACTAAATTCGTTTACCAAATTTTATGTGACAAGGTTCGAACGTCACTTGAAAGTATATCAAATAGATGGGCATTGAAACTAGAAATCCCAATCACAACAGACTTTATGGCAAACTGCTTTCACAATATCAATAAAAGCTGCATTGATAATAAGACAAGGAATTTCCAATACAAGATTCTGCATCGCATTCAAACAACACAAACATTTCTTCACAAAATAGGGATATCTGACAGTAGTTTTTGCTTCTTCTGCTCAGACGAACCTGAAACACTTGAACATCTCTTCTATGACTGTAGAAAGACCCAGAACTTAATCAGAATGTTTCAAACATGGTTCGAAGAAAAAACACAGATGAAACTGAATATATCTAAATCTGCCTTTTTACTTGGAGACCCCGATCACAGCATTCTCATAAATCATCTATACTTTATTCTCAAAATGTATATATATAAGTGTAACAACAAAGAAATACAGCTATTTTTCCCAGTATTGATAAAACATATTAAGCAAATTCACAAAATTGAAATGTTTATTTCAGAACCTACAAATACAACATTTTCTAATAAATGGTCGATACTTACGCATATCCAGCAACAACCAGCTCTTCCCCCCCCCCCCCCCCCCCCCCCCCCCATCTATCTCATCATCCTTATCTCATAACTTCTTTTCTTTGTTTGGAGAATACTTTTAAAAAAAAATTTTAAAAAAAAGGGAGCGTAAGTCACTGTTAATGCATGGTAACTACGACTCCCTTAGCCCTAAGAGAGCTTAAATGTAAAAAATGTAATAGAATTGTAGCAAATTGATGTTTCAAGATGTTATTGATATCTTCACATGTTTGCATTGCCATACAAGAATTAGTGATAATATGTTATGTGAATATTTAATACATCTGTTTTTATCTTTGTTATTGTTTATATATACTGGAGAACTGTATGATATGTAAAACAAATTTCGCTTTGGGAGAGTAAGGCCATTATCATATTCTAAAAAAAAAAAAGGTATAATCTATCCTGATCAATAAATGACCGATTCTAATTACCTGCCGTATATGCAAACTCCGCACCTCCAAACAAAGTATAGATATTACTGAGTAAATAACAACGAAAATGTATCCTAATCGATAAGTGACCGATATTGATTAACCGATATATAATAATAACTGTCGACCTCTTTACAAGACAAAGTACATTTAGTAAATCAAGAAGAAAATTATTCCTTATATAAAATTAAAAATATGCAATCAATTGCTATTTTAGTACATCTAATCAGAAAGCAAACCACTTCTTGGTCTCCCTCACTGGGGAGAGAATGTAATACCACCCGACTTTCGCGATTTCTTTATGAACTGAGTGACGGTAAGGCCTAGAAAAAAAGAGTAATTTATTTCTGGTTTCCGCCCGCGTCAGTTTCAAATCCCCGCATCAAACTTTTTTTCAGATGTTGACAAGGGGAATGGATATGAAGACCCCTAGCCCAGAAAAAAACACTGAAACTTTAACTTTTATAAAATGATCCAAAGTTTATTTTTAATTATTTTTTTTCAAATTCCGTTGAATAATTTTCAGATTTAATAATAAAACAAATATTTGAAAATAAATTAAAAAATCCGCGTCATCGCATCATTCTTGCCTGCATGCAAAGACCAGAAACATTTTTTTAAAACTTTTAAGCCTGAAGACCGAAAGGTATTTCACACTATCAATAAATGACCTCTGTTTAGTAAACCCACACGTACACAAGTCAACGTATTAGTAAAGCTTTACCTACAACCGAATTGTATTCTTATCAATGACCTATATTTACTCGTGGTTAGCGTGACTGGCAATATCATTATCACACATGCGTGACCTACCACCGAATCGGCGCTCTATCTAGAAATGCTTCCGAAAATTCGATATGCTAGTTTGTCATTGTGTCAAGGTTAGTTTCAACTTCCAGTTTTACAACTGGGTATTATATCAGAGTTTACCGTGTGCAATCACTTGTATCTGCAATTCGTCCTCAATCGAATTTATCCTTTCTTCCTGCTATGATAGTTTCGAAATAATATTTAATGTTTTATTTATCAACCTTTAACAATCTATTTTTCATCTTTAGTAAGAAGATTAACCCTTTGTAACACTTGTATCCGCCATTCTTCCTTTATATATGGCCGCATGAATCCATAATAATGATATGATAGCAGTTTCAGAAACGAATATGGTACAATGCTTTAATTGTGTCCGCGATTCTTTGTGAAACTACTGTACAATTAGGCTATTATTATCTAATTGTATTTAATGTGCATGCCATAGGAAACAAACATAAACAACCTATATCATATCTGAAAATGTTTGAGTACAATAAAAGTATAATTTCAAAATATCATAAGATAAAGATTAATTTATATAAGTAAAAAAATTCTTAAAACGTAATATACGAATTCCCTTTAGTTCGCGTTCACAAGTATCACGCCGCTGTATCGACCTCATATGACTCTAGCCCAAAACATGCAACATAATAAAGGAGATGAAAAGCAATATATGAATAAATCATTAATTTCGTGTTATTTTTGGGGGATATTTTTTGTATAAATCTTCCTAGAGACAAGACATGATGAATAATTCAACTTGACATTTAGGGCTATCGGGTAGTGGGCTGTTAAGATTGGTTTTCACGATTTTATCCACTTGTAACTTTCTTTAGGAGAAAAGGAGTGGATTTAGTTTATCAGTTGCAAATATGGATTATTTCTCTTTTGGAGAATTTTACAAATGGGCATTCAATAATGTTTTCAACAAAATATTCATTATTGTATGTATCATATATAGCAACATATGAAGTTTAAAATACTTGAATTTTGAAAAAAATACATAATGTCTGACCTTAAGTTTTTGAGCATATACAAAATAATGCATTTTTATTTTAATGACAAAAGGAACTTGGCTTTGATATGTAAGCTCAGCGAATTGTAAAATTTCTGACATCGATTTCTATGTAGTTCTCCCATTTGCCAAAAGTTTAATGCAATCTTACATAATAACGTTCAACTTTTCTTATAACGTGTGTGTCAAATGTTATAAGAATATTAAGTGAGTATGTTTTAATTGTTAATGATAAGTCTTCCTCGGTCTTAACTTCATTCAGAATCTTTCTTTTTTTTTGCATACCGTAAATTTAAAAAGATCGTTCTCGCTATCTTAACTATTTCTTCTTTTTTTAATACTTATTTTCTTGGTGTTGACTTTAAAGATACGAAACCATTAGAAAGTACTTGTGTATCACAAGTGTAGTATACGTCAATATTACAGACATCTGAAAAATAAACTATATAAAAATATAACACCTGTATTTATTCCGATATGATCCAGTCCATTGGCATGGTGTTATTATGAGCCGTTAAGACCTCTTGCGCTACTTGTAGCCAGTCAATAACGAGGAATGCAGTGCATTATCCGCAAGTGTTCAGTATAATCTAGCCGATAAAGATTTGACCCACTTCTCAGACGCTTTTATCGTAACCTCGACCGTCTATTCAGGGCCAATTATACAAGTACCATCTGCAAACTTTTGAAATATGTTGAAAGGTTTATGGATACAAATTGCACAAAAGCACCCAGTCCAAGGCCTTGAACTTATTTTATACCACCCGGTCGCCATGAATAATAAACAAATAGTTGAAAGATAATTGTTCAATATAGTCTGTTTGCTTGGCTTACCTTTAGCGCTTTCTCAATCCGGTTTCGAATGGGTATTGAAATATCGGCTATGAAATCTGATCAGTTCTTATTTGCTTCACCATCTGAATCATGTATTTAAGTATTCGAGTTTTCATTACCTTGTTTTTATGAGTCTTAAATCAAGGTGAACATACTAAAATCTTCTTTATCCGAAGCAAGGTTATTTACTTCCACTTCCACAATCTAAACGTCATCTCCCCTCATGTTATCTTTGTCAACATGACCTAATAACAAACACAGATAATGATTGTCCTCGGGTGGTGTCGGGCTGTTACCTGCCTGTGGAGTCGCACCTGCCACATGAGAGTGAGGCAGTAAAGATTGGGTTTAATATGCATTTACCTGTCGCATTATATGTAAAGCTTATAGCTCTTTTCACAATAATAATAATAATAATAATAATATCAAAATAGTTTAATTTTGTACAATCATGTTGGATGTACGAAACGAAAGAGTAATGGAAATCAGTTTGCTTGGATAGTCTAGGTTGTTGGTTATCATAGCTGAGTACTTAAATACCAAATAAATATAGCTATTTACGTTGTTGACGCTCAATTTTGTTTTAATAATATAAAAAAAAAGCAAATCCAACATATATTCATTGTGAAAGTAGGCCTACGACAGATATCCAAGTATTGCCAAACGGGCAGCTATAGAAGTTTAAGTTTAGAAATTAGTAATTAAGTATACATATTCCGTTAAACACAAATCTTTCCAATTCTATAGAATGCTGGCATGTACAAAAATAATCCGAAGATTCGGAAACAAAAATCTTACACGTTAGTAAAACTTCATTTTACAATGTAGAAAAAATTATCAATGCAATAATCAATGTGAAATCATAAATATGCAGATTGCTATCGAAACCTAGATTTCTCTTTGGAGTAAAACATTAAGCAGAAATTCCATAGATTAATTAATTGAAATATTTTACATCTGTTTTAAAATTTATCAAGACAACAATGTTTTAAAAGCAATTTACTTAACCTTATCATCTCAACATGAACTTATTCAAAATGTTGGGCCCGGTATATCACACATCATACGGTATGATTCCTTTGATAATCGTTCATCTTTTAGATGCAAATGTTTCATCTATTATTGAGTAAGTAAAACGCCAATCTTTAATTCATAACCGTCAATCGTGCAACTTTGATCTTTTTGTTATGTGACAAATAAGAGACAAAACATAGACATAATACATTTCATTAAACTTGTTCTGCTGACTTGACATATGGTTTAAGAGACAGTAGCAAGGGATTTTTTTAAATTTTATATTTCAATTATTCACTGGTTATTGTACGGTAATGCTAAATGGATTATTTTGATATTATCTCATTACACAAATAAATCACCCATAGTAAGAGAACAAACTATAAAGATTCACATAAAGTCCATTTGTAATAAATGTTGTTATTAAATAAAAAACAAAAACATTAGATAAGAGTATACAATGCATCATAAAATGATGAATATGGGGAAATTAAATTTTTATTTGAGATTTCGAATTTGATTCGAATTATTGCTTTTTATGATTATCTTCATTATATCTAAATTCTTTTAGGAAAATGGGTCCAATTCAAACTTTTATTCAAATTCTTTTGGTAGAAAAGTAAAAGTGCACAATTAACTATGCATTTTCAAGAATATCTAGATAACTGCACACAAATTGCTTTAAAAACGTAGTTAATCTGTTTTATCAATTTTGTTCAAATGAAAACATTCAATTCTTGTTATTGAAAATATATTCTGATTAAAGCTTTAAACATAAATTATATTTATCATGGATACGTAACCTTTTCAGTGTACACTTAGGACAACATTATAAATATTTATTTAGTTTGCAAGAGTATTTATTTTTAATGTAAAATAATTATGATTTAGAATTTTGTGACCTTTTTCATGTTTTTACAATCTAATTGCAGTAAGGCCAGTTGTCTGTGTATGATACCTCAAAACTGATCTCATATTTCTAATCGATTTTTTTTTTCATAATATTTGAAAACAAACCTTATACCATAAGAATAATTAAAAACTGTCACAAAAAGACTAAAAACAGGTGTAGATATAGTTTTCTTTAAAAGATTATACACCTACAACGTTAGAAAATAATAGTTAAACCCACTATCCACACAAAAATGTGTGCTCCTCATATATATATATATATATATATATATATAAGTATTTTAAATAAGGAGATTGGTTTCTCACGTGAAGAAAGGTTGTATATGGGAAAGAGTTTAAATAAGGAGAGTTGGTTTCTCTTTCCCATATATATAAGAATATAAGAATATATATATATATATATATAATATCTGTAGGTTGAAAGCAATATTTGTATATTTGCAAATTATTATGGAATGCTAGACGTATATGCTATGTGTTCGAAATATCAGTCTACAGATAAAAGGCAAAACAAATAGCTGAGTAACCATTATTTACAAAGGACTTTGATTGGCAGGTATATCTATATTGACATTTAAGATAATAAACCGTGGGCCCAGGAAACGTTTTGTAGTCTCCTGACAAATGGTGGTCTTTGTCTAATTACATTCAAACAAACAGCAGACAGAAATCAGAAATGATATATGATTAACTCTTGTACTTTGATCATTTACTACTCTCTGTTTTTTCTATTAGATCCAATGATAGCATTATGTTATCTGTCTTCAATATTTTATTCTATAAATATTAATCTTCACAAAACTGTGTTTATAAATAACTCTGTTTAATAACACATACTTGCACATAACATTAGTATGCACAAAACATCTTCATACATATCAAAATGTTTTCTTAAAAACATTATCATACTATTCGTTAGCTTTGGCACAATTTTCATAAGTATGAAAGAAAATACTTCACAAAATGTACTCCAAAACGGTAACATTCCTCTTAAGCTTTCTTACATGTTAATTTCTCACAAAATATGCTAACGCAGACTTTGATGTGCCAAAAATGTGTCTACATAAAAAGATCGTTCTTTTATTTCAAAATACACGTAATATTCATATCGACTGCGTGCTCGTATATATTAAATATGGTTACTTATTTTACGCACATGAAAATATTGTTCTGAAATCATTTCGTGTTAGCATTATGTTGATAAATCGTGCTCACAAATGTTTTGCATTTTACGAAATGTACATAAATAACATATTGTTATTCACAAACGGAGTTTGTGTTTTTTTTAGATTTTATTAAAACGGTATATTATTTTCGAAAAATATCACTGTTTATAACAGCGCTCACAATGTACGTGTACTCGGTTGCGTTGATGTTATATACAGGATATTGCTATCCAGGAAATCTTGCTGTTCTTATGTTTACCGCTGTATTATGTATACCACTTCTAAATGTCCTTCAAGGAAATGTATATTTTTAATTATTTTACTTCTGAAATGGGCAAAATTAATGGCGATATATTCTATAGTGAAATAGTGAATTTATGTTCATGTACATTGCTTCACAGTCATCACCAGAAATTCAATCATAATTCAACAAATAAAAGTGTGTTTCTAGCGCCTACTTCAAATTTTCAAGTATCTATTTAATTCATTTATTATAATGTATCTATTTAACGTCGCGGATGTATCCATATCTCCCCGTTAAAGAGTGTATACACTACATGAAGTTTATTTTATCAACTGTCAAATAACTTCGTGGCAAAGAAGGGATGTTATTTCTAGTCATTCTGATATTGTTGTTGTTCATCAAATATACTAAAAGGTAATTTCTTCTTCAAATACAATTCGTTGCATAATGATAAAATAAACATGGATTTAAATTTACTAAATTTTGTTTAAATTCCCATGGGCGTTAGTGGCGTTCTATGAAAGGTTTTCGTATATTATCATTCTTCACGACATGCAGCTCTTTAAAGCTTAATATATTTACAAGTTTGGAGACCAGTTATAATCCGTAGATCAACACTAATTCACTTTAAACGAGTTTGTAAAGGTCGGATCAAAAGTTCTGAAGTTCGAAAGTTTATTGTTGTTTTTCTACGACGTTGAATTTTAAACTTATATGTAAGGAAACCTATCAAGGAATTCATGAAAATGTATTTTCTGTGCTCGTAAAAAGCTTTTTCTTATAATCTTGGTATAGAAAGAAAAAGACAAGTTTTTTTCTACCTTTTCATTTTACATAATTTACACAGTTTTGTGTACACAAACAAATTAAATACTTCGTAGAACAAAAGCATCGCGGGACAAAAGATACAAACTTTTATTACCTACGAGGGCAGTCATACCGAGGTTCATATATTTCATATGTTGCCCTAGGGCAAAATATCACTTTTACATTGTGACGTCACGTTATTAACAATGCTTTGACGTCACGGTTCACCCATGACGTCACAATCTTTACGGGCCGGCGGCGGCTATTCCAACTATGCTTTGAAGTAGGTTTTTAAGTATTTTCTATAATTTGGAGGCTACGGTAATAAACAGAATATTATATTCGTGCCAATGACATACTATGTTTACGACACTCGTGCCTAAATATCAGTATATCCCTCGCTCTCGCTCGGGAAATACTAATATTTAGCCACTCGTGTCGTAAACATAGTATGTCATGGACACTCATATAATATCCTCTTTATAGATGGAATACCACACGTTTCTGGCGTACTTATTGAACAGTCTATCAGAAGGTAATTATCGTATTTGTGAAATATTGGTTGAAGTTACTTTTTGCAAGTCTCTACTCTCTACAGGTGTAATAACCATACCATTATATCACAATTTTGTGCAAACTCAAGGGAAAAATAAGAAAGAAAGGCCTTCCTATTATAGGATTGAACTAGGCTGTTTTATTCATCATAATATTATATGTAAGATAGCATATCGCTATTTTATATAATTTCATACATTTATCATTTTTGAATGTCACATTGTTTGGATGGTGGAGGAAGAAAAAAAAGGAAACAGATCTTTCAGAAAACACCTTTATCAGAAATGTATTGCGGGGCATTCAAACACTGACTAAAAGGTATTTTGTGCTTAATATATATACACATATAAATGCTGGACACGTGATCTTCCTTTACATGGCAAATCATATATGCTTGACACGTAGGCCTAGGCCTAGGCCTAATATACCGCGTCAGGTAACATTTATGAAATTGACTTTTAGAAATAATTTCAATGGCCCGAGGAAACGTTTGGTATTGAACAAGAATATCATGCCCAGGAAGGAATTTCACAACATCTATTAGTTCTATGTTGCTGTAAGATTGTAATATTTATACGGGGGAGGCTTATCTATCTTGTCATGAGATAGTTATCCCTTGAACAGAACATCCGTTGCCTGTAACATTTTTTTAAAACACTATGAAAGGGTAGAGTTAGCTTTCAAAACTATTTGCTTATGAAGGTTTCAAACAAGACAGTAGTATAACATTTATTTAATGAATGAAATATATTACATCCGCAAGTGACTACGAACAGTAAATGATCTATCATGTTACACTGCCAGTTTGATTAGTAACCTAAAAGTAAAACGTCATGACCTCAACGAGTTTTCCGGCGTCGAAGTCCTTCTTCACAAAATGTTCTTAAAATGATATCTGTTAGTCTTCTCAAAATGTTCTCAAATGGATATATGTAAGTCATCTCTAAATGTTCTCGAAATGACACTCACCTCTAAATGTTCTCGAAATGACATCTGTAAGTCATCTCTAAATGTTCTCGAAATGACATCTGTAGGTCATCTCTAAATGTTCTCGAAATGACACTCATCTCTAAATGTTCTCGAAATGACACTCATCTCTAAGTTTCTCGAAATGACATTTGTCAGTCATCGCTAAATGTTCTCGAAATGACATCTGTCAGTCATCTATAAATGTTCTCGAAATGACACTCATCTCTAAATGTTCTCGAAATGATATCTGTAAGTCATCTCTAAATGTTCTCGAAATGATATCTGTAAGTCATCTCTAAATGTTCTCGAAATGATATCTGTAAGTCATCTCTAAATGTTCTCGAAATGACATATGTAAGTCTTCACAATGTTCTTACCAAGACCAAGTGATATCTTCCTTTTAAGCATTCTAAAAATAAATAAAAAGATCGACGTAAAATTTCATACTCAGTTATTCTTTCACAATTAATAAAGTATTGTTACATAGAATCTACCTTTTACGGACTGTAGACTGAAGTTGGTTAGTGGGTTTATCCAGACGGTTGATGACACATTGCCTTTGGCCTATATGGATGAGCATATTTTTCAAATTTCGGGATTTATAGATCGTGTCCAGAGAATGAATTGTCTTCTCATACGAAATAATTGTCTAGTTGTAAACTATTTTGATATATTTTATATTAGTTATTTTATGTCCCATTTTAGATCAATGTTTGTTACACCACCCAATGACTGTAATTGCCAAAATAAAATATGATATATTACAAAAAGTGAGTTTATTACATTTCATGAATCATACAAATAACAAATGCTGTATAACACAAGATATTTTTGCAAATGACATTGTATTGTTACCATGGCAACGAGTTAAAACGTTTTGCGCATACATAAGTCAGCCCGTTCAACATACTTGAATACCACGCTTCTTGATCAGTTATATATAAAGTGGTTACAAGTTATTCCAATAGATTATACACAACCAGGCTGTATGCGATGTACTATAGGCATATATGGAGTATTCGGTATAATTTTACATCTCATGAAATATACATGCAGTATTCATTTCACTTTTTTATGTAAATATCATTATCTTGTTCAAAGTCAAATATCCAAGTTGAAAATGATCAAACCAAATGTTTTGTAGAATTTAAAAACTTTAAATAATTAATGATATCAAAGACATATTTGTTTATAAATTAAATAACGTAAAGGTATTGTTAAATATAGACTAGGCTTAAAACATTTAAAATGTTAAACGCACGTGTGAATTAAATGTATTACACCAATGACTGGTGAATAACATATGTCTGTTATCAGATTGGTTCATATACCTGTAGCTCAGGGGACGCAACTCTTCACTTGCAACTGATCACGGCTTGGTCGTCACTCAAACAGAGCGAAGCTCGCTCATGAATAGGGTGACAGTCTTTGAATGGGGACTTTGGAAATAACGGTGACACGGTCTTCGCTACATATGAAGATGTTTGGAAAATAACGGTGTCATCGTTCCAAATGGCTCTGATGTCTTTCCACGCTCCTGTATTAAAATAGCGTCATTCGCAACCAGCTCCGGCGAGTCGGTGACACCTAAGGCAGTGTCGCACAAGATGGCATCGTGGAGCTCTTGGCTGCAAATAATCTTTGGCGTGTTGTTTTTCATGGAAGCGATAAATTGCAGTCGTGACAGATCATCATTGTGCACAACAAATTGCTCTAACCAGGTAGGTAAAAGTTGGATGTTGTCAATTTCGTGAGATGTTTGTACGGAAGGAGATGTAGATTCAACTAGCCTATATTTTCTAGGTGAACTTATCGATATTGGGGCCCATTTTGGGTTATTTTATGTACAGCAACAAGTGAGACCTTGTTTTGTATAAGTTATTGTGAAGGAAATGGAAACCTGATTTTTGGAAGAAAATAAAGGAATTACGGAATTACAATGAAAAGGACTGGCTTTTAATATATTTTTATCAATTTCCTTATCCCATGACATATATATATATATATATATATAGTAAGAAAGTTATTATTTCGAATAAAACATCTTAACCGGAAGCTAAGTGAAATCACATTGGTCTTTAAAACTTTTAGAAATGTTTGAAAACAAATTTAAGCTTTTTTATACTTCTTCATTCTGTAAATTTACTAAATTGTTATTTTAAATGATAAATCATGATAATTGATATAGAATGATAATTTGTTAGATATTTTTTAATGATTTGGAAAGACAGGGGCAATGAGCCATTTTGCACATTGGATGAAATAATGGCCCATTTATATTTTGAAGTTTAATATAAAGTACCCTCTGCAAAAGTTCCATAGCTTTTAGCGAATCCGCTTTCAGTGACGTAATTATTATGTGTGGTAGAATTACACGGCGTTTCAGTTACCACAATTGCGTTCGATGGGTATCAATTTGAACGGCAACGAGAACCCGATTCAGAGAAAAAGAAAAGAAAATCTAGTCATGCCAGACAAGGACGGCTTTAAATCGTGGGTTTAAGAAACGGAATTGTGAGATGGCCACACTTGAATAGACTTCATGTCGACTGCCGTTTCAGTCCTTTTGATTAATACATTTCCCATTATTAATTTTTGAGTCAACACAACATTATATTTATAGTCAGAAATCTTTGTGTGATATCAATTCTTAAATAGGTTTGATTTGGAATGCTTTGTTGCTGTCAAATTAAGGTTTTGATAAAATCATAATAGTATGATAATACTGATTTTTAATATACTTGACAGTGCTTCGAACTCAGAAGTCTAGAATGTTGTCATTTTCATTGGATTTTTCCTTTAAATATTGGCCTTCTCTTTGCCTGAACCCTGTCTAAAGTAATACCAATCAAAGTGAGAACTCTTACGAGGGGGAAAATCTTTTCTCAAGTTATGTCTTCAGAGGTTAAAAATTTGAATTGCAGCTTTTGGAATTTGGAAAATACATTTATTGAACCACAAAATGTCAATTATTTTATGTAAGACAAAGTAATAATAAGGATTGCTGCGATGCAATATTAAGGTTTAAAAATATGTGAATTGATCAATAAAATATTAAATGAAAACATGAAAGAATTGCCAACTGGAGCAAAATTAACATGCATATTGATTGGTCCTTATTTACTTTTTCAAAATTGGAATTCTATCTATATTGTCATTGACAAGTAATGTAAACAACAATAGTCGAGATAGATTGAAACTTCCTTGACAGGTGAAATCAAAGTTGATTTTTTCAGCCTTCTACATTGTTTAATATTTGCATGTTTGAACTAGTACTTGGGGTTCTAAGGTTTCCAGGGTTTTGGGAGTCCATTTCCTTTTTAGGAGTCCAAAAATATAATGGAAGTTTAACACTTGATAAAATGTTGATAAAGATTCATTGGATGAAAAAATGGCTCATTTAAATTTCAAGTTTACTATTGATGAAATGGGCAAATTGTTCCATTTGAAATCGAGAAAATTACCAGAAAGCATAAAAATGGCACATTGTCAAATATGTCATTCCCAATCCCTCAGATATCTGACATATGGTAACTGGTTAATGTGTTTAATAACATCTTCTCATGAAAATCATACACAAATCTTTTTTTTTTATTAAAAGATTGCCTATCAGAAAAATAGTGCATCATGTGGGAAAGATATGAAATATTTATGGTGGTCCTCCAGACATTTCTGAGTCAAATACTCGAGGAAAATTGAGTCCCATCAAAAATCCTGCTTCCATAATAAGATCAAGCTTTATGTTTTATTTTATTTTTTCCCGCAAACTTCCTTCAGTGGCATTTTAGAAGTTGGTTTGATATTCTCAATGTTCAGCAGCATTTGCTTGAAAACAGTGTTTGTACCTACACCGAAACGTCACATTTCTTTGCAATAAAGAAGTTGTAAATCCATATATTTTGTATGTCTTCTTCCCCTAAGTTTTCCATGTTAACTACCATATGAATGACAATATCTTAGACCAGATGAATCCAGATCTGACTTAATTAATTGGTTAGCTAAACTTAGGTTTACCTATATATATATATATCATATTGAAGCAATTGGACTGTACATGCCTTTGGAAGTAGGAATAAATTGCTCAGGGTCCAATTTTAGTCTTTTTATGAGCAAAGATCTTAAGATTTTTCATTGAATGACATGTTTGCATGTCCTAGAATGGATAGTGTCATATTTTAAATCATAGGAAATATGTTACGTATCACACAAGACGAAAATCTATAGAGTCAAAGTCCAATAAGTTTATTGAAGGTTTATCAATAAAGAATTTTTCGACTTGATTTATTGGACAAAATACTTACTCTCAGAGTTTCTAAGTAGTAAGGTTATTTATAGGCAAAGTGACCGATATATCCAAACAGTATGTATATAGATACAGTCTGGTTCATAGAGGGGGTCTTGCCGGTCAGGATATTTTTACCATAGCAAAGGGGCTGGGCCGGGTTTGCCAAATATGCCAAAATGACCCCCCTCAACTGATCATCTAGGAACAACACTGTAGATAGGGAACTGTTGTAGGTTCGCCGAGAGTTAAATATGAAAATATTTGGACATACAGTGAAAGTTTAAAGTAGCATGCAGGTTGAAGATTGATACTTTGGCTTTTAGAATTTCAAAATGTGAGAAAGAAAGTTCCTCTTTGTCAAGTTCTTTCTTTGGAGAGGGCCCAGTATGTGTTTTCACTTTTTCCCGACCCATTTGACTTTTTGTCAATAAGATATGTTTAAACCAAGTTCTTTCAATTTCATGAAGACTTCAGAGAAGTCAAGCTTTCATTTTACTCCAAGTAGTTAGTCCCTATTTGCCGATGAATTTGTTTCAATTTAATGAAGTTATGTTCCTTTCTAAGTCTTTTTCAGGTTCAATGAAGTAGGATGTTCTTTTTAACACTGTTTCTCTCATTGTTGTCATAGATACTTTGAAACTCGGAGTTTCCATGAAATTTCTTCACTTTTGAAACTTTTTTCTAGCTGGTGTAGAATTTGGAGAAACCAAAAGAAAGATGTTTCGTCTCTTTGATTGTATCCCAGCAAATTTAAGCTCAATATTTTTTTAATTCTTTAATCTAACACGTATCAATTTTTTTATGTCTTCATACATTTATTTTTTCCACTCGTGAAGAGTATTGTTTATTCACAAAATATCTCAAAATACACTTTGAAAAGAATCCTTAATTCAAAATTTCATTTCGTAAAAATTAATTAAGTGCAAATATATATATATGTTACAGTCAATATGTCAAATCAGTCATTTTGCCAAATATATAAACCAGTAAATAACAAAACACATGTTGTTGAAGAGGCGGTGTCAATGTCAAAGAACGCTGATGTCGCACATGCAACGTAAATAAAAAACATAGTTGTGGGTTAATGGTCAAGGGCGTGGCGTTTCTTGGAGGACATGATAAGTTAAATAGAGCGACTACAGAGTTGACACCAGCAGCAGCATGGAATAAGATAAGCAAACAAAGTTGCAGCAGTAGCAACAGCAGTAGTAGCAGCAGCAGAAATGATAAGTAACATATAGGTAGATATAGTTCCGCTGAGAAATTATTTATATGCCTAAATAGTCCCAACCACTGACAAGTAGAGGAAAGAATAAGATCCAACTGAAAAGTAGGACCCCTAAATTTTTAATATTGTTATGAGATGTATAATCTTCAAAGAAACCTGCAACACCAATAACATTTAATATTTTTGATAAAAATTACACAGAATTGTGATGGAAAGAAAATGATGAAGATAAGAAGAGGCAAGCCAGGGTGGGAGGGTAGTGATTGAAGTTTACGTGTATTGAGAGGGAGGAAGCAAGCAAATAAACGTGAGCAATCTTTGGGTGAATAAAAAGGAAAGAAATTAATATATAAGTAAGGCTGGTTTTGATAACTGCATTTTGTGTAAATCACTAAATATAGATTTATATTTTGTCACATTTGTAAACTAATCATGTCATACTATTGCCATGGAAACTATTTTGACAAGTTTATTTATGACATCTCAGATGAGTTGAAATTTTTTTTTCGTCTTTAAAAAAGAATTCCTACAGATAAGAGTTCTTTAAAAAAACCTTAAAAATTAATAAGTGAACACCGAGTTAAAACTTTAGTCTATTTGTTTGCATTGCTTTTTGACAAGTATTATGACATGTCAGCATGAGTTCGGTACAATTAATGCACAAAGAAAAGATCATGCTGCAGGGTTTGTTCATAGAAGTTGTTTGTTACAGCCCTTTCTAGTTTGTCGTTTGTGTTCTCGTCATGTTTAACTCAGCCAAGGATAGGTTCTTATCTCATAAAGGGACAGTCTTATCGGGGTATTTATTGTAGAAAAAGATCAGGGTTACTTTCTTGTTTATGGATATGTGTGATTAATCCATGTTTATTAAACACTTAATGTCACATATGTTATTAAGGACTTCATTTTAGATGTTCAAGAGTTAACAATTTCACAAGGAATAGAACGCATTGCCCAAAAATAGAAAAAAAGAAATGAAGCCAAACATTACTATGGCAGAACAATGTCATAACGGATATATTTTATTATGAAATATTTTAAATATGTTAATATTCAACCTATCAGTTATATATTAATTTTGTTAATAGTTAAACATGTTACAGCAGATTTGTTTTCTCGTATTGCTGAAAATTCAAAATGGCGGAAGAAAGGTGTCTTTAAGAAGCCATACTGAGTGAGCATTTAGTTAGTACTTCGGTCAAATGTTTGCGAAGGAAACCATATTGACAAGTTTATTTATAACATCTCAGAACAAGTTTTGACACAAATAGTATACTCATTATGGACTTCCTAATTTTGTGTACATATTTATTAACACATTTATTACATTTATGTCATTTTCTTCCATTTCTGTATAAATGTCATTTTCAGCAATCTTTGTGTGTCTATTAAGTTTTCGGCACGTTGACGACGGCTTATTAATGTTACTATATGATATATAACACTCCTATAACTGTCAGAGTTTGAACATCTGTTTATTCTAGTCAACATATATATACATATATTGTTTCTATACTTATGAGTAAATTTCTTGTATGTCATTGATGATCATGCATTCTGCTTGAATTTCAAAATGATTTTATTTTTATCACTTAACATACAAACCTATGAGAACTACCCCTGGGTAGGTAAAAAACACAGAACAATGCGCCAAAGGCAATCTAGTAATTTTTATACCACATTTTCAGCATGGTAATTAGGTCAATTGTAGTTGGGTAAAACAGTTATAATTTCATTACTTTGGCATGTTCAAAGAGTTAAAATATTTTATTTGAGAATCTTTAATTCTTATTCTTATCGCTCACAAAGAATAAACTTTTCTAGTTTCTCAATTAATTCAAACTCAAGTCACAAATTCAAAATATTTCTCAATTTTCAACCAAGTGCTGAAGTTGAGGCTCGTAATGATTCAACCATTGCTTGAAATAATTGTTTCATTTTTTTAAAAAAATGATTGCGAAGTGTTAGTATATATACTGCAGTAATCAAGTGAAGTTATCTTGATTATGATGATGTTGCCATAATTATGTGGTCAACTTTCATCTATAACAAATATGCATCAATATCACATATTTTATTTGTTCTTAATATTTTTCTAATATTTTAACCATAGTGTCAAATGAGCCACCAAAAGAATAAAATAGTACAACCATAGACATTTCCAAAATCTTGTGAAAATGTAAGGGTTGAATTAATAGAGAAATTACATTTTGTTATGAATTTAAAGTGTAAGGCATCCTCTTTAAAGGGGCAGTAGCACGTTTTTAGGGGGAATATAGGGTGATGTAAGGAAAATGAAAATTAATGATTACAATTGAAAGATAATGTATTTAAACTAAATGGAGCAGTAATAATTCCAATATAGAACGTTAAGTTTAGCCATGCGATTCCTTTTCTTACAAAAAATGAATTAAAGGTGTTCACACAAAAATGGCCGCCAATGGATTTTATGTGAATCTTCATTCTTTGTCCTCTGACTGTGGATGATTGACTTGTGTAATGAGATTTTTGACTCTGTCAAAATAATACATTTAGCATTCACTTACAATTATCAGTGAGAAATTCAAATTATAAAATTATCAAAAAAACGTGCTACTGCCCCTTTAACTGTCTTAAACGGTCTTATAACATGAAAACTGCAAATAACTCTTTCAACAGCGAAAACAGATAAAGTTTGTCACGTCAAATATGGAAGAAATACTGCCGTTATCATTAACATTAACTATTGATGTTGTAGAAAGGAAGGCTATTTTCATTTGACACACTTTGAAAAAATGCATGCCCACGGGTACTGGGCTTCTTAGCAAGAGGTCTTGCTTTTGGTAAACCTTGGTATATTTGTTACTCTCTTGGAAGAAATGCCTCCCCATCACCAGCAAACCACCTCCTGAATCTGCCAAGGCATGAAGGTTTAAAACAAAAACGTTTATGCAAAACCAACAAGACGAGACAGATTTTCTCAGGTAACCACTGTATAATCTTCTCTAAAGGTCTTTGAAGAGAAACCTATGGAAAGTTGTTTTTTTCTAATGAAATAATCATTTCAACAAGTTTATGCATGGAGAAATACTATTTATCCCTATGATATGAAGTATTAACATCAAATTTGCACAAAATAAGTACCATTAAGCACCTTTAAGTACCATTCGCATGTGAGAACCTACTCTGTATTCTGTATTTGATATGTTGAATGGTTCATTCGGTAGCCTATAGAATAACACTACTTAAATTTGGGCGTCCTTTGCTTATTTCATGGAGTATTGTTTACAGATACAATCATGTTAATTTGGTGTCAATTGGTCACTCAGAAAAGTTTTGTTCATAATAATTTGAACAGCTGATGGAGTAATAATCCAAATTTTCCTTTTCTTATAATAGGATAATATTTCTTTTTAATGTACTTATAAGTTATTTGTAACACAGAACCCCCTTTAGGAAGATGGATAAAAGTTTCAATATTAATTGTTGTTTTCTAATTAAATGATCGTATATATGATAAAATTTAATGTTTGTTGAATCTATAATGCTATATTTCAGAAATTTATGTTAATAATATTGCGTAACAATATTCTATATCTATGTACTACCGCAATCAACATTTGCTAATCTTTAATGTCTATATGACATAATATTTTTCTAGCCTTTTGGAATAATTAAAAATAAATTTCTCCTCAGCATCATATTGGAAATAAAACGCTTGATGTGTAGGTGTTTAACTGACACAGGCAGACATGAAACATTTAATATTTTCTAAGCTAAATGCTTAATGAGCAATTAAGCAACAACTCTGATCTTGAACAATTAATATCTTTGGTACGACCTGGGGATATACCCTTTTACACTCTGCCAACTGAACTACAACCCCAAGAATCTAACATTCATTGATTTGAAAATCAGAATAACTCTCAATCTTTAAATGCTGAAAGTTAAATAGTTAATATTTCAGCAGCCAATACATGATAAGTATTACAAGTGAAACATGTATTTGACTCTTTGTACAAAATTTTTATAACAAATTTGATTGATAGGATGTAAAATTGCTTTGAGCATTGAATTTAAATTTCCAAAAACGTTTTTTATAAATCATTTGGTAAACATATATCACATATTATTTCTGCATAAAATATACATCTGATAATAAATCAAATTTCTGATGAATATATTTGCATTTAAGTTCAAAGAAATGTTCCAGAACTTTTAAATGAAGACATATCTATAGAAAGATGGAGAAAATAATTATTTCTACTGGATGTTGCAAGATTTTGAATACATTTAAACAAGGTTTCTTTGAAATAACCATTTTCCTGTATTAGAGTTGAAGTTATAATGAAGATGCTAAAAGTTAAAACTTCTCTCAAACCTTTTCCTTCAAATGTACAAAAAAAGATTTAAAACCTTTCTTTTAGCAAAAACATTTGACTGTTGCTGAAAATTAAAACTTTAAAGGTTTCTGTTTTTTGAGCATGACAATAAAATTTAAAGTTGTCAGTTCTTATCCTTGAAGGGAAATGACAGGCACGTTTTTAGGGGAAATATAAAGTGGTGTCAGGAAAATAAAATAAATGGTTCCAATTGAAAGACAAAGAATTTAAACTAAATGAAGCAGTAATAAATCAAATATTTGATTTAACGTTCAGTCATGCAATTCTTTTTTCTTTCTCAAAATGGATTAATGGTGTACACACAATGAACTTTATGTGAATCTTTATGATTTGTTTTCCGGCTATCGATGATTGGTTTGTGTAATGAGATCAAAATATTACATTTAGCATTAACCTACAATTATCTGTGAAAAATTAAAAATGTGAAATTCTCAAAACATGAACTACTGCCCCTTTAAACTTGATAGTAAAAATTCAACAGGAGCACAGTGGTATTTTAAATTCCAGGGGAGATAACTCTTCCTTTTTCAAAACATCGCTTTTTACCTTTTTATTAGTTAGTTTTGATTAATTAGTAAAATAGAAATAATCATGAAAACAAATATTGATGTACACAATTATAACACAGTTTCCATCTTAGGAAAAACCCAATCCATTTCCTCTCACACTGTTAATGAAAAATAAGGCATGATATTTTCCATGTCACTACACAGACGTTACAAATTCTCCAAGTCGTGGATATCCAAAAGGTGTTTTCATTGGCTGCAAATAAGGGAGATATCTTGAGTTACAACTGTTTGCCGCTAGGACAATCTGCCGGAACCCCGGTATACAGGCGTAATAGAACAGAGACCTGCTCGCACTGAGCTGCCTCTGTGGGGAGAGAATGAGGTTCGATGGAGACACCAAAACTTTTGTAATCGGGGCTTTACAATGTGTTGTGTCCTTTGGCAAGGCATTTCATCCACACTGCACTCAGTTCAGTCAGCTGAGTCATGAGAGATTACGATAGGCTCTTACTCATTGTAACCAACTTAACAGTATAATTCCTTCTGGTTAATAATAGACATGGAATTGCCATATCAATGAGTATCCTTGACTTGATTCTAAACGTTAAAATTATTAGTATTTAACAGCTGGTACATCCAATTAGTCAATGTACTGCTGGTGAATTGTCTAACCCTGACAGAGTGACAGGTTTGGAGTGATAACGTTCATTGTGTTTAATTGCTATATGTAGTATAGATGGTACTGTCCTTTTGGATTTTTGCTTATGTGTTTATATAACCCTTATTTCATGCCCTTGTAATTCTTATGTCATCATTTGCATTCAGGAAGATCAAATATGCAACCCTGATGATATTTTCAAAAATTGAGATCAGTTCACATATATAGAGTATTTTGTCACTTAGCA
Source organism: Steromphala cineraria (assembly GCA_916613615.1). Lineage (NCBI taxonomy): Eukaryota > Metazoa > Mollusca > Gastropoda > Trochida > Trochidae > Steromphala > Steromphala cineraria. The sequence continues at coordinate 2,617,819 of OU744726.1, forward strand.
GTGATAAATGAAATGTCATAGTTAAACAGTAAACGATTTGAGCTTTTTGCAAAAAAAAATTAATTTGATATTTATCTTAACCTGCTCTGCATAGAATATTGCAGTTGTAAAAATTCAGATCAGTATTAATAGTATTTAAGCATGTTGCAGTGATAAATGGGATGTCTATTGTTCCCATGTTTCACTCGTAACACCAATAGTTTTGATGCATTTTTTACCTGAACATGCCATGCATTTGAATTCCGGGGTTTGTGAACAAACAATAATGAACTAGGTACTGATTGTGTGACTGAGATTATGGCTCGTCTGCCTTTTTATAGAGACTCAGAGGTGATGTGAGGTGAGTATTTCACTTATATCGCGGCTGCTAGTATTATTGTTGGCAGAAAGCCCGCAACACTAATATGGCTACGTATTGCGGTGAAACCTGCAAGCATCGGCTGGAACTAGTGAACCATGGGTGGTACAGCGCTGAAATTCAGTGTAGCATATATCCAAACCTGACTGCGTGTAGAACAATTCTCTACTGCAGACAAAGTTGCTGAGCCCCTGGCGGAATTCGAACCACGGACCTTCTGATCCGAAGCCCAACGCCGAACGCGTTAACCACTGCGCAATGACAAAATGAGGAGATATTATTTATTATCAGAAATCTTTGAACACTGATCCGGATCCATTTGCAGTGATGCCATTACATTCTGATGTCATCCTGTGTATGATGTCATTGCATTGTGATGTAGTTATATTTATGATGTCATCACATAGTGATGTCATTACTTGGATGAAAAACAATTATGATTTTAAGTGCTTGCAGATGACAGGTCAAAACGATATCTCCTAGGAGAAATTGATTGATCTTCCAAAAGCATCATCTCCGGCTGAACACAGTTTTAGATAGTGCATGTAAATATTATCATAGAAACAGCTGATCTGTTCCAATTAATAACCCGTAAAGTCTTTGTGTTTATATACTATTTTATCATTCATCAGTTATAAATTATGCAGCAATTATTGAGCCTTTTTTGATAGAAAAATGAATTAATTAATTTAGGACTTTCATACCTTTATACCGTATAGTTATAAATGATTGATAATTAATACTACTGAATTAGATTTAATTGAAAATAATTAGAATTATAATAGAAGTAAGTTATAATGCTTAGAATTCATCAAGTTTTACACATGAAGGAAAAGTGCAAGAGAAATTAATTAGTTTATATCTGCCCTAACCAATAAAAAAGTAATTACTAAACATTGGATTTGGTTAGCTATGTGAGTAAAAAAATTCCTTATTATATGTGAAATAATCATAGCGTAATATAACAAGATGGTATTAAGTGAACAATACCTTTAAAAAAAACTTGTTAACGTCACATTTAGAGTTTTCTATATTTGGCAGGGGATGCTTCTTATTTTGGCTCAAAACAGTTAAACCTATGTTCGAAAAGGCTGCTGCAGACTCTTAAAGGAACAGTGATATTGGGGTATTTTTTTATAGAAACAAAATGGCTCTACATCTGAGTCAATCTCAGAGTCAATTACATTCTTGACAAAAGTTTAAAATAATTAAGTATTATGACATGTGAAGAGTAGGTAAAAGGGGTTTTTTTAAAAAGAAAAGAAGTATTTTTGTAAAAGTTTTTTGGTTTGTTTTGCCAAAAAATAAAAACTCTTTTAGAAAACAGTGCGGCTCAGCTATCACAGGAGATATCGCTTAAGGAAAACATAGATATAGCATTTCCCTCAATTACTTATCATTTGATATATAAAAGGTTGATAGATAAAAAATCAGTGACAGTTGTAATTTTGTTATTGCCATATGAGAAAAACTGTTGACTGCCAACATCTGGCTACAGTCAATTAATAATCGACAAATGTTCTTCAACTGGCACTGAGATGCCATATTCAGCTGATATATTGCGATGTATGGTAATATTCAGCAGATATATTGCAATAATGTTGCAATGTATTGGATAAACTCTTCAATCAACATTGTAAAAGAATTTTATTAATTCTAAAGACTAAACTTTTGAGGTTATGCATTCAGATCTTTCTGACAATAGAAAAATACTGAATAAGATAAATTAGGATATGACAATATTAATAAATGTCTTCTTACATTTGTAATAAAGCCCAACACATATTTTGCACTTCAAAATAACTTTCTTTCACATTAATCATTTATCTGGGCCTTAGAACAAGATATATATATATTTATCATACAATGGATAGTGTTCTTGGCATAATTAAGTCAGTCAGATATTTTCAGTATCTGTATGGGTCATATACCAGGGGCTTAGCTCAGATGTAAAATGTCCGCTCGTCACCCGGAAGACCGGGGTTCGATTCCCGGTCGCGTCATACCAAAAGACGTTAAAAGGTGGGAGTTGTTGCTGTCTTGCTTGACACTCAGCATTGTAAAGGCAGACCAACGCATTAACTGGCGCTGCACGGTGGCTGCCGGGTGCAATGCATGGGCACAAAATTTCCGATGTACTTGTACTTAGGACAATAAAGTGTTATTATTATTATTATTATTATTACTTCAGAACTTCTTTTGAGAATTCTGATGGCATCCCAAGAGTTAACATTTTGAATGCCTTTAGAGAGACATGAAAATATAAAAGGATGCTTTGCATAGACATAAGTTTAAGAAATTATAACACAACAGCAGTATGTATGAGCAAGCAGTGCCAAAACACTCATCGCGGGTTGACTGAAACCGACCGAACAATTTTTCTCACAGGTGCCAAAGGCAGTTCACGCTCATGTTCAAATATTTCATTTACCCTTCTTCAGTGTTCTATACTTAACGCTTATTTAGTTTGGAAAAGAAAATCCACATGCTCTCTTCTAGTTTTGCTCTCTTATTATGTTTGTTGTTTCGAAGCAAGCTGCCATTGCAAATTAGCCGAAGGGAAGCAACTCTTGCCACAAGTTAGATTGACTCTCCCTCTTTTTTTACATGAAGGTTAAAGAACTTGGGTACGAATATGACAAGAATGTAATAAGCGCCCTCTCCCTAATAAGCGCTCCCTAAAAGTGTTTTTAACTAAAAAAAATTAATTACCCCCTCTCCAAGCTTTCCTTAGATGACTAACATATAAAATTTTACATAAAAATGGTTTGGAGACTTGATTTTAGTTCTTCTCTTTAATCACAGTCATTGGATTTGTAACCTCTTGATCGAGAATATACAAACATCTTTATCCTTTGACTGAATGATTAAGACATTTTAATAAGGGCCCCCTTTTTCCAATTTTTGGTTGTTTGATACATTTCTAATATTTTAACTTTTAATGTTTTAACTTTTGAGTCATAAAAAAATAACTAAAGAAGTAATTTAAAGCAACTTTAGGGTGGAATTATATTTTGTTAATTCACCGTCAAGGCTCGCAAAATACAATGTTTATTCCAAATGCAGGATACTTACCATCCCAAAACACACTCGCATGAGAACCTCTATATATGAATAATTTTACTTTGAAATAGTTGATGCAATATGTTGCACAATGAAAGTAATATTGCAATTATTGAACCTACAATCAGTATGATGATATCCATGTATTGGTATCATTTTAGCATTGCGCAAACACTTGCAGAATCAATTAACAGTCATGGGGGCAATGCTCTCAACATCAAGGAATGGACACATTTAAATACATGTATATTGTTTTTTTTATAGGCTAGCTAGAATTTGTTGTGATATTAACAATTTATTATTTCATGAAATTAAATGTTTTTATAAAGACTCTTATTAGTTTTGTATCCAAAAATGTTTATAAAATTCTAATTGAATCCGATGTAGATTTAGTTGTAGTGAACATTACAAAATACATTTCAAGACATCATATGCTAGTGATACACCATTATTACCATTAATTTGTTTTTTTCAGTACTATTTGCAATATTATTTACAAGATAATTGAACCATTTGTATACAGTTTAAGAGCAATTGTTATTGCATATTTCTGTCTTTTTCAGCAAAACAAGTTTTTATGTTTTCTTTGACCAATATCTTGTTCTAGTCATTCCTAAAATAACTAGACAAAGTAAATAAATTCAAGATAATTGGAATTGGGATCTGATCACGTCCATTAATGTATCCTTATCTTTGATTATATCCTTATCTTTGATTATATATCTACGGCAAGACTAAGTAACCTGGGACCTTGCAACAAAATGTTTTGCTATTAGTGGAAATAAAAACGTCAAATCAACGTTTGCGTGTCAACTGTGAATTAGGAAAGTTTTGCGGACTCATTTGAAAAGCTGGTTTGCTAAAGACAAATAACGGTTTTGATGTAACTAGATTGAAGATCTGTTTTATCTGAACAAGGTTTTTAATAACTTGGGTTTTCTTCAAATCAAATCTCTGTATTTAGGAAATTGTTAACTTGCAGCGGGTTTTATTATATCAATCAAAATCTTAAAATTTCTCAATAGCTGTCAAGATTTGGTTTTCTAATTCATGTACTATAAATTTTTTGTTTTAAAGGGGCAGTAGCACGTTTTTTTATAATTTTAAATCTGAGATTTTTCACTGATAATTGTTAGTAAAATGTTAAATATATTATTTTGACAGTGTCAAAAATCTGTGAACACCTTTAATTCATTTTGTGTAAGAAAAACGAATCGCATGACTAACTTTACATAATATATTTGAATTATTACCGCTTCATTTGGTTTAAATACATTGTCTTTCAATTAGAAATAAGAACCATTAATTTTCCTTTTCCTGACATCACCTTATATCCCCCTTAAAAACGTGCTACTGCCCATTTAAAGGGGCAGTATTACTTTTTTGGAAAATTTTATATTTTCAATTTTTCACTGATAATTGTACATTAATAAAAAATGTATTATTTCAATAGTCTCAAAAATCTCATCACATAAACCAATCATCCATAGTGAGAGAAAAAATTATAAAGATTTACATAAAGTCCATTGGTGACCATTTTCAAACAAAGGTATCGCATATCTGAATTTTACATTATCTGTTTGATTTATTACTGCTTTATTTAGTTTAGATACATTGTCTTTCAATTGGAACCATTTATTTCCTTTTTCCGGACATCACCATATAATTCCCCCTAAAAACATGCTACTGCTTCTTTAAAGTTTTATTTTGAAAATTTTAAAAATTTTAGATCTATAATTTGCAAAAATAAAATAGCCAATCATGGAAACATAAAGCAATATTTTTTCAAGTCTTCTTGAAAATCAAATGGCAATATAAACCTGAGAATTCCAAAAAATATCTTTTAGGCTGAATGACGCTGACTTTAGGGAACAGGATGACAAGAATTCTGATAAAACCAAACAATTATTATGGATAACAACTTCCATATTCAACTTTTTTATCAATAAAGAAGTTGTTATCCATTATATTTGTCTTGTTTTATAACACTAACTTCTAAATGCCTTTGAAGAATTTCATAAGTATTCTGACAGTTCTTTTGAAAAGTTCCATGGAACTCAATGTCCAAAATGACCTTTCTCAAAGTTGTTATAAATGTGTCCAAGGAGTGCAAACCGTATCTAGGGCAGAAAAGCCAAACAAGTAATTTCTTAATACACTCGGTCCTAAAAGAACTCCTCCAATGGTAATTACCAACGAACACGATCCTGAATATGACGACCCTTCCATGGTTACCGATTCCAAGACTGGCAGACAACATAAACACTATTATCGTCTTGTAGGAGATTATACATGGCGCATGTTTCACCCTATTTCCCCATGTTTGCCCCATCTATGTCACCTACTGTGATATTGATTGGCGCCGATGGCAAATCGGTAACTCAGCCGAAGACAGGTTGATAAACTCTGTGAGGCTGGATGCAGATTACTCCTATATTCCGCCTGCCACTCTTGCATTAAGATTATTGTTATGTCGGATCAGAACAGAGCTGTTGATAGCCCCTTTTTGAGACATAACGACTTTGAATTGACAGCGCTCAGTATTATCATTTTTACATCTAAATCATTTGTTAAGCATCTGTTTCTATCAAAGTAGAAATATAAAAATGGATATTTCACCAATTATCTTGTTGAGTCCCTGTGGTTGGAACATGTGAAGCTCAAAGATGGACTTAAAGTGACAGTCCTATCCGGCAATTTTTTGTGGAAACGAAATTCAAAAGGATGCAGTGATGCATTCTATTCGTTAAATTGTTAAATTAAAATGTTACCCTCACTAAAATATATGAAATTATGTGTGAAATAATCATGGAATAATCATAAAAGTATAAAAACATAGGTACTCTTGAATTTGTTTTAATCAAAAGATACCCCAATAAGACCGTCCATTTAAGCTCAAACGATCAAACTTTGGTGATGGTCCCCCTCTCAGGGTTTTGTCTGAATGGGGCGATGATCTGGTATCAGAGATTTCCCTAGAATGATTTGGAGATTGAAATGATTAGATATCGGTTTGTCTTATTTGTGTGTGTTATCTGCAAAGTGTTCAGATAGTCTAATCTTAGTCTCTCCCACATATTGCTCTTTGTAAGTGGTGCAAGTGAGCAAGTGTAAGTACTACATTTTAGCTGATACAAGTGTAGAGTCCATTGAGATATGTATGGCCGGTGTAAGTACTGACAAAATGGTCTAGACGTTTGAGGTTTTGCCGAGTTTGCAATTACCATTGTCACAAGAATCATCCAAATATTGGACTGTTTTCCAGCCAATATGAGGTTGGGGCATGGATAAGTTAAATTGGCTCTAACTACTAGATCTTTCAGGTTCTTGTTACGCCCAAAAGGCTGTGATAGATGGAGATGGGAAGATGTTTTTGCAAACTTCAGACCCGCTTTGAAGAGACCAGCGTTTCTTGATTATCTCTTTAAGCACAGTTTTCATTGGATCGGAGTTGCAAACTAACACCTGAGCTTGTTTGTCTATGGGTGTTTTGGCCATTGTTTGGAGAAGGTCTCTCCTTTTTGTGGCATCCCACTTCTGTTTGTTTTGCTTTAAAATCTTGTTTGGATATCTTCTTTTGAGGCAATACCTTATGAGATTCAAACTGTTTCTCATATTCGGCATCAGAAGAATAAGTCTGCCACTGGGTTTTGGTCTGCTTAGTATGGTGCCTTGAGTTAGCCATTTGTGTATTTTTGGGAGCATGTAGCTGCTACCAGCAGGGTATTCTGATGAGTCCACTTTAGGTCGAAAGGATTTGTAAGTCAAAGCAGATTTATGAAATTTATGAAATTTATGAATTTATGATTTATGATTTATGAAAGCAGAAATAACACAAATAAATGCATACTTTGGACTCACAGTTTAACTGTTCATGGAAACTTTCAGGATTTTATGGGTATTTGATGTAGGCCTCAGGGTGGATTTATCACTATCTATTGAGGATAGGAGCCTAAGGGTCTAGGTTTGGCTGGCATATGCAGTAAAGTTTCAATATTTAAATCAGGATTTTTGTTAATTTCTGAAAACTTGTAATGGCTCAGCATCAACAAAGTTACCAAGATAACTTTATGCTCAACTTTAATGTGCTTTTTGTACGCTTGGATGAGAATAGCTCGTTAATATCCTGACTCTTGATGCACATAGTGTGATAATTGAAGGCACCACGCTACAAGATCTTGAAACAGGAAGTGATGTCGTTAAATGTCCTAAATTAGAATAGAATTAATGGCATGTCCCGCAGATAGGGATGCATACGGGCATCCATGTTTGATGGGATTCTTTTGTTGCCGCTTTTATGCATTATCCTGTTGTATGATTTTAATCAAAATCATTTTGTAGTCCTTGAAAAGTCTCTCAGGGGTTGTCAATATTATTTATTTTCATGAAGTAAGATATCACATTCAGTCTCTGTTTGTCTTATTTTACTTACATCTTGAACAAAAATTACTTTGTAAGTTAAAATTTTTGAGTTTTGAGTTACACTTTTTATTAAAGATAGTTCACATGCAATCCTATGTCAGATCTCATTACATATGTTTTGATCATCTTGAAAAAAGAAAAATAATTTTTGATTTGCTATATTGAGTTTCAGTTTCATGATAATGACTTCTAAGTGTTGGATTTCAATTACATTTTTTTTATTAATCTTGACAAAAAGTTTTACTTTATGAATTGCAATATTCAAGATACATTTTTCATAGAAGTAACATCATATGTAGTCTCTGGTTATCAGATTTTAATTAAGATTTTTTCATAAATAAGTATATTAAGTCCCATATTTGAGTCACATCGTCACAAAGGCTGGTGTCAAAATAAAGCTGCATGGTTGTCTGATTTCAATAACATTATTTTGTTCATCTTTAGACTTTGTTTAATCTTTAGGAATTGTTTTATATGAGCTTTCTTATATCTGAGTCACCTTATCCCAAAGTCATGAATTGGCACATGATAACTGTATAATCATAATGACTAATGATCATTAGACTTGTACGAAACCTTTTAAATTGGGTTCCAAATGATTTTAACTCTTATTGGAGAACCTTGAAGGGTTCTTCAATTCATAAGAGTCATTGAAAACCTTGAAAGTCATAGAAAATTAATGTTATGATTCCAGGCTTTCAAAAATAGGTATCCATTTATATGAGATAGAAATTAATTTTGTATTTTCTTTGTGATCTTTGTGTTTTTCTACATTCTGAGACATTCAAATTCATGTTAACATATTCAAACCTGTATCCCTACAATTCAACCTCTCTGACCACTCTAAGAGTGATTTGAGATACAAAATCATCGCCCGACTTACACAAAACCCTGACTTAGAGAGGACCACTCGGTCTAGAAGAGCGCTAGAACTAAGATGGATTTTTGAGCTAAAAACTTTCCAACCGCAAGGTCTCAATGATAAAATCGTGGGTTGAAACTCTCTCTCTTGTTCATTTATCACACAAAAACCTTATTTGGAATATCATCAATAAACTATTGCAGCATCGTTGAAAAAACAAAGAAAAGTCATGGAAATTCTATTGCTTCCAAGTGTGTAAACCTTGTCCGAGACAATTATCTATAGATGAAAATAAGCAAAACAATAAACACAAAATCATTTAATGTATTCAATTTGAAACCTTGAACAAAAATTAAAAAATGAATAATTTTTGAAAAAGGACATCATATGTTGCTCTTCAATTTTTGTTTGTTTTTGGAAATCTAGGCTATTGATCAATATCAAAAAGAACTCCACAAAATGATAGTTGAAATTGAAAATATTTTATTTTTCCATACAATAAATGTTTCCCACGAATATGTGCTCAAAGCAACATAAAAAATATCACAAAAAAGTATTTTGTTGAACAATTTATTTTTCATTGGATTATTTTCTATGATAAATTTGCAACAGACTTCAAATCCCTTTATCCAACTTAATTATTCATATTTAAAAGCATCTCTTAAAAGCAATAACATTATCTTAAACCTTTAAACTATTTCTTGATGAGTTTTATTCTGCAATGTTTCTTTCATGACCTATGTTCCACACATTTATCACTAATGAAGTAAGATTCCAATCTCCTTCCATCCTTGCTCAACTAATGTCATATATAAGATCCCAAAAGATAAATAATTCTTTTTTTAAATTGTTAGCTCAGTTTGACAGAAAAAGTTGATTGGGATATTGTTGGACTTTGGTTGAAGGCGGAGCAAAAACCCAATTTTTGAAATTAAAGCCATTTTCACCCTGAACTGGCTTGAAGTGATAGTAGGTCAAAGATGCCATTAGTTTTAAATACTTTAAGTAAGCAAAATGATGCAATATGTAAAATGGCACAAGAGCAAATAATCGTAAGAAATTATATCGCATTTATGAACATTTGCCTCAAACATTTAGGCTATGCGTCATCAAGGACTGCGAACATTCCTGTTGTTTTATTAGTAACTTTTCCATATAAGAGTAAATGTTTGTCGTTTTATGCGAATGTGAATATTTGATTTCCTATGTATAGAAAATTGGCCATTATTGCCACATCTTCTAACCATTCGTGCCCTTCTCTTGCTTCAGGTTGACGTGGAGTGTGTTGTGACGCCGCTGCCTTACTTATGCAGGGTCACAGGTCAGTTATCTCCCTTTTTCCTCAACAAAATTATATTTTTACATTTCTCGACAAATACCATGTAACCTTGATATGTTTTACTTCGTGAGATATGTAAGATATGCATAGTATTCGACCAAAAATGTCTGATATTCTATGTATCAAATTTCAAAACTTCATTATTCATACACAGTGTGTTAATTTATAAACCTTATGGCTTGGCTAATCATGCTTATCTTATCATATCATCAAATAGTTGCATGACGTCAACAATCATTTCATATAAATTTAAGTTTAATTTCACTGTGTAAAATAGAGTGGTCTTTTTCAATTTGTGAAAATAGTAATTTTATTTTCACAGATAAATGTGAAGTTTTTATTATTGAACACGATCATGGTCCTTAAATATGAGAAAAAAAGCATGTTTCTCGCATTGCTAACTATAGGTTTCTGTTTTATTGATCACAACTGTAAACATTTTCCTGTTTATATCGAAATAATGTTGCTAAACTGTGACAAGTCAGTAGGGAAATAGGCTTCCTTAATTCCTAATCATAAAAGATATTAAATAGTCATTTTAGTTCATTTTCACTTCATCCTTTATAGTGGCAGTAGCACGTTTTTAGGGGAAATATAAGGTGATGTCAGAAAAATGAAAATTAATGGTTCGAATTGAAAGACAATGTATTTAAACTAAATGGAGCAATAATAATTCAAATATATAATGATAAGTTTAGCCATGCTATTTCTTTTCTTACACAAAATGAATTAAAGGTGTTCACAAAAAATGGCCGCCAATTGAGTTTATGTAAATCTTCATACTTTGTCATTTGACTATGGTTGATTGGCTTGACTGAGATTTTTGACACTATCAAAATAATACATTTAGCATAAACATACAGTGAAAAATTTAGAATATAAAATTATCAAAATACGTGCTACTGCCCCTTTAAAATCAAATTACCAAATAACCAATTTTCAATTTAATTTCAAACCTGATCAGCAATTCCTGTTTACATTGGGAAAATCTTTCATGCCTAATATAAAAAGTGTCTATCTCTAAAGAAAATCTCCTATCAATAGCCCAAGGCATCGGCTTGTGATTATCACCTTAAGATGTTATTTGAGTGTGTCACACCTCTAGGGCAGATTTTATCAAAGACATAAATAGCAAAAATCATTAACGTCTCATTGGAGAGTGCTAGATAGTCTGAAACAGCCCTTTAAACAAAATATCTATAAATAACCATACAAATCTACCGGGACATCGTAATAAAAAGTCTGGATCACTGCAATTTCTGTAAATGCTCAGCTTTACTGGGCTCCTTTCTCTTTGATACTATATAGTAGAGGTGTGACGATATATTGTGGTATTCGTGAATCGAGATACTTAATCTGACAATACACGTATCGTGATACATTCTCTGTATCGTGATACGTATCGTTGAATATTAAATGGCATATTTTTTCTAAAAATCAGATGATTCATCAAAACTTAAAGGTCAATTTTGTGATAAAAAATTGAAATAGCGTATCGTGATGTGTATTGCATCGAATCGTATCGCCATTAGATATCGTGATAGGTATCATATCGTGAAAAATCTGTATCGTCACACCTCTACTATGTTGCTGCTATTTGATGTATTTTCATTTCAGAGAATAAATTTCAGTCTTATAGTGCTTGAGAACTTATCCTTCCCATCCCAGTCCATTGCTGTCTTTGAATTTGCCGGTTAAGCTCTCTTGTCGAATGAAATTACTTAAATAGTGTAGTTAGGCAAAGTCTAACAAAGTGGCCTACCTTGAATAATTGCTTCTTCAGCTCAGTTTCATAACTTATGACCCTGTGGTATCTAAGGATTAAAGGTACATACAAGATTGTATATATATATATTCACTATAAATATATAGATATGTATTCTTGGCGTATGTATCTACTTTTAAATGCCTTTCAAAGACATGTCTCTGAGATATGTAGAATTTATATTTTAGAAATGAAGCATATGGTATGAAAATTATTTATTTTATGATAGTGTAACATTAGAGAACCGGGCCTCTAATAAGCGCCGGGTCTCTAATAACTGCTGAAGAAGTAAGCGCCCTGGTGCTATAATTAGAGGAAATATGGTATTCAAATTTGATTGGCCAGTATCATATAAGAATCATGACTATTTACTTGCCTATTTCAACATCACAAATGTCACATTTGGTCACAAACATGTGATCAAGAAATAATATTACCTGTATACACAAAGTATGTCATTAACTTCAGGTTCGCAATTAATGGCACTTTAAATCTACAGCTTTATGACTGTAAAATCTTTAGATAGAGAAAGAAAGTTTTATCATTCTGAAGTGAAAAGCCTGAATTAAAAATTATGTCGAATATGCAATATTTATATAATTTTTACAATAAAATTAATGACACAAATTTCATAAATTGAATGCTATTAAACTTCAGAGATAAATATTTGATAAATTATGTGAGTGTAAAACATAAAGACATTTAAATGAGAGCTTTATTCTAAAGTTTTAAGCCAAATCATAAATCTTTATATTCAAAATGTCATACTTATTAAAGTTCATTTTTCAAGATGCCATAATAATGATCAATAATGAATAGTTATGCATTTTTGCCCCGTTTATTGCAAACTGTGAGCAATAAGATCACTTTTGCATTCTGCCAAGTCCAAAATTATTTCAAAATGCTTATACATCAATGTTGTTTTGTCTTAGCAGTGTAAGATATTTTTTCTTCAAGAGCAGAATCCATGGTCACATATGATCCCTAATGTCTAAGCTTGACACGTTTATTTGATAAAATATGTAAATATGACGCCTTCTCAAGATTTTAATTGCAAAATTTGTGGTAGTCAAATTAAAAAGCTGAAATCAATGCAATTTCCGTACTGATAGACTGGCAGTGTTCTATGACACAGAGTCTTGAAGTATATTTTCTATGATAGTCCAGTAAACATAGAGCCAAGATATAGTGTATAGTGCAGCAAGGTGGATTCATAGCATTTCACTCTCCAATTGGATGCAAAAAAACTTGGACTGTTTTTACTTTTTCCATGAGTGTATGTCATGAATTAATAGTTGGAAAATGCTTATCTAGATCCATCGGTGCTTGATTGGAAATGCCCTTGTAAGGCATGATCCATTATTGACTATCGGTAATTGAAAAATGTCCAGACAGATCAATGCTTGTTTAAGTAAAATCATAATCAATGCCATTAAGATGCCATACCTAATTGAAGAAATATTGTTGGTAAACCTTTCTTTTGCTTTCCTATATGAATTCTGGGTTTGAACCCAGTATCAGTTCCTGTAAATAATCTTTGTTCGTGGAAACTCAACGCTCATGATTTAAAGTAACACCATGTCCCATCTTTCACTTGCTTGCCTGCACTCTGGCCCTTTTGATACACATGACCATACATCACTTTGGAAAAATTCCTTTCACAAGACATAGGAACAGATTATCGGCAAGCTGTAACGAGAAGCTTCATAAGAAACTATCGCCAGGCACTTTCATGTCCATCTTTCCGTCATTGCTAGTTCCAAACGACCCTGACCTGGTATGGCACTTGTATCCATTACTGTTTGAGATCGTAATTTTAGTTTGGGAAGGTGGCATCATGGTTTGGGTATACGTAGCCATCAACGTTAACTCCTAATCTCAGTTGGTGGTGATCCAAAGCAACCTCAATGCTCAACATTATGATGACATCATCCTCTGTCCAGCATTGCTTTCATTGACATGGCAGCCTTCAACCGTTGGTTTTTCATGACAATTACCCCACCCTGACCCGACCCTTCCGGGTTGTTTAGAGAATTTCTTAGCAATCATTATGGATTTGGCCGGCATGTCTCCAGACTTGAACCCCATTGAACACCATGGGGATGAACTTGAACGTCGAGTTCAAATGCAAGCCTTTCCACCCTGAACTGTTGCAGGGTTTGCAATCTCTCGTGTACGTATTGAGACATCTGTGTCAGTCCATACCAAGGCAACTTCAAACCTGTGTTAGAGCTCAGAAACTTTATTGTTGTGAGTGTACATACTCGATATTGAATTCCACTGACCCCTGCATTGAGTCTTGGTTCTCTGATATTCAAAGTAACGTACATCAATCTCAGAATTGAATTTAGTAGCAGTGCTTCTTGACTTATCTCGGTATAAATTTTTGATGATAATCCAAATTGATTGACAAGCGAAAAGAATGAGAAAGCTTATTATTTGACTGATTGGTGCATCACTTACAAATATTCAGCAAATAAGAAACTGTAAACCCAACCTATGTTGCTTGATAACTCTCTGATGAAACATTCCATTAAGAAATTGAGTAATAAATCTGCCTTGTGATTAAAGGGACAGTCCTATCTGATTTCTTTAGTGGAAACAAAATTCAAGGGGATTTTTAGGTTTATCTGGATATTGTTAATAGCACATTATTATAACACAACCCAGTTAAAAACATGTAACTGAGTGTCACATTCGATAAAGAAGAGCAGTCATGTGGTCCAAAAATGAAACTGAAGCCATATACAGTGACACTGGTGTAAAATGCTTTGCTGTGGCATTAGAAGGCGTAAATAAGAAAGCGTACATGTGTGGATGTTCAATCAATACATATACTTCATTTTCAATAAAAAGCAAAGTTTATAAAAGTACACCTAACTGTGATATTTACCCAAACTAACAAGATTGCTGACAGATATTCAAGGACGTAATAGACCCATATTCAAACTGCAATATTATAAAAAGTATTTTTACGTCGTTTGTGGTATTCTTAGCAATTTTTTGCCACCAACCATGGAAGATCGAACCAAAATTCATGAGATATGAGAGAGTTGACCAAAATGACAGAAACGTAAGCCCTGGCATATTGACACGAAGGTAAAACAAGTGTGGCCATCTCAAAATACGCTTGAAAATTTTCTGTGTCTCGCACAAATATATTTTATTTTTTCTTCGAATCAGGCACTAGTTGCCGCCCAAATTGATGCTCATTGGACGCAATTGCAGTAACTGATATGCAGTGTAAAACCTAGACACATGATGATTATGTCACCGAAAGCGGGTGTGTTAAAAGCTATGGCACTTTTATGAAGGGTACTGTTCTTTGGACATTAAATAAAGCATTATATTGTTGATTAAGACATGTAAATATGATATCAAACTTTCGACGAAATGATTTATCTACCAAGTGATGTATTTCTTTTCTCAATAGCTAAATAACATCACGAACCGCATGCAAGGATGACAATGGGACTTGAAGGTTCAGTTGATTTACTGAATTTTTGGCTTTTTAATTAGTGCTGCAAGTAACAAGACAAATTATAAATGTTGGCATTTATTAACTCAAGGAAATACGTTATGAAAATAAAATATGATGAGTATGACATTTATTTATTTTTCAACATCTCAATGTCATTAACCCTGCAATTTTTACAATATATGAGGTTGAAACTTAATGAAGTTTTGAGTTTTATGAATAGCTAAGTATCCACAAACTTCTTTCTTTATCCCAAAAGGATATATTTTAGCAACCATTTATATTATTTTATGCTTTTAATGTTTGTTTCATTGAATATGTTGTTAAAATTCAATACCATTATGTCAAATGACATTATTGGTTTTATTTCATCAATAAGTACTTACGGTTATTATTTTAATTCTTAGTGTTCACTCGAGTGACAAACTCAAAGTGTAAAAAAAAATTTTTGGTGACAAGATAAGATTTTACAGCTAGAGAGAGCTAATAAATAGAGAATAAATGTTGTCCCGTTTCATAACATTTTTATGAAACGAGTAAATACCTGTACCATTCACAAGTTTAGTATTTTATTTATTACAGGCTTAATTACATCGTTTAAAATATGAAATTCCCAGGCATGACTTTCGTGGCCAGCCTGCTCGCATTGTGACGTCATTCTTAACAATTGTGACGTCATCATGATGTCGAGTCATTTGATCAGTGCGCGATGTTGTGACACATATGTCTAATAACATGGTAGATTTATTAAACAACAATATCTTCAACCGGAGAGTAAGAACATCAAATTGAACATCGTAGCATTGGAATATTAAACTCTGCATAAAAGGGAATTATTTCGTATTTGAAACTAACTCTTACAGAAATTGAATCAAATATTGTTTTTAGTAATTACTACCTTTCATACGGCCTTCCTGTTACAAGTTGAAATTGCAATGATAATTGCTTGAAAGGAACAAGATGTGATTTGGACGTCACAAAAGCGCTATTTAACAAACAAAGGGTTCATTTTTATAATGATGTAAATATCTATTTGACATTCAAATAGCTAATATTTCACATTCATTTTAGAAAGTCAAGTTTTTAAATTTTTTAGTTTAATCGAACAAATAGAAAGCCAATTTCTTTAAGAAGGCATAAAAGATGATTTTCAATATCGACACACTGTTTCCATTTTGGGTCTCCAATTTATGCTGTTATTGATGAGATGAGGTGATGTAGAAAATAACTATACAGTAAATCAAAATGTTCAGTGTTGGATATTGAAATAGCATAACATTTCTCATTCATTTTATTAAATCTAATTAAATCTTTTCAAATCATACATATGCAAAGTAAATTTCTTGTCAAATGCATAAAAGATATATGATATTGATAGATAAACCTCCTGTTTTCATATTATGTCGCTAATTTTTCCTAATCCTCAACCTTTGATAATTAATCATGAAACACCTGATGAAAAAAAAAAATCTCATTAAATGTATCTTTCAAATATCGTAAAGAACTCTACAGAAAATCTAAATCTTGAGTGAATGGCCAAGTAATTTGTAGAATACAGAAAACTATTTTCATCTAGATCTTTCATAGATTTTTCTGAAAATATCATTTTCATTATCTAAACACTTGATGCCTATGACCATGACTGTGAAAATATTAGCATAACAATACTAGTCGTGCATCAATACATGTTGAAAGTTAATGCATACAGACATGGCATGTATGTGATGAATAACTCCTCAACCTGATCAGAATATGTTATGGAGATAATGAAATACGAATATTTATATGATAATATCGCAATATTAAAATCAACAGCTTTCAAATGATTTGAATGAAAGTAAAATAAGCTCATTCATTCGGTTGTATGTTATTTGCAATAATTTCAAGTTGGAAATAAAAACTTTATTAGAAAGACATTATTGATTTTCACATCTGTTTCAATAAAATCATACTTTCTGATACATGATATTACAAATTTTGATAATAAAAGATGAATTTGAAATTAGAATTGTTAGTGGTTTTGATCTGTATTATCTGTAGAATTCAATAAAAAAATGATCTATATTATAAATGAAGCCAGAAAGTTCAGACGAACAATTTAATAAATGATTAACAGCTAAAGTAGAACATTATATTACATTGACACTATCAAGATGTAGAATGTGATATTACAGCTAAAATCTCAAGAAATAACTTTCCGTAGTCAAGTTCCTTAACTCTCAAGTATAGTTTCAACCGTTATAGCCCCATGGCAGCATTATATTGCTATTGCTCAATTGACACCACGGCTGAATTACATAGCACAGTATTTAGACGTATGTTTTAACATGATAACGTACATTTACATGGCGAGTTCCTGTAAGCAAATTGTCGGTACATATCCACCACTTTATATGAATCTTTTATCATGTCAAATATAAAATCTCTTCAAATAACTACCAACTGGAACATCTAGCTTTTGAACAGAGGAACTATTCAATGTTTGCTTCCTTTTGGGGATATAATAACAAGTGCCTAATGAACAATGGTAGAATTATTAATGATGACTCAATATTGTCCTCAGTACAAATACGATGATGGAAGTTCTTTCCTGCATACACAGAAATAAGTTTATGAGTTGCCAGTATGATTCGGAGTGTCAAGCACGGAAGCAACAGGTCCCAACTCTTAATGATACACGCCAACAACGGAACCTAGCGAGGTATCTTACACAACTTGAATACCTTCATTGGTTTGTTCGAGTATTCATTATCATAATGTCTGTGGAATGTACACCTTCATCAGGCATACCTGGTGTTCATTTTGATAATTTTAAACCAATTGCTGGCACCAAATGTATATGATAATCCAGAAAACGTTTTGTATATGAAAGAAATTCAATTTCAACTCACCGGCTATGCTGAATTAAGATTGATTTATTGTTTAGCTTTTGTGTAATAGCAACTGACCTCAAGTTCAAGTTAGATGAATTTTTGCATAAAACATGGAACACGTCAGGTTACCAGGATTTGCGTTGGCAAGTGTTCATTTCACTCGGTCTCAGTCTGTAACAATTATTTTCCTTCTGACTTTGGCTAGAGGGATATATTTCTTGCAGAATTTGTCTGAATCTCAACTTGGGTTTGAATCCTGCTGAAGGTGTTCTGACAATGAGTTCTTAAATCATTTGGCACCAAACTGGGCCCAGGACAACGGCCAACTACACCCTGATAGTTGACCTGAGGTGCTTGATGATTCCGAAGAGTTATGGACCCAATTGATAAAGATTGTGTATGTGGCAGGGTGAGATTGAATCCAGCTGGAGGTGATCTCTCATTCACTCCTGTAACACAGGTCTAAACGATGGCAAATTGACATGTTTGTGACTCCTGTTCTCTATAACCTATGGAAGAGGCAGACTGTCTATGGCATCCTTTAAAACATGTCAATAAAGATAAATGTTACTTAATTTATTTATCTTAACTTATTTTTCAGAATTCCACAACATCGACTACCCAACGAAACCAGAAATGTTTGAGTATGAGTTGGATGAAGTGAACAGAACGTACCTCGTCAAGCTGTCATGGCTGCTACCTCAAGGGTGTAAGTACAGAACTATTTTACTTATGTATGTATATATCTGGTGGTGTGTTCTCAACCCTTCATCGTACCATCGTCTTGGCATTGTCAATACAGGTGCCTAGCTGTAAGATATATATACAAATTACGCATCAACTATAATTGGGTTTACATTTTAGCAATTTTCAATGGAAAGATTTTGGTTTACGAACAGTTAGTTCGGCTTTGCCAATGGCTGAGTGTCACTAAAAACAACAACTCACACAGTTGGTTGGTGCAATGTTTGAAGAGTAACATCACTTTCCAGAGTTGACCACAATGAAGACACAATGGTATTGAAGACTTTCTTCTGGTGACAATACCAGTCACCAGTGCTAGAAATAATTGGTCACATGCTAATTGTCAATTTGTGGTTACACTCAATTGGAACCGTCTCCATAAATGCTGCCTGGCAAGATGTTCTAAATATGTGACTTTGAAGGGTCTGCATGAAAGGCGCGATGGGCTAATGGGTTGACATGGCTTCCTGTGTCCATCCGTCCAAATTCAAAATCTTTAACCTAGACCTAAAAAAAACCCAGATTTTGAACCAAACAAATTTAACCTCAACCTCAAAAATAATTGCAAAACCGTGAACAAAGATCGCAAAAATAATTTGGAAAAAAGATAAAAATCTCAAAAATAAATGCAAAACTGTGCACAAAGATCTCAAAAATAAATGCAAAAATCTCAAAAATAAATGCAAAACTGTGAACAAAAATCTCAAATATAAATGCAAAACTGTGAACAAAAATCTCAAAGATAAATGGAAAACTGTGAACAAAGATCTCAAAAATAATTTGGAAAAAAGAGAAAAATCTCAAAAATAAATGCAAAACTGTGAACAAAGATCTCAAAAATAAATGCAAAACTGTGAACAAAAATCTCAAAGATAAATAGAAAACTGTGAACAAAAATCTCAAAGATAAATGGAAAACCTTAAACTAAGACCTCAAGAGGAATGCAAAACTGTGAATCAAGACCTAAATTTTTTATAAAACTTTGATCAAAGACTCTAAAAAATATCTGCTTAACCAAGAATCAAGGCCTGAAAAATAAATGCAAAACTGACCTAAATTTGTTATTAAGACTTTGAACAAAGACAAAAATAGAAATAAATGCAAAACCTTGAACAAAGATCTCAAAATTAACTGGAAAAAAAAGAAAGATCTAAAAAATAAATGCAGAACTGACCTAAATTTGTTATTAAGACTTTGAACAAAGACAAAAATAGAAATAAATGCAAAACGTTGAACAAAGATCTCAAAATTAACTAAGAAAAAAAAGAAAGATCTCAAAAATAAATGCAAAACTGACCTAAATTTGTTATTAAAACTTTGAACAAAGACCAAAATAGAAATAAATGCAAAACCGTGAACAAAGATCTCAAATTTATTGTCCGTTCTGTAATTTTGTTTGTTTCACATGTTCAGGTGGCAGCTGCTTCATACATTCAATTATAGATATAAAGCTTCAATTAAGTTGTATGTTTTTCACAAATTAACTCTTTTTAATTTTATATATTTTTATTATTGAATAGTTTTTTTTGTCTGCATTATTGTTCTGTCATATTAATACACAATAAACAGTTCCTTTGTCTGCACTTAATTCTTTCAATTACACAGAAACAAATTGTTTACCTTTTTTCATCTGGTTGCAAGGTAATTCTTTTTAAAAATTGAAGTTTTGAATTAATCTGTTGACTTTGGTTGAATCATTTCCACAAAATATATATAAATTGTCACGTTTGTTTCCTCATTTCAATGTTAAAAGTAACTTTATTCCATGTTCATTTTCATCTTACCTATTCTATATTTGATAGAGGATAAAGCCGCAATTAACACATAAGGTTATCCGCAAGACTAGAGGATCGAAATAGTTTGTGATACATTTCGAAGGTCTTTTTTCAGACATGCCCATATATTGATGGTGGTGTTGTTCTCTTCAATTTTATTCGAAAAATCGGTTTACTTCTGTCTGAACACTTTTCTTTATTCTTTGTTTCCCTGCCTGTTTTGTTGTCAGTATGAATTTACAAATAATATTTATTACAATTGTATGAGAATAAGAAATGTTGTTTGTTGTAGTTCATCCATACTTTAAACTGCAATGAGTTGTTACAAATACCGAGGTTTTGCTTGTGATCATAAGATCTCTTATAACCTTCAAGGCAGTCCTATTCGGGATTCATATTTTTAATATGATATGAAACAATTGTCCTAGGGAAAATTGTCACTTTTCATTGTGACTTTGTGTCATAAACAATGAGTTAACGTCACATCTTTTCAGCGACATTCTGTTCCAAACAACAGTTGTCGGCCTACATGGCCTCAGGTTTTCATTATTTTCTTTGTTATAAAAGAATACTGTATTCCTAACTATAACATATAATGTTAAAAATATTCAGGACATATATATATATATATATATATATGCATTAATTCATTCCCCAAATGGCAGGTATATGATAAATACTTGTTTTCAATGAAAATCTTAAAATAGTCAAATATATTCGCAAGGCTGAAATCACAAATACAACTTACGGTTCATATAAAAACGTGTTATATAACCTATCAACTCCTAGCTTTCTTGTGGCTGCTTAGGATTAAAATTACCTTTGATTTATTGAAACCATTGTCCGGTTTTCGCTCATTATTGTTACTTCCCTGTTGTCACAGACGACATCCACTAGCTTTCAAATGATACTTCCTTGCAACGGTCAATACTTTTGATCAGATGACATATATAAAGATTATTTCCCGAGGAAGTGTGTCATATGACAAAACGAGTGTCAATTTTACCATCTTAAAAATATCCAAAGAACAGGATGCTTACCTTGCGACGACCGGCTATGGTGATGTCATGACAATGGTTTTATGTCGTCACAGGCAAAACAATATGGAAACTCGCGCTAGGCAATCGTTGCTAGGCAAAAGTAATATGTGCACTAGTGCTCATATTGAAAATATGTCACCACTTATTTTCAACCTTATGGGTAGTACATAGAGAATATGACCCCCTTACAAGTTGTCTTCCATATATTCCACTGCATTATTGTTATTCTAACTTCTAAAATGCCTCTCAAAGATATTGTACAAATACAATTGTAGACCCATCCATATTCATTATTCCATGTTTGAATCGTTCTTTTTCAATAAAAAATTTCAATTTTTAAACGAAATAGGTGACGAGAAAAATCTTGGAACTCTTGCATTGATTACATGTTATGAAAGGTTTGAAATATGGGGATCATCTCATAAAATAGAGGTTGGCATTATGAAACTAAAACATATTTTAACATCGATAAAATTGTCTAGAATTATAAACATTTACATTTTAGACACAATATGCAGTGTTGTTCCTAGAGGGGGTCCTGGGGACATTTGCCTATCCTTTTTGCTTGGTGACCCTTAAAATGTGGAGAAGTAGGATACTTTTACCATTGCAAGGGGTCCCATCCAATCAGAAAAGGCCAAAATGACCCCCTTAACTGACCACCTAGGAACAACACTGCAATATGTGTTTTTCTAGATTAATTTTCCATATTTTATTGTATGAATTTGAATAGAAAATCTGGGCTACATGAGTTTCGTACAAATCAATTTATTTTTTGATATGTACCCCAGCATTGCGAACGAACATCTAAAATGTATATTGCAACTATTCTAAAATGAATTTTCGTAAACCCTTCTCACAGTCAGTCTTAGAAATGTATTTTGTCTTTGGTTTTAGATGAAAATTTTACAGCATGATCCTGATCCTGAAGTATCTCGATCTAAACAACATTCATTTATAAACAAACATTCCGAGATCTTTCGATATGTCACAATGTTTTTGATCCGTTATGTTTGGCTATATCCATGACTCATAGACGTAAAAATGTATGAAAACAACAATCCTTAGTACTCATATTTAGAACATAGAAATGCAAATCGATTACTTAAATTTTGATGTAGTTTTGAAAATGATTGACATGTTATTTGTTAAAATATCAACACGGAAGTAAGCATCATTCAGTAAACATATTGACTGCTAGAAATTACGTTGAAAATTTATCATTTCAGTGAACATAGTTTGTTACAAGCTCTTGTTTGTTGAAATGAAGTCTCATTTGTGCACCACAATTTTTTTCTGGTACAGAACTTTGTCTAGCTTTGTCTTTATACTTTTCAACACCCTTAAGCAATGTAAACAAATACGCAAATCATATTTTCAAATTGTTCTCAGAGAAAAAGCAAACCATTTTGTAAATAGATTTATTTGAACTATATGGGGTATTGTTTCTGACATAAATGTCAACCAAATAATACATTGTAGGGAAAATGAAAATAAATAGATGAGTTATTCGTACAGGAGAAAGGTTGTTTATGTAATAGAAAGGTTTGATGTACAATATTATGATAGCAGAATGAGCATTATACAATGTTTATTGTTATGATTACACTGTACTTCTCATTGTTTCACCATATGCTTGAATATGCGGAATAATCTATACCGAAACGTCACTACTGTCAAATAAAGCAGTTGTTCATCCATAGAATTATTCTTGTTTTCCCTATACGCTTAACTTCTAGAATGCCACTCCAACAGTTGAGAAAACGTACTTCTCAATTTCAGACAGAAGGGATGGAAAATGAAGACGCAACAGGCTAAGAATATATATGCTTGCTTAGTTTGCGTAAGACATGCGGTTGACGTAAGTTTTGTGCATCTGGGAAATGGTTTTCGTGTGCTCTGCATATGCAATCATCTTCAAGATATGGTGAAACACAAATTATATCAATCTCCAACACACCCCAACCCAAAGAATGCTTAAAAAACTTTAAAATAATTTGTTTTGTTATTTTGTTACAACAAACTTGTTGCCCTATTGGACTATATACCATTTGTGACTTATATGTTTAAGTTCCTTCTATCAGATAAATAAGACAATTGGGTTGATTAATGACTTTCAAACAAACATGATTTCCTTTGATTTTTATAATAGAAAAATCACAAATGGATTTATGAGATTGTTTATCCACCACTTAATGATATATTTGTGCTTCACAAAACAGATAAAAGTTCCTATTCATTATAACGAATATAGTTATTAGTTTCCAAATCGTTTGAAATGTAAACTTTGTTTCAATTAATATATGATAATAGAAAAGGGTTTGCACTTTCTATGTTAGATAGTTCAAAATATTTCTATCAATATCTTTTAAATTTATTTTGTTAATAACAAATATTTGAATAATGGTAATTGATCTCTTGAAATATCCCATTTTGATTCTTCATAAAGAAGTTGTTCAACCATAATGGAATTTCCCGTAATATGGCCCACATGAATTTAGCCCATCGGCTTAAAAACGAGATTATTTTGCGTAATGACGCCCATGGTCTTAACTCATGTCCATTTTAATGCCAATACGTATTTCAATCTTTTCAAATAAAAATATGTAACGCAAGAAAGCAAGACAACTTTCATCAAATAAAACATCTAAATGAAACAAAATAAGGGTTTTTCAAGTTCCTTAAAACCATAGAGGTCATTAAAATCTGTCAAGCTACAGTTAAGCATTTCTGATCTATATGAACTAAGATGGTATTGACACGTTATTGACGGCGTACTCTGCACTAATTGTCTCTTCGAGTGCACACCCTGTTTATGTCGATATAACTGTACGTTCTCGAGGTATTCTTTTTATGTTTTACTTTATTCTGGGGTTTTTTCAGTACTGAACGACATGGCACGTAAAAGTATTTTATTTTGAGAAAAGATGACGAAAAACAGCTGTTATTTCAACCCTGTCTATGTCGATATTACTTAAGGTTCTTTAGGTATTTTTTCTCTCTTTTACTTTATTCTTGTTTTTTTAAGGCACTGAACGACATGACACGCAAAAATATTTCTTATTTTGAGAAAAGTGGATGAATAACAGCTGGTATTTCAACTTGCAACGTTTAATGAATCACAGTTACTCAATGATTGTACAGCTTCTATACATCTGACTGCCCATATCTGTGTTTAGTAACACAAGTCAGTAAGGGTGCAACAATACACCGATACACCGGTGCATCGCGATTATATGGCTGACGATAAGATACACGATACGTTTTGCTTCTGAATCGATACACTACGATACGACCTACAGTGGAATTAAATTTCTTAATTTTAATTTTTTACCCTGTCAGTGTCAACAGTGTTTATTATAGACAAAAAAAGTAAATGTTTACAGTTTCACTATCCTGTGTAATACGTATCGAGATACGTATCGTATCGTACCCCAAATATCTAGGTATGTATCGTATCGCGACCCTCCTGTGTGGTTGCACCCCTACAAGTCAGTAATCTTGCCTATGTAGCTTGTCCTAAATGGTAAAATGCTGATAATATTTATAATAAGCCATTTGTATTCAACTGCTCCATGCTAGACATGCTTTAAAGGCACCACTCGAGCGACTTTCATCCGCCATTTTGAAAGATTAGCATTGCGAGAAAACAAATGTGCCGTAATATGCTTATTCATTAACACAATAAAGTAATAAGTACTTGATTGATAGAAGGGGAGCATATTTACAAATAATTCATAATAAAAGTTATCAGTTGCAACAGCATTTTGTCGTAACTAATTGCATTCCATGATCGTAGCTTCGATGATTGGCTTCATTTCACGATGTTTTTATTTTTTTAGCGATACACTTTATATTTTTTCAAATTGTCATATCTTTAAAAACTTAAATGCTTATCTCACAAACATATATGAAATTAAGTGTGAAATTGTCATGTGAAAATCATATATGATTGTAAACACGAAAGTCCTCCTGAATTTCGTTTCCACAAAATATACTCCGCTCGAATGGTCCCTTTAAGCATATAAATTCTATCATTGCCCTGAAGGAGTGGACTTTTCGATGCCACTATCAACCTGTATAGGTCTTTCCCATGTCAGGTCACGATTTATACCTTATTGCCCAGGGATACAACATTTTGTGTGACCACCAAGAAAATTTGGTTCACATGAAAATCCCTGCAATAAATGGCAATCCATGAATTCAACTGCATTGAAGATTACATTTTTTTTTAACAATTTTTGTTAGTTGGGAGGAATAATATATGTAAACGGTAAACACAAAATATGATAAGATTTTAAGTTCCGCTTGTATACTCCTCCTAAAAATCATGCAACAAGGATATTTTTCATCAAAATATGTTGAACATTCTTAGTAGTCATTCATCGAGATGAAAGTTAAGTTGGAGAAATTGTTTAGAATACATAATCTGTAGTCACACTCCCACCCTAAGAAATGCAATATAGACAACACACGTGTTCTAAATTTTTTATTGTTGCCAAATCTTTTGTGAGGAGTAGGGGAGAGCGGGGTGCATTGGGACACCCCCCAATACAGTTATTTATAGATGTGCAATCACATGATCATAGACCCTAAAGGAAGTGACATCATACATCCTGGCACTTTTGTATCACCAGTGGATGCAGTTGACAATTTCAGCAGTGTGGTAAGTAAACTTGGATTTTTGTACCTCATTGTAAAATTCAGACACCTATTAAAAAAGCTATTTGTGAACAACTGTTTCATCATTCTTTTGATGCATGAATACTACTCAAAACAGTAATTATTTAGAAGTACTCAACTAAAATATACAATCCATTTGTCACATGGTTATGCCATGCAACCATTAATAAGATGCAAGGGTAGGTGTGGGCGCATTGGGACATGTTGACTGGGGTGCATTGGGACGTGTCCCAATGCACCCACGTCTGTCCCAATGCACCCCACAATTTTGATTATAGTTTATCATCATACTATCATTGTTATAAATTGAAAGTGTAATGACTTGGCAGTTGTGAACTTTTTCCTGATCTCTCAAAAATCATTAATGAATAACAATAAGATCATCTTATTTCAGACTTGATGACGGGACTCTTGGACCTTCCTGTAGAGCTTATTCAGCTGATCGCCCAATATCTTCCTGTCAAGAGTCTTCTATGCTTAAAGAGGGTGTGTCGTTCCCTGCAGGCTATAGTCCTACATCCATCACTGTATAGATATTTGGATGTGTCCGACAGTGACTTGAGTGACCTTTCATTTGGAGTGTTGCTACAGAAGACAAACAAACCTGTTCTCCAAAATCTCTGTCTTCATCATTGCACTTTTATAAGTGGAACTGTCTTCCAAGAGTTTTCCTACATGTTTGAATCCATCACTAGACTGAATTTAACTGGTACACTCATTGGTGATGAAGACGTACATTACATATGGAATGAAACAAGTCGAAAAAATGTTATGAAGGAAACGCAGTTAATGGACTGTGTGGCACTGACTAAGAAGGTGACAAATGGACTTGTCTCTGAATTGAATTGTTGGTAACTTCCAAAACCGATGTCGGTAGGAGGAACAGCACGTTCAGCAAAACAGTTCAAATTTGATGTTGATCTGAGTGACTACTTTTGATTATTTTCCAGAAATAACTCATGGTGTCTTGTGTAGACCCAATATCATTATTTTGTTGTTAAACATACATCCAGGATTAAGGTCAATTATTGTTTGTGATGTTTCTATTTTATTGACAATGAAAGTATTATGTTTTGCTTATGCCGTTAGTTGCTAATGGTGTGTGGTATAGAAGCAACATCTAAGGCTGAACAATTATATTATTATTTAGACTTTAAAAATACATCAATAATTAGGATCAAATGTGTTAATTTTGTTACTAAAAATGACAGTATTATGTTTTTTGTATGCCGTTGGTTGTTGAAATTAAATCACAATTTACAAAATAAGTTTGATTAGTTGAGTGTCAGACAGATCATTTGGAAAATAGTTAATTGGAATGATTTATCAAACGTTTGTAAGGTTTTAAAGTTATGTTAAGTTCGTTGATCAATTAAATCCATATTTTGTTCAGATATTTTGGGTGTCCCAATCCACCCAAACGTCTGTCCCAATGCACCCACGGTTGGGGTGCATTGGGACAATTTTTTCCTGTTTTAAAAACGGCTCTGGCTCAATTAATATTATGTTCGTAAAGTTTATACTTTGGTTAGTTATTCATCATTAAAGTGTTCAAACGAAAATGTGTTTATTTTTTTCTGGTGACATTCACAGTGAATGGTAGGCTTTAAAGAACACATTTTGTCCCAATGCACCCCGCTCTCCCCTATATGTTTTATTGTAGTAACTAAGAATTGAATCATGACTATTAATTTTGATGAATCTATTAGCATTGAATACCACATGTGGCATAAGTATTATCAAATTGTAAAAGAGATTTTCAAAATGTTTTTGTAGAAGCCAGATTATTTCTTTAAAATGAATCATAATGTTGTGGATTACTTTAAACGAAACTTCTACAAAACATCTTGGTTCCGAAGAAAAAACACAACTTGTAGAAGTCATGAAATGATTTGAAACCATCTCATAAACTAGATTTCAGTGCTTTTCAGATTCCACTAGATCCTGAAGAAAATATCTCAAAGAAAGGAATTTGAATAAATGATTGAAAGTAGTTTTATAAATGTCAGATATTCAAATGATGAGACTATTTCATATCTTTTACTGCATTAGAGTAGAATTTTATAGTCCATTACTGTTCCGTTTATTGTTGAAAAGGAATAAAAATGATATGAAAATGCTGATAGCTGCAATGTCAAAGTACCTTCAATATCTGGTGGAACTCTTTGTTCAGAAACAAATGCTCTGGTCGCAACACGCCTTCCTAGCGGTACCTACAATAAGACTACAGAGATGGAGAAGGTCACTTCATAATGTACAAGCACATAAAGGAATTTTTGCCCCTAACCCTTAAGGGGCAGTAGCACATTTTTAGGGGGAATATAAGGCGATGTCAGGAAAATGAAAATGAAAGGTTCCAATCTAAAGACAATGTATTTTAACTAAATGAAGCAGTATTGAATCAAATATATAATGTAAAGTTTAGAAATGCGATTCCTTTTTCTTACACAAAATGAATTAAAGGTGTTCACACAAAAATGGCTGCCAATGAATTTTATTCGTATCTTTATATAATTGTTCTCTGACTGGATGATTGGTCTGTGTAATAGGATTTTTGACACTATCAAACTAATACATCTAGCATTAACGTACAATTATCAGTGAAAAATTGAAAATATAAGATTGTCAAAAAACGTGCTACTGCCCCTTTAAAGGGACAGTCCTATTAAAGAAGACGCAGTGAATCATTCTATTCTTTTTAAAATTGTTAAATCTACAAAAACTAAAATGTTACCCTCACTGGTATACATGAAAATAAGTGTGAAATAATCATGTAATATCATATATAAGTATAAACGGGGAAGTACATGGGGAATTTTGTTCTCACACTTTAATTCTGTGACTTCAGTATTAAATATTATTTATGAAAATATAGAGGACATTATTTATGAAAATATAGAGGATGTTATATTTGTTCAATGTCCTGCGATGTTGATGCTATATTAGTGACATTATTAATAACATGATTAATGATATGCTTTATAAGTATATCCCTTGCACTTGCTTTGGAAAAACTAATATTAGACACATGGTAGTAAACATGGTTGTCATGGACACTCATATATTATCCTCTAGATTTTATTTCGGGAAAACAACATATACCTTAATAAACATTAGTAAACAGCTTGCCTTATCATTATCATTCTTTTTATCATTTTAAACATATCATGATTATTAAAAATAACATCAATATTGATTTACATAGCAACCCATTGGATTTTACTTGTTACTTCATCAAATTAAGGAAATTAGGTCATATATTTGAAATTGATCACAAAATCAATATTCAAGTTTCTTGAAGGGCTAAAAAGGATGGTAAGCTATCTGCAAAACTACATGCAATGTAATTGATTAGGATTAATGAAGTCTGTGTGGGGCTTGTTATGAATAGATTCAAGGCTGTTCTGATTTGTTATTGGCAAGAATATTGACGACAATAAAAAGTACAATATAGCATATATTCATTCCCTTGGGCACTTTAGAGAAAACAAGACACTCCTTACTTGCAATTCAAATGTGTCAAATGTCTTGATATTATGAATCCTGAAATAGAAATGATGAAAATAAGTATTGCAAATAAACAAACTAAATTGATTTTGTCATATGTGATAGTCAAAACAACAGAAAGAACAAAATCTCAAACCCATGTACCAATCGCAAATGAAATAAATGGTGTTGACACTAAAATAATAAGTAATGGCTTGATATTGTGTAACTCATCTTCACAACGTCACGGGCGAAACGAAAAAGTTTCTAAACTTTCCCATTCCTCCCTTGACATCATTGGCCGTAATTTCTGTGCTAGCATTTCAACCCACTGCACGGAAGTAGAATAGTCCAATCAGAAGACAACATGTTAAATGAACAGATTTGAAAAAATACTTTTGTATGCGTTTTACAAGGGAGAGAAACACTTTATTTGAGTGATTAATTAATGTTTGTCTTCTCTGCATTCTCGGTGCTCATCAAAAACATGAAAACAACCATACGGACTGAAGCTTAAAATTAAATTTGACTCGGATAGTTTTCAAAATGATAGTCTGTTAGTATTTTGAATTTGTTCCGAATGTAAACAGCAATTTCATTGGCTATTAAGGGGCGTAACTCGTGATCACGATAGGTGTCGCTGCTCTGGATCACAGGTTGTCTATCTTGTGATGGCAAGGTCTAAACGAGGAGTTGCTCGATACGTTTTCACCTTGCCGTGGGAAGATGTGTGTAACTATGGTTATGGGGTTTAGTAATAAGTTGCTGACCCAATAGTACGTTTGGCAGTGTTGTTCCTAGGGGATGACTAGAGGGGGTCTTTTTGACCAACTATGAGCATCAGGGACCCTTTGCAATGGCAGAAGTATCCCAGTTATCAAGATGTTAATTAACACCAAGTCAAAAGGGTGGGCAAATTTCACAATACCCCATCTAGAAACAACACTGCATTTGGCATAAACCAATATCTATTTCAGAAACCGTGAACATTTCCATGAGACTTGCAACTGCCCCTTCCAATCATTTCACCTGACATTTTTTTACAGTATTTCCTCAGGGAGTTGATATTATGCTTTCAGTCGACCATGACCTGTAGGGGGTTAATCTTTGTTCATGTGTGTCTAATCCAAGCATTGTTTGCTATTGATTAGAGACCCGTTGATTGACAGGTTATAATTTATGTATCCATAAAAGTTGTGTAGTTTTAGAGCACTTGAATGGATAACTGCCTGGACTATTGTTGATTGACAAAGTTCTAATGAATTAATTAGATTATGTAATACTATATGTTTTGGTACTTTAAGCTAATCCACTTTGGATTTGTTAGAGTACCTGTGAGAATTGGATTGAGTACTTGTGAGTATTGGATTGTGTACTTGTGAATACTTTATTGAGTACTTGTGAGTACTGGATTGAGTACTTGTGAGTACTGTATTGTGTACTTGTGAATACTTAAATTGAGTACTTGTGAGTATTGGATTGTGTACTTGTGAATACTTTATTGAGTACTTGTGAGTACTGGATTGAGTACTTGTGAGTACTGGATTGTGTACTTGTGAATACTTAAATTGAGTACTTATGAGTACTGGATTGTGTACTTGTGAATACTTGATTGAGTACTTTTGAATACTGGATTGAGTACTTGTGAGTATTGGATTGTGTACTTGTGAATACTTGATTGAGTACTTTTGAATACTTTAATTAGTACTTGTTGTAACATTAAGGAACAACACGCGAGAGACCACAAGAACAGTAGTTGACATCACAACATATAATACAGGAATGAAGAGTACAAGGACAAACGCGAACACGGTTACATGCAATGCATGTGCAGGCTCACAGCAGCGTATACTACGTTGTGTTCGGGAGAGCTGACACAGAACGCGAACATATCATTACACTTGTGAGTACTGGATTGAGTACTTGTAAATACTGGATTGAGTACTTGTAAATACTGGATTGAGTACTTGTAAATACTGGATTGAGTACTTGTGAATACTGGATTGAGTACTTTTGAATACTTGATTGAGTACTTGTGAGTATTGGATACCCCAAATATATTGGGACAAGTGGATTTTAAAACTTTATTTTTGGATTTCCGTATTTCATTATCGCTTTAAGTTGTCAATACATGTGTGATGATAAAACAGGCAAAAGAGTGTGTGTAATGTATTTTATTATTTATTAATGCTGTTGGCACTTTTGATTTACATGACATCAGAAACATGTAATGAATTTCATTAAGCAAGCATTGTCAATAAACGTAGCATAAATAATTATAACCTGTTTACCGTAGTTGACTTTTGTTGTGCCCACTAATAAAATTACATTTTAAGAAACCCAAAGACCAGTGGTAATAACGATCAATACCAAAAAATGTTGCTATATTCTACAATAAAGATGTTGATAATCCACAAAATTCCTTGTATTCTTAATGGGCCTTATATTTCTTCTTCTCCCTTTAGTCTTCTTCTTCTTCCATAGATGCATCTTATATGCACCCAAATTGAATATTTCTAATAACCTTTCACCAAAGTTCAAATAAATTGATTCAATTATGTAATAGAAAGTGTGTTGGTATAAGCCCATTGGATCGGACTGGATGCTTGAAGTACCGGAATGAGTCCCAAAGTCTTTATTCAGTCCAATATGGTAATCCTGCGTGTCATAGATGAACTTAAAGGGGCAGTAGCACGTTTTTAGGGGGATTATGAGGTGATGTCAGGAAAATACAAATAAATGGTTCCATTTGAAAGACAATGTATTTAAACTAAATGAAGCAGTAATAATTCAAATATTTGACGTAAAGTTTAGTTATGCGATTCCTTTTTGTTACACAAGGTGTTCACAACAAAATGGCCGCCAATGGATTTTATGTGAATCCTCATACTTTGTTCTCTGACTATTGGTGATTGGCTTGTGTAATGAGATTGTTGACTGTCAAAATGACACATTTAGCATTAACTTACAACTATCAGTGAAATATTTAAAGTATAAAATTATCAAAAAACGTGCTACTGCCCCTTTAAAGCATGTAAATCTATAGAGACAGCTGTGTACGGGCTATATTGTTTGTGATAACAACACATAAATCATACAATAAACAGGGTTAATGTTACTTGATTCAGTACTTAGGCCAAATATATATAAAAATGTTTCTGCTCTTTGCATATTAACGTAAGTGATGTAATGCAGAGAAATATGTGGATGACAACTTCTTTATTCATTGTGTGCGACGTTTCGACACAGATTCTTGTGTTGTTCTCAAGCAGAGGAAATGTCGCATACAATGAATAAAGAAGTTGTCATCCATATATTCCTCTGCAATATTGTCAATCCAACTTCTAAATGCTTCCCAAAGAAGTTAGTGATGTACATAAACGTTGAATACTGTCAAGT
Organism: Steromphala cineraria; assembly: GCA_916613615.1. Lineage (NCBI taxonomy): Eukaryota > Metazoa > Mollusca > Gastropoda > Trochida > Trochidae > Steromphala > Steromphala cineraria. Next base: position 2,651,106 of record OU744726.1, read on the forward strand.
ATAAGATAAAGACTTTACATCACTTTATTTCTGCAAAAAAACATCTTTTAAGGCCTACATAAATAGAATGGATATGCATTTTAAAAGTTCATGTTTCAATATTTTTCTAGTTTATGGGAATGAAGTTTCATATTATTCCCATGTCAAAATCTGGAAAATGAAACTGTTTGAAACTGATGCGCACGGAAACCAGAAACAAATTACTATTTTTTCAAGGCCTAAGCTTCACACTCTCCAAAGTGGGTTACACTTATCTGAATCAATAAACTTTGAGATTTCTGACACTGATGTGTCTCCTGTAGGGGAGACGTGTTGTGTAACATCTGCCAGGTTGATATATACAGCGTACTGAACACAACCCTCGGCACCTCACAAATTCTTTCGTCAACAACCAGATGATGGCCACATAAGATATCAGACACCTGTATAAAACATGATTTATTTTATTTAAACAACACATGACAAATTTTCCAATAAGCTTTGTGCTTATCTTTAGACCACTCCAATCAAATTTATTTGTCAGAATATACAAATCGAAGAACAGTGGTGTAGTGGTTTGCTTGTTGGCCTCCCACGCCGAAGGCCAGGATTTGAATCTGGGTAGAGACGCCACAATTCTGTGACCTTTGACTCATACTGTCTTACTGGTTCTACACAGCTGTAAGATGGGTACCTTAAATACGGGGTATACATAGATTCATCTGCACTTCTGCATCCCTGATTGAACAAATCTGTCAGGGTTTTTATTATGTCCATTTATCCATCATCACATAGTTGGATACCTGCAGTACAAGAAATATATACTATAAATTGTTATACTCGGACCTCATTGTATCGCGACATTCATTGTATCGCGGCAATCGGTACTTCCGCTATAGCGCGAAGGGGACGTCCTCAAGCCGCCTAAAACCTTCGCAACTCAGTTGTCAGAATCCCATTCCTTTGATTACATCATAACATTTTACTGCATTCATTAATTTTTTTGTTGATAATGAAAAAATTATACTTTATCAACTAAAACTGCATCTTAGCTGAAAATGGCTGACCTACATTACTGAACACGGTGGTGTCAACATTACGTTTGACACGTGCCCCTTGTTTTTGGGCCTGAATAAGGTCGTCTGAATGTTGCTTATGCCATATAAGGCAGCGGAAAGGCCCTATCAAAGGTTTGTTGTCTGTTTGGAGCCTTTCATTTTTAGAATGAAAATAAGAATGCAAAATCTCATTTGGCAGAAAAAGTTAAATTGGTCGATTTGATATAAATTTTCTTCTTTTGATTATGGTATGAAAACATATAACAAAGAAATGTTTAATTATTTGTATAAAATTTTAAGCAATTTATTAACTTATATATGATCAATTTTGTTGTATATTTTATAAAAAAAATATGAAAATAATGTTCCAAAAATGATAATATTTGCATTTTTTATCAATCTGTCGATAAAGCAAAACACATTATCATTTTAATCAAGGGTTTCATGCATTTCTCCCTTTAGTTTAATTATCATTATCAAGTATTAATTATGAATTTGTGTGGTTTATTTAATTTACACTTAAATAAATGTATAATTTTTTGTTTCATCTTAAAACTAATGAATATTAAAATTTACATACAGGATTGGTCTAATTTTCTAAATCAAATATTATGAAATATTAGATATAATGAAATATTATTCTGTATATTAAAAAAACAATACAACAATAATTACCTGCTCATAATATCTGAAAATACAACCAACAAAATCAAACCTGTTCTGATGATATGAGCACCAGTCATCAAGGATCTGCTTGTGCAAACTTCTCCAGATACTTCATAGTCGAATATTTACATAAATGATGAATAATTGAATCTTTTTTTTAATTACAAAGACATATGAAATAATTTTATTTGTTAAACAATGAAGGGAAAATTCATAAATCCTGTTTCCGCATCCCAATCCCGATTTTTGCATTTACCGCGATACGATGGAGTCCGCTTCCTTGACTAAAATCTTTGAGATTCCAAGATGAATGGCTATTGAATAAAAAATACAAGTGACAAATAAGTAGAAAATGTTATATTTTATTGATATTATGGTATTGTCAATGGTGGATATTAACAAAGTTTTGTTTTCATTGAAAGACAAAATATTTGTTGACGGGAGCATCAAGTACCGCGATACAACGAGGTCGCAGGCTACTCTCTGATGTTGTTATATTTGTAAAATCATTAAATTCCTGTCTAATTATTTCAATTCATTATCAATCTTATTCATAACATTAAGGATCTCTCCCTATAATTGCTCTCTTTTTTAAAGACCGAAAATCCACTGGAATGCTGAATTCCTCTGTAGAAATACCCTGATAAGCAGATTGTTTGATATTATTTGTTACAATCAATTGAATCTTACAAACCTAAAGGTAACTTTTCCAAATAAGAAGAGAAATCATAGAAAACCTGTTGAGATACAGAGCCAGTGGCTATTTTCAAAATTTGACCATAGCAATAAAAGTCTAGACACATTGCATTTAGATTTAGATTTATCAATTTACCTTAATACAATATAAAATCAAGTTAAATTGGTCTTTCTTTGTCAAATCCATATTAATGTCCTCTTTAAAGTAAAAAGACCCAAAAGGCCCAAAATCCAATAACACCTAAGTAATTAATGTTATTTTGCCTCGAGACCTTTTCATTATTTGCTTTGCTGTTATTGAATTCCTTCTTAATGAAAGTCAAGCCAAATATGCCTATACGAGAAAAGGTTAATAAGTTGTTTTTTTACTTGAAAACACATTTGTTTGGTAGTATATTAACAAAAGAATCTCAATAATACAGATTATTTGTACAAATACAACTACCGTATCCTCACGGGTATAAGACCAGGGGGCCCGGCAATGACCCCCCAACCTGCTCAACCCTGAAAAATGGGCAGTGGTCTTTTGTTCGACTATAGTCTTATACCCGCTAGGATACTGTAAGAATTTTTAAAATCCTTGATCAAGAAAAATATTTATTTATAATTTCAGCTTTGGTTTATTGCAAATATGCTAAAAGTAGCTTTTGTGCCACTGCTGGACCATCTCCGCCACACCCTCGCTGTACATGCATCAATCAGATCACTTCAGCAACATAACAACTTCCCCATCCACTGGACATCTGTCCACAGCTATTTAGCTGAATAGCACAGTGGTGTAGTGGTTAGCGTGCTGGCCTCTCACGCCAATGGCCCGGGTTCGAATCCCGGTGGAGACACCAAACATTTGTAACCTGGGTCTCATACTGTGTTGTGTCCCTGCTTAAAGCACTTCATCCACATTGCACTCAGGCCACCCAGCTGTTCAAATGAGTACCTGAAAACAGGATGTACGAACCTATATAGTGGCGCTTAGCACTTCGTAGCTGCTATAAAAGTACACTTCCTTCAGGGTAATAATTGTGAGAAGCACCTTGAGCATACTATTAGATGGAAAGTGCACACATTCTTTTATCATTTTTATTACTGATAACTAAAAGGTTTAAGCTTGATTGGTTGTCTCTACAAATACCCCCAAAAAATTGTTTGTGTTGCTTCCTTTCATTCTGTCCCACATGTTATCTATAAAATAATTCTATTACATCAAGAATACCAATGGCTGCAAATTGCTTGGCAAATCTTAAATATAAAATTAATTATCCTATAGAACAGTTAAGAATTTCCAATATTTTTGTCCTGCATTACATTTCTTCTCAAAGCAATTATCTTTTTTAATTTTCATAATTATTGTTAAACGGTAAGATTTCTTTACGAACCAAACAACAAAAACTCAGAAAAGCTTCTGAGTACAATTAATTGGAACTCGATATCACTGCTCTTATTCAGCGTATATATTTGTGTGAGTTTCATCAATAAACCAACATTAGCTAGCTTGCTACTCTCGTAAACATGTGACGCAATACCTTTGTTGGTGAGAAAGTCGGTGAGCCAGATACAGAGTGTAGACTAATCCATGTGTTGATAATTGATCCGTGATGAAAGTGCATTGTCCCTGATAAATAAACACGAAAATGTTGCATTATGATGTTTAGAAAAATCAACAATGTATGCATTCTTGTAGCCAACATCTGGTGGACTAACAATCTGATTCCAATTAGTACACAGAGTTTGTGTACTATAACTATATGTACCTTTACGTAAGCTTTTCATCTGCATTTGTATACTGATTATGATGTTGGTGAATCTTCGCTACATTCATACATATATTTATATTGAGACTTGTTGATTTGGTATTGACAAAGGGAGCTGCCATCTTCAATCTTGTCAGTTATGAAAATATCTTAACTATATACAACTACAAAGTACTGCTGTCTTACAGATGAAGCTTCTAGATTTCAAACAGAAGCTATATGACACACTTAGTTAATGTAAACTTTGATGTCAAATATGACTACTAGACTCCATATAGTATACATGTTATTGACAAATAAGAACTTGAGAAATTTATCTTAAGGGCATTAATATGTCTTTTTTTGGTGAGGAAGACTTAAATAAATGATGTCTTGCTGACTGTGACAACAAACTTTCTGTAAGTGCGTGTTAGTGTGACTGTTTTTCAAAATCTCTTCTCATATTGATTTTCATTACTTCATTGATCTTGAAGATGAGAAAAATTTCTCATATACATGTATACCAAACACAATCGTTTTGATTCAGATAACCGGACAAATCGCTATCAGGATGATTTTCAGGTGTAACTAAAACGTACAGATAAACATTGTTCTACATTTGATAAAGTACAAGTATTGAGCATTGGTGGCTCAGAAGCACAAGTGTCTGAGATTTTTGAAAGTCACTGAAATGAATTTCTCCTTGTTTGCAGACTCGTACAAGGCGGTGCGGGGGTTCATGATGTCCGTCAACCTCGTGATGCAGACCCCCCAGTGTCTACACTTCAACCTCTCCGCAGTCAACTGGTCACGTGTTCAGAACGTCAAGGTAACCAGTGAGCAAGTGTTAACTAAGATAAAATAAGATATTACTTTTTTATCCCGGAGGAAATTCTTTTACATCAAATCAGTAAAAAACTAATATAATTAACATTAAGATGGTAAACATCTTTGTTGTGAGGTCTTATCACTTAAGTCAAATCAGCCAGCGTCTCAACAATTTAATTGTCAAAGAAGAGCAAGATATAGAGATTATTACCAGAGGAAGTGTGACCTCTATGAAACAAGTGTGAATTTTTGTATTACCAGAGCAAGAGCGATTGTTACCCACAGACAAAATAAACTTGCGCTATAATAATCTTTACTAGGCAAAAGTGATATCTGAACTAGTGCTCAATTTGAAAATATGTCACTACTTATTTTCAACCATATTGGAAATAATATCTGGATAAAACCTCCAAATTAGTATCAAGTTTATTAGACCTTTGTGCCTGTGGATGTTGTTTTTATGAAGTTGTGTTAATTAAAGCCAGCATGCTTTTGCCTCATCGATTCATTATAAACAGCAAGATTTTATGGAAAACAACAACTTTATTGTGAGGGTCTTTGAGAGGCATTTATAAGTTGGTTGATGAAGAAGAACACGTTGTTATGGATAGTCAACATATCATGCAATAAGGAAGTTGACTATCCATAATTACTTGTTCTTCTTTTATTGTGATGTCCAATCACCTAAGTCTGAGAGAGCTCGATCTGTGCATGTGGACACTGTTTTTATGCAGTTGTGTTTGATTGATTTAAGTAGTGATACAACGCTGCATATTGATTGAGCTTGATGTCCTGGACTATTCAGAACGTCACGGTAACATGTCAGCCAGTGTTAAGGGATAAATTGTTTAGAACAGCAAGAATACCTGGATTACAACTTCCAAGCTCCAGTCAAGTTTAAAAGACCTTTGTGCCTGTGAACTCAATTTTACGCAGCCATGTTGATTTAAGTAGTGGAACAACCTGCATGTTAATTGAGGACGGTCTCCTGGTCTCCGGTTATTGATAGAGATAGCGGATTAACTTCAATCAGAGGCGTGAGATTAGAGTCAGATTAGTACACGTCGTGTTGTGCAGGTAATTAACTAAACCATTATCCGTATTTGTAGTCAGAATATTTTCTACTTTGATACCATTTATGATGAATCAAAACTTTTGGAATCCGTTACCCACTGGGACAGAAAAGACAGGTTGATGACAAAATGTATTTTGCTAGAGTCACATTTGTTAATCATCATCAATGGTGTTATTTATAGAGAATTGACTGAATTACCATGTTGGTACTTATCAGTCCAGTATTGTGGCATAATGACAATGATTTAAGTGATGTGGTCAATGCTGGAGTTATTATTTGAACTTTACATAACACTTTATCATGATTTATATAAATGGTGAAGCAACCCTGAAAATGTTATTTTCTCGATGTCTATTTTTCAATACATATCCAAAAGGTAAAGCTCTGTTTTAAAACGTAATAACTACCCTCCAGGGATAGAATCTGGTAGAATTATTCATTCAGCACTGAGTTGTAGACTACGTATCGATTGTGCTTGATTGCAGTCAGTGTGCTATGCAACCCGCAAAACAGTGCTGAAGTCAGGCTTCTAACAATCATACTTGACAACTCCAGAAATAAATTGCTGATTTTATGTAACAGGTGATTCCTTCGGGCTAGTAATTTAAGGATGTTTTTGTTTTGAATAAATTGTGTCAAGGTGTTATTCATATGAAAGAATAAATTTGAATGATAGAAAACATTTCTATGTAAATTGCTGTCTATCTGAATCAACAAATTAATCAAATTCAGCAATTGATCGCTTTTGGTGTGGAGAACAATATATCAGATATGTAACCTTTGACATCAATTTATTGTTTGAGTTTCTATCCTTTGGCTTCATCTATAAACATGTAGTTTACAAAAGTCCGAGATCACATGCTTGCTCTAAGAGTTAAAACAGAGGTTTGTGTAGGCATTATTGGCTTGACCTACCTCTATGGAATGAATGAATGAATGAGTTTGAAGTTCTTTATGGCACTTTAATTCAAAGAAATGAGTGTAATATTCTCCCATGGATATAACTCCAAATAAATGTATATCTCTATAAGTAAGAGTTAGAGATTCTCCAATTCATATAAGTGCAAAGAAAGGAGTATCTCCACAAGAAAGAGTTTGAGATTCTCCAATTCATATAAGTCCAAAGAAATGAGTATCTCCATAAGTAAGAGTTAGAGATTCTCCCATGGATATAAGTCCAAAGAAATGAGTATCTCCATAAGTAAGAGTTTGAGATTCTCCCATGGATATAAGTCCAAAGAAATGAGTATTTCCTCGAGTAAGAGTTTGAGATTCTCCAATGTTCTGTTGCAGGACGTCAGGTTCAGCCACTGCCTGGAGTTTGAGGCTCTGCCGGACAAGGAACGGGACGTGTTCCTGTCTCTCTACAGCCTGCCACGCCCCGACAAGAACACAGACAGGGCCAGGCTGACGATAAAACTCCCAGGTTAGTCACAATTATATAATGGATGTTGACAACCTGTGTTCTATACTCACAGCCACAATATTCATTCACAGAGCCCGTCGTCATCCTCCATGTACCTTACATATCATCAGTGTCAATATGAAAAATGATACAGAAATGAAGAGGAATATATGTACATTTGCTTAGAACATGTTCCCAAACAGTCAAATAGCTAAATGGCATGTAATCAAATCTGTGTAAATGTTATCTATCAGAGAGGTTACTTTCAGAACTTATGATTCTATGACATTGCATTAATTTTAGGACTGTTGGTTGAGTGGATGAGATGGTTATTGTAGACTGTCATGCTGGACTCTGTGTGGGTTTAAATCCTGCAAGGAATTTTCAAAAGTTTTTGTACAGTTGCAGATAGTGTGATAAAAATATTACACTGTTGTGTAAAATAAAGCATATTACATCAAAATTACTTTTGGACTAATCAGTGTTTTTACACAATAAATTAGTTTTCAGGAACCTCAAACTGCTTTATATTAAGCTGGTGCAATAAGATCTAGTAAATGGAAGGTGTCGGCTGATTTACAATCAATCTGGTCTACCCTTCAGTAGCAACTATCCTATATTTTAGCAAAGCCATTTATTATCCCCCTCAACAACGAAGTTGCGGGGGGTATTAAAATGGGTACCGTCCGTCCGTCTGTCTGTTACACTTTGTGTCCGGCTCATAGCTTTGTAACTAATCAACCATTTCAATTCAAATTCGTCATGGAAATGAAGAAACATGTAATAATGTGTCATGAGTAACAATTTTCTGAAAATCTACATAAAATATTAGGATTTTGGAGAAAAAGTGGTAAATTTGTATGAAATCTGTTACAAGTCCCGTCCGGTTCACAACTTCTAAACTAATCATCACATATTGATCAAATTTGATATGGAGATACATAATCACCTGAAGGTGTGTCATGAAGAACAATTTTGAAAATATTTTTATAAAATGTCGCCTTTTTTGGCCAAAAATGAGGACTTTGTTGGAAAACTGTTACAAGTCCTGTCCGGCTCACAACTTCTAAACTAGTCATCACATTTGGATCAAATTTGATGTGAAGATACATAATCATCTGAAGGTTTGTCATGAAGAACAATTTTGAAAATATTTTCATAAAATTTTGCCTTTTTTGGCAAAAAATTAGGACTCTGTTGGAAAAAAAGTCCTGTCCGGCACACAACTTCTAAACTAATAATAAGATATTGATTAAATTTGAAATGAAGATACATAATCATCTGAAGGTGTGTCATGAAGAACAATTTTGAAAATATGTTTGTTTCCATATGATCGAATTGATCATTGAGATCCAAATACATAATTTATTTTGTTTGATTTTAATTTTGTCATGTTACTCAAATTATGTCCAACAGTGAACATAAAGTTGGTATCATTAAGTTTTTTGATTAGAACAGTTTCCTTCATATCTTTGAAATTTTTTGTTATTTTGTGCGACAAAAATTAGTCAGCAATTTGATAAGGAAAACCTATATTATGTTGTGCAATTTGCGGGGGATATAGCTCGACCATGTCAGCTGCTTGTTTACTTTTAACATGGGACGCAGTACCTTTTTATTTACCTTTGGGGTGAATGGGTAGTGCAGTGACTTCGGAGATATATTCAGTTTACTTACAGCTTATGTCAGTGTTCAAAAGAAATTGCTTTTTTGAGTTTTTTTGGTTTGTAGTTTACATGTCTTGCACTTCTGTGAGATTTTTTCAAGATGCTAGGATTAACCCTAGACCCAATATAAATCTTTGTCAAACTATTTTTCTGTGACCAACTTTGGAAGTATCGACCATATTTTTAGCTCATCAGGACTGAAAGTCCAGATGGGCTTATGGCATGGCCCGTCGTCCGGCGTCCGTCCGTCCGTCCGTCGTCCGTCGGAAGTCCGTAAACTTTTGACACTTTCGACTTCTCCTCATGAACAATACACATTAGGGAGAGCTGAAATTTTGTGTACAAGTACCTTAGCATATGGAGATTCTAATTTGTAACTTTGGTGACCCTGTGACCCCAAATAGGGTCACAGGGGTCACAACTTTAAAAACCTATTTTCATCTTCTTCTCCAGTTCAAAAAGGAGTAGAGAGTTAATATTGATATGTGCAGACTCCTTGGCCAATGGGGATTCTAATTTGTAACTTTGGTGACCCTGTGAATCCAAATAGGGTCACAGGGGTCACAACCTTAAATACCTATTTTCATCTTCTTCTCCAGTTCCAAAAGGAGTAGAGAGTTAAAAGTTATATGTGCAGACTCCTTGGACAATGGAGATTCTAATTTGTAACTTTGGTGACCCTGTGACCCCAAATAGGGTCACAGGGGTCACAACCTTAAAAACCTATTTTCATCTTCTTCTCCAGTTCTAAAAGGACTAGAGAGTTAAAAACGATATGTGCAGACTCCTTGGACAATGGGGATTCTAAATTGTAGATTTTGTGACCCCATGACCCCAAATAGGGTCACAGGGGTCACAACCTTAAAAACCTATTTTCATCTTCTTCTCCAGTTCTAAAAGGACTAGAGAGTTGAAAGTGATATGTGCAGACTCCTTGGACAATGGGGATTTTAATTTGTAACTTTTGTGAACCTGTGACCCCAAATAGGGTCACAGGGGTCACAACCTTAAAAACCAATTCTCATCTTCTTTTCCAGTTCCAAAAGGTCTAGAGAGTTAATATTGATATGTGCAGACTCCTTGGACAATGGGGATTCTAATTTGTAACTTTGTTGACCCTGTGACCCCAAATAGGGTCACAGGGGTCACAACCTTAAAATACTATTTTCATCTACTTCTCAAGTTCCAAAAGGTCTAGAGTGCTGAAATTATATGTGCAGACTCCTTGTAAAATGGGGATTCTAAATTGTAGATTTTGTGACCCCATGACCCCAAATAGGGTCACAGGGGTCACAACCTTAAAAACCTATTTTCATCTTCTTCTCCAGTTCTAATAGGACTAGAGAGTTGAAAGTGATATGTGCAGACTCCTTGGACAATGGGGATTCTAATTTGTAACTTTTGTGAACATGTGACCCCAAATAGGGTCACAGGGGTCACAACCTTAAAAACCTATTTTCATCTTCTTCTCCAGTTCTAAAAGGACTAGAGAGTTGAAAGTGATATGTGCAGACTCCTTGGACAATCGGGATTCTTAATTGTTGATTTTGTGACCCCATGACCCCAAATAGGGTCACAGGGGTCACAACCTTAAAAACCAATTCTCATCTTCTTCTCCAGTTCCAAAAGGTCTAGAGAGTTAATATTGATATGTGCAGACTCCTTGGACAATGGGGATTCTAATTTGTAACTTTGTTGACCCTGTGACCCCAAATAGGGTCACAGGGGTCACAACCTTAAAAAACTATTTTCATCTTCTTCTCAAGTTCCAAAAGGTCTAGAGTGCTGAAATTATATGTGCAGACTCCTTGGCCAATGGGGATTCTAAATTGTAGATTGCGTGACCCCATGACCCCAAATAGGGTCACAGGGGTCACAACCTTAAAAACTTATTTTAATCATCATCTTTAGCTCCTAAAGGTCTATTGAGCTGAAAGACTGCATGTAGACTCCTTGGCCAATTGGGATTCTAAACTGTAGGTTTTGTGACCCCATGACCCCAAATAGGGTCACAGGGGTCACAATCTTAAAAACCTATTTTCATCTCCTTCTCAAGTTCCATGAGGTTAAGAGAGTTGAAATTTAATGTGCAGTCTCTTTGGCCAATGAAGATTTTAAAGTGTAGATTACGTGTCCCAATGACCCCACATTAGATGACAGTCTATGGCAAATTTTTTTCTCCTTGGATATTTTAGTGTGGACTTCTTTCACTGTCTGATATTGGCGATCTAGAAAGTGTTGAATAATAATACATTTGTTTTGTAATTTTTTTATAGGTTTTCTTGCAATAGGTAACATCAGTTTCATTTTTAGCTCATCTTGCCTGTATAAAGCAAACTTGATTTGATGCCTGATGAGCTACAGAGCCAATGGCTCTATTTTTTCTGTTTCTTATCTCCCGCCGGACCTGATTTACCCTCCTAAGTGTTTTTATTTGTCATTTGTCAATCTGACAATCTGAAGAAATTGTGACACACATTCATGACATATCGACAAACACAGGTTTCTTACACTTTACACAAGTTATTGTTTTTCTGTGCGCTCTGTGATCTCTTAATGCTAACAGTTTACCCTAGAGGACAGAGTTTTACCATTTGTCTGCTGCAATATTCAAAATCTCCCTGCTCTGATAACAAAATCTGTTTAAGGACACATTCATTAAAACCACTTCATTATTTCAACCAGGAATATCCTATTACCATACTAAAAAGGGCCCCTACAATAAAAAACTATTTTCTTTTTTCCCCCTAAATTTGGTAACCCTGTGGGCCCTTCGAAAGGGGGAACCACATTTGCCACACCTTAAAGCAAAATTGGTATGAAGCCTGATGAGCTACAGAGTCAATGGTTCTCCTTTTGGGGGTTTCAACTTCTTTTGCAATTTCATATTTTTTGGTTTCCATGGCAACGGTGTAAATGTTGTCATTTTGAAGGGAAGAGTTAGTTTAGTAAATAAAGCCAAAACTTACGGTTTATATGATATAATGTTTTATGGGAAAAAAAATTGTTTGTTTTTTTCAGTTTAAAAAAACTATACAGAATTCTCAAAAAGATAATTGTGTATGGGGAAGACATCTGTTTGTATGAGTAAAAACATTTTCTTGATATCTTATGAGAATCTCAGTATAAGAAATTGACAACCAAAAAATATGTAAAATATCCTTTTGAAATTGAAGCGTGTATCCACATTGACAAGAACTAAACCTAAGAACAATAAACATGTCCCTTTGTTTGTGTAATAGATTGACCTCACGTACCTGGAGAGTTCGTCAGTGTCCTGTTTGTATTGTAAGTGTGAGGTGGTGAATACAGCAGCTGATGAAACACTGTCCTGCTCTTCCTCTTCTGCCAGGATAACTACCAGATACGCCCTCCGAGTCTCTGATAGTGAAGAGCGACAAGTCGGTGTCCAGTGTGAAATTAGGATTATCGCTTTCCTTCTAACATTCTTGGCAAATTACGCAAATTCTACAGTTGTGATAGTTAAAGAGGTTGCCCCACCGGTTTGAGAAAGTGTATGGAGGCAGGTGGATGTCCAGTGTGAAATGTGGATTATCGCTTTCCTTCTAACATTCTTGGCAAAATTACGCAGTTTCTACAGTTGTGGTAGTTATGAGGTTGCCCCACCGGTTTGAGAAAGGGCATAGAGGCAGGTGGATGTCCAGTGTGAAATGTGGATTATCGCTTTCCTTCTAACATTCTTGGCAAAATTACGCAGTTTCTACAGTTGTGGTAGTTAAGAGGTCGCCCTGTCGGTATCGGAAAGTGTATGGAGGCAGGTGGATGTCCAGTGTGAAATGTGGATTATCGGCCTCCTTCTAACATTCTTGCCAAAATTTACACAATTTCTACAGTTGTAGTAGTTAAAAGGTCGCCCTGTCGGTATCGGAAAGTGTATTGAGGCAGGTGGATGTCCAGTGTGAAATTTGGATAATCGCTTTCCTTGTAACATTCTTGGCAAAATTACGTTATTTACAGATTTGGTATCGCCGCTAACAGCTGAAATACTTCCCAAGCAGCCCTAAACAAAATGTCACTGACTTACAGTTTTCATATATTGAAGAAGTGGAATGTGCTAACCACGAGTGATATGTAGATTTTGGTAGGACTATTACTTTCTAGGGAATTTCTTGAGATTCTTTGCCGTTTGCTTTCAAGCAAGAAAATGATATAAACATTCACCAAATTTGCCATTTGGACTATTTCTTATATTTTGTATAATTCTTTTACTTTTAGCTTGATTGTGAAGAAGTCTTTTCTTTTTGGTGTAACTACCATTTTTGAAGAAGATCATTATTTCTGTTTTTTCTCCATGAAAGGAATTGAGGTAAACATTCCGCAATATGGAGTATGGACCTATGCTTGATTCTGTCATTTAAAGTTGTTGGGTTATTGTTTTACTATAAAACAAACATTTGGACAATATCTCAATTTGTTGAGATTTCTTTTTTGAGGTTTTAAGTCGAAATTGTGACATACATTCATATGTAATATGGACCACAGGTTTCTTACACTTTGATCTTCAAAAGTTATTGTTTTTCTATGCGCTGTGTGATCTGTTAATGCTAACAACTTACCCTAAAGGACAAAGTTTTACCTGCGGGGGCTTCTGTTGTTGACTTTGTATCAAGCTTGTGTGCTCACGTAGTGTGGATTTTATTTTCATTAAGAAAAAAAATAGTTTTCAGGTAAAGTTGTTTTAAGCAGGAGGAAAAGAGTTCGTCTAAAAGGTGAAAAGTATCACATTGCTATCTTACATGTCCAAAAAGAAGATGAAGTTCCATTTGGATCTTGTGTTATTCCTATGTGTTCAAATTGTGCAGAGCTACAGAAAAAGAATGGAGTTAGCACATTACCCTGTACCACCCCCACACTATGGTAAGTGTAATTTCTCCATTAATTCAACATCTCAAATATTTTAACCACATATTTCCCTGAGGTCACAATTAAAATCACATCTAAAATTTCAACCAACTGCCAAAAGTTGATCTTTCTATGATACAAGCATTGCTTGAAATTATCAATTTGCAGAAAAAATAGTTGGAAAGAGTTGATATTTCTACTGCAGTATTCAATTTAAAATAGCTTGGAAATACCAATTATTGTCATTATCATAAGGTCATCTGTAAGGATTATCCATAAAAAATTGCAGATGTTCTTGATATGTATCTAACCATTGGCTGATCACCCCCACCAAGAGAGTTCCAAATATAGATTAAACAAATATTTTCAAAAGTTGCGCCTGCAACACCAAATGGAAATCGTAGGTCCGCCCCTGCTAACATTTCAACCAAATTAGTGATCTAAGTGCAAAATAGTTCAACCATAGACATTTTGTGAAAATCTTTTTAAAATTTGAGGGTCAAATTAGTGGTATGTAAGAAGTTACTAAGAACTATGTTATTCAATTATCAAAAGATTTATGATCATAGAGATGCAAGGTTTGTGTTCTGTGGGGATATTTCCTGAAGAAGACTTTTGGTGTGAGATCAAGATATGATAGTAGGTTCAAGGTTGGTACAGGTTCATTATACTTGTCCATTGTTACAGATAATATAAGGACTAGAAAACACTGAAACTGATATTGAATTTGAGTGTTTTAATGATTGTTTTATTTCAAATGAATAATTTTATGAAATAAATAACAGTTTACTAACACTGACATATACAAAACATAAGTAAAATGTTTGGATTTGCGATAATGTCGCCTACCAGCATTATCAGGGGACATCACAATTGTTTTATATCATCAAGTAATGACATCACAATTGTTTTACATCATCAAGTAATGACATCACAATTGTTTTACATCATCAAGTAATGACATCACAATTGTTTTACATCATCAAGTAATGACATCACAATTGTTCTACATCATCAAGTAATGACATCACAATTGTTTTACACCATCAAGTAATAACATCACAATTGTTTTACATCATCAAGTAATGACATCACAATTGTTCTACATCATCAAGTAATGACATCACAATTGTTTTACACCATCAAGTAATAACATCACAATTGTTTTACATCATCAAGTAATAACATCACACACAATGCTATGACATCATAGAGATGACTTCACCTTTCACACACTTTGGGTGCCTATTGGTAATAATAATGATATGTTATGTCAGCTAGTTGGTCCAAAAGGTACTCTTGGAAAACACTTTTATGTCTTCTTATGGCTGAAATATTGCCAAATAAGCCTTATTTCACTTGAACATGTTGAACACATATCAACATAGAGGCTATCAACACAGAATATCATTGAATGTTCATTTTGAAATATATATATACCTAATGATCACACATAGAGGACTTGATTTGATATGAATCAGCATAGTCCCCAATTTCAATCATTTTACAACTGAATCAAGTATGAAAATCATCAGGACATGTGTACTCATATTATGTCAGCAAGTTTATTCAAGAGTTACTCTTAGAAAAACACTTTAAAGGGATAGTAGCCTGTTTTTTGGGGGAATATAAGGTGATGTCAGGAAAATGAAAATTATTGGTTCCAATTGAATGACAATGTACTTAAAATAAATGGAGCAGTAATAATTCAAATATATAATGTAAAGTTTAGCCATGCGATTCCTTTTTCTTACAGAAAATGAATTAAAAGTGTTAAATGGCTGCCAACAGATTTTATGTGAATCTTCATACTTTGTCCTCTGACTATGGATGATTGGCTTGTGTGATGAGATTTATGACATTATCAAAATAATACATTAAGCATTAATGTACAATTATCAGTGAAAATTTTAATATAGTATAAAATTATCAAAAAACGTGCTACTGCCCCTTTAATGTATGTAATTTGTAGAAGGGTTGAGGGGAGGTGAGGTGATCTGGGGATTAAAGCATCTTTTAGAGTATTTCACTTTTATCACGGCTGCTAGTATTATTGTGCAAAGCATTGGCGTAAATCCTACAAGCATCGGCTGAAACTAGCAAAACATGAGAGGTACTGCACTGAAATTCAGTGAAGCATCGCATCCGAACCTTACTGTATGTAGAACAGTTCTGTACTGCAGATAAAGATGCCAGGCCCCTGGCAGGATTCGAACCTGAACCTCTTGATCCGAAGTTGAAAGGGCTAACCATTGGTACAAGGGAGTGGTGCTAATTATTGCTAACACTTTCTGATATGTAACACGATATTAATGACCATTCATATGCTTGAAAACGGTATAAGAATCTATACCGAAACGTCGCCACCGTCCAATAAAGAAGTTGTTCATCCATAGAATTACTCTTGTCTTCCTAGTATTGTTCCCTTAACGATCAAGGGACCGCCCAACCTTTATTCCGCAATAAAGTATAGTTTTTGAGTGACGTCACGAAACAATGGGCCATGACGTCAATAACAATCGGCTATGACATCACTAGCCCTGGCCCTATTCGAGGATTTTCAATTCGCAGCCGAATGTGATTTATAAAATTTGGAGAAGAAATAGCTTTAAAATCAAGTTAAAATCGACATAATAGAAAAGTAATATAGTAACCCTAACCATCATGTCTTTTGCAATAAAGTATAGTTTTGCCCTGAACTATTATAACGTCAAACAACACGGCCCTCTGCCTCGTTCTTTAACTATTCACTACAATACATGTTATGATACACTATAGAATAATAACCATATTACTGTGAAAAACATCTTTATATTTAGGTTAAATAAACAATTTTGAATTAAATAATATATTGTAATCAGTATAGTATTACTGTTCTCAAAGTAACGATACATTGTTACAACTGTAGTGCCTCAGGTGTAACTTACATTGTTAATTACAGTGTTGACTTCGTGCAGAATTTCTGGCTGTTTAGAAATATGAGAAATATTCATTTCCATCACAAGTTTCGACTAATGACCATGGACTAGAAAGATATCTTTTTGTGTGTTCTAATATAGAATCCAATTAATATTTCTTCTGTAAACAGATATTGAGAATTTGACCTAAGAGTACAAACAAGTGTCATATTTATCCACATTTCAGGGCAATGACATCCAATATCTTAAGGTTCAAAATTAACCTCTTTATACTTATTTCAATGCAGTCAAACTTCTATTTGTGTCTTATTATCTCAAAAAGTATTAAATCAAGATATATTCAATGATATATTACTAGATTTTTTTTCTGATTTAAAAATGATCAAATACATGATCTATTAAGATATTTCAATTCAAAAAAAACTTTTCCGAAGAAAAAAAATACGTTGGTTTCAAATTGCTAAATGACAGGCCTAGTAAACTTTTCCATTGTACCCTTGGAGGATATCAGGGGATAGGTTGTAGCATTAGGCAGAGACATATACGCTGATGTAGCAGGATGGAACTAAATGTTCCGCTCAGTTGCTGCTGAATATGCAGCGGTGTTCTCCCCATATCCCTTGTATTCACAAAAATATTATACATTCAGCTTAGGAAGCTGTGGCAATTGACATCTAACCAGGGACTACAATTTCGGTCGAGGAAAAATGCACAAAAAAGTACAATAAAATGTACTATTGCAGATTGTGTGAGACATATACGCTGATGTAGCAAGATGATTTAGTCCCAACCAAACTCGAATCTTGCAACAAATTATCAAATTAAATCAAATTTTAAAATATATCTATTCAGAACTGCAAATAACATTTCCTAACTGAGGGCTAAGAGCATGTTATGAAATGATTATAGTGAGATAGAAATGGACTGCTTTTATTTTTATCATTATCAGACATATAAAGTATTTAGATAGGTATATAGGCCTACAATTTACACAAAGGTAGCAACATAAAAATTAATATTATATGATTGGCAGTGAAATACTGAGATCTATCAATTAAAATAAACCATGTTATCAGTCACTAGACCAGGCTTCATTGAAGAATGCTCTAGACGCAATGACACGCTCATGACGTCATGTTGTTGCTAAGGCTTCTAGCTCTCTTTGGAGCTATCTCAACTTAAATGCTGTTCAAATTTTTTAGAAATACAACAATTAAATCATAAAATATATAGAAAATTTGTGTTTTCTTGACCAAAACTATGTTCATCTCATCTCTTGAGGCAGAAAAGTTGCTGCGCCACTCGTAAAAATATTAACGTTCTTCCTCACTCGATGAGATAAACATGCTATTTGTTAAGAAAACACAAATATCCTCTAATACCTCAACACAGGAACTTTGAAGGTTAACTTAATCTAAAGACTTAGGAAATAGTAATAAAAATTAAAAAGTAAAATAGCAAGATTGAGTCAGAAACAAACCCCTTTTAAGAATGAAATAGATCTGTTATATGGGCAAAGTATGAAAAGATAATATTTTCAATAAAAATTCTCTTTTCATCGTAAAAATGTTACCAAACCAGTTCACAAAAGGTGTCCTTTAAGGGGAATGTAAAACATTGTTGCAACACCAAAAGATTACTCATTGATGTGAAAACAATTTACAGTGATGTGCTGAAAGGACATTATGCATGTGATGCAAGATTCTTATTACTCCAAAACATCATGGATCTACAAATGGAGTGGGATATTTACCAGTAAATCAATATCAATGGGTCTGTCCCTTTAACTGTAATGGAGACAAAAGCTAGAGTTTCAGGAGCAGCCACGTTTTAACATATACAGTTACAGTCATGGGCAGCAAAGCGTTACGATGATAATCTATTTTCACAATATGAGATACGGCTGTTTTCACATACTTTCTGCTTCTGAGGGAACAGATACGTACAATTTTTCTGCTTTATTGGATACATTTTATTCCATGGTTTTCACTTGTTTACTTCACCGAGATTTTGATGTAAGTTGGAAACTTAGGTAAGTTTTCATCGCATCAATTATATATTTTATACATCATTATGTATATTTCATACATATTAGAGTAAGAAGATTATTACAGTTTTTATCCCCCGCAACAACGAAGTTGCGGGGGGTATTAAAATGGGTACCGTCCGTTTGTCTGTCCGTCCGTTACACTTTGTGTCCGGCTCATAACTTTCTAACTAATCAACCATTTCAATTCAAATTCGTCATGGAAATGAAGAAACATGTAATAATGTTTCATGAGAAACAATTTTCTGAAAATCTACATAAAATATTAGGATTTTGGAGAAAAAGTGGTAAATTTGTAAGAAATCTGTTACAAGTCCCGTCCGGCTCACAACTTCTAAACTAATCATCACATTTGAATCAAATTTGATATGAAGATACATAATCATATGAAGGTGTGTCATGAAGAACAATTTTCAAGATATTATTATAAAAAAATTCTTTTTTTGGCAAAAAATGAGAACTTGGGTGGAAACTGTTACAGGTCCTGTCCTGGTCACTACTTCTTAATTAACTAATTTGGATCAAATTTGATGTGGAGATACATAATAATCTGAAGGTGTGTCACGAAGATCCAAATACATAAATCATTTTTTTTTATTTTATTTGTGTCCGTTTGCTCGAATTATGTTCAACAGTTAACATAAAGTTGGTATCATTTAGTTTTTTTATTAGAGCAGTTTCCTTCATATACTGGAATTGTTTTGTTATTTTGTGTGACAAAAATTAATCAGCAATATGATAAGGAAAACCAATACATGTTGTGCAATTTGCGGGGGATATGTTTTTTTTCTTTTCGCGGTATCTAAACAACTTGTGATATTGTTGATGTAAATGAATACTTATAAACCATCTGTAAGGGCTTGATGAGAGGAACAGGCTATGCCCTATTAAGCGCAGCTTATTTTGGTTCTAATAGTCTTTTTTTTGTGACAATAAATATTGATGTTAAAAAATGTTTTATTATTATAGTTTATGATGTTTTAATAAATATTAATGGACATTGGTAGTGATAATTAATGAACCATGACAAGCCCTAAGCACATCAATTCTCATCCTGATAGACTATTTTGATAATTCATATAGGAAAAAAACATTGCAGGTCACATGTAATAGAGTGCAAAAAATAAGTTCATTATGAAAGGACCATGACAGTTTTTGGATTGAAGAGTAATTAAAAACTCTTTTAATGTTTACTTGATAAATGATATAATTTAACATATTGATTTCAATAAAAAATTGGATTGGTAAACAAGCTAAAAGCATGATATTAATAAAAAATTGATAAAGGATGCTTCGAAAACATTACATAGATTTGGCTTCAACGATACAACAGTGTACAGGTAGAGTGAGCCTGATCTAAGACCAGTGACACACATGTGCACTCTTCTGGAAAAAGAGGAAAAAACTTAAGTGGCCATAACATTGAGGCCTCTGATACTTGACATATCTCCTGTCTAAACCACTGTGACCTTGACCTAGGTGCTGAATTCATTTCCTGAAAACTCCTGGTGCTCAGCTAGTTGAGTTGAGGTTTTACATCTCCTTCCACCTGTTGTGGTATTGCTGATGTAAAGTTGTTGATTGATTTGTCTTCAAATATTTCTCACCAAACCATTCAGATTATTGACATTTGTCTCCCTGGGCTCCAGACAGGTTATCATTTTCAAGCTGATAATACCTAAATACAGGTTTAAGATTACTTTAACTGATGGTTAAAAATATAATGTCTTATCAAGGCAGCGCAGACATGGTATAAATGGTCCTGTGACATCAGGAATTTGAGGGACAGGACCAAGTATGATCCAAAGGCACTAAACGGTTGATCATATACTTCCCCATACATTCCTGGTTTAATTCAATATCTACAAGACCTGTTCTTTATATGTTCCAGCTAAACCCTTAAACATGGATGACGACTGGCACCCGAACGTATCGACTTCAGTGGAAGGCAGCAACATGACCGCCCACTTCATACCATGGTACCCACGAGCCTCGTACATCAAGGGATGCCTTGTTGAGATAAAGCAGCCCCCAGACCAATCTTGCACAAAAGAAACAAAATTTTTACGTCAAAGTTCTAATCAGGTGAGAAAGGTGTTCAAGATAGCCATTTAACCTTTTCTGAATGAGTTATTGTTCCCCATCCGTAAATAAAACATAGCACACTCAATTGTAAGAACTCTTGCCTTTGTCAGGGGTTAATGCCTACTATGCAGGGAATATGCTGTACCTAGTTGGTATTTATGCATTTGCTCAAATTCATTGAATTTCAGTCTTCTGTTCATCCACTTATTTTGTACTTACTGTATTATTGATAGTAGCTGTAAACTTTAGGTACTACTTGTGTTGGAAAATGTTCAACCAAGCAACTGAATATTCATTGATTCTACTCCATATTTATTTTGTTAACATGTAAATCATATCACTTGCTACAAAAACATACATCTTCATTATGACGTACCAGAAATAATTTTCATTTTTAACAAAATGAAGACCATCTCTCTTGAGTGGCTCCCGCAGATGCTGAGTAGTATCGTTGTTTGCATACTATGCAGTTTAAGACTTCAAAGACTTGACGCCAAAGGCAATGACAACCTTAGATAAGAAAATTAACAAAACCTTTTATAATGCATCACATTTCTCAAAGACTTGACAATGGTAGTGCAGTCGATAAGTGTTTTCTGCTTTATTTTCATTTGCCATTCTTGTTTACATGGTCAAAATCCAGCACAATATTGATAGAATATGTGTATTTGTTTTGGTATATATAAGATACTTGTCTTCAAGAACACATCTGATAAGAATCCGAGATGAAATATATTTGAAGTATTATTCCAGAATGAGGAGGTATTTCTCTCCAGTTCTGTCCGCTCTCCCTCATCCATTATCACTAACGAACAATGGCATATTGGAAGGATGATACAGGCTATTTCTAGTTAACTCACTTCATTAGCTTGATATGGGGGTGAGTGCCAAGTCTTGTAGAGCGTCAGGAGTAACCGGCACAACACGAGACCATAATTGACTTGTTTGGCAAGAATAACTGTAAAATTATACATTTCAGTATTATTATTATACATAGTGGTGTTGTGAACACTTCACCGACATGCGGTGGATTTCTGAAGACTTCAGTTATCATAAGATTAAGTTATTTTGACAGACAAATTTTATCTTTGATAAACCAAATATCAAAATATTTATTTGTTACCCAACTTGGTTATCCATTCTACAAAAAAAAAAATTCTAATTCATAACCAAGTTGACCAACTTAGCCATGTTGACACACAATATAATCTAGGTCACGTATATATAGTTAGTAAAAATGCCAAAAATTATTGCTTTAAAAAAAAGCCGGTGAAGAGTAAGCTTCTGACAACTTTTTCTAACATGTTCTTGATATACATTCATTTTGTGCCTAAGTTCAAATGGTTCAAACCCTAATGACATTTGAATTTTTTTAACTAAGGACTTTCTTTTCAAAAAAAATTTTGGACTCTCAACTCTGGCATTTCCTCCAGAATAGTATTGCAGTTCTGAAATACGAGTTCTAATAGAAGTGTCTCTTTGGTTCGGCTCCTACAGCTCTCAAATGACTGTACTTAGCTGTTTCTATCACAATTCGTATTCTTCAGGAAAATCACGATTTTGCAATCTAAAAAGTTAAATGTCAACATTTTACTTAATGTTTCAAAATTTGCTGAAATATATCTTAGTAGGGACAAATGATTTATGGATGACAATTTCTATTTTCAGGAATGATGATATTTTGTTAAAGATCATTGTATTATTTTTACGGACAAAAGACATAATGCGTAACTTGAAATATTTAGATACAATAAATGTCAAAACTAGAAAAAGTGATTCTGATATAGATTGTCATTTACTGTCCAGAAGTTAAAAAAATAGTTACCACATTTGGTGTAATAATCGCAATTCCCTAAAAAATTTAGCTGAAATGGTGTATGGGGGAGACATCTGTTTTTACGAGTAAAAACACTTTCTAGTTATTATTATTTGATATGGATTCTTTCAACTTTTCTTTTGATTATAGGATCGTCATCAATCTACCTTCATCGATGTTCCATGCAATAAATCATATCACTTGTATGTAAGTATTGTTCATTAGTCTTAACCTAGTAGTTACCGGTAGTTGAATTTACTAACTAATCACTTTATCACATTCTATTTATTATGTAGTTTTATTATCTCAAAACTATTTTTAACCCAATAATTATTGTTGAGTGTTCTGACTCAGTTAGTACTCATACTTTAAGGAAAGTTTTAATTTAACTTTACAATAAAATAATTCTCATTTTGTGTGATCATGGAAAACAATAAACATTGAAAAACATACTTTAATAAAACTAAGTAATGAAAATGAAATAATTTTTTATCCCACCGGTGCGGAATGGAATAGAATGGGATAGAGTTAACGCCCTACTAAGTCACTGGTTGTCCGTAATCATTTCATTTCCGGAGCTAAGTCCAAAAGTAGTAGACGAAGCACAATGAAACTTGGATTGTGGATTAGTCAGCAGCTGAAGATGTGGCTTTTTGGATTATCAACTTCTTCGGATTATTAATTTTTAGCTGTTTTCACTCTTGTTTGCAGATGCGGGCCTACCGGAAACAAAACGGTGACGCCAAGCCACTGAATCACTGGGTGAAGATCCCTGATCCGATCTCCATGCCCTGTGGTAAGAATACTGACAACTTTCACAGATTTGAGTGCATTTTCTCCTTTAGTAAATAAAAAGTTCTCGGATTTAGAAAAACTATAAAGGGCATCAGGCCCATCTGTTATCCAACTTTTCACATTTTCAGTTCTCCTCCAGAACTGCTGCCAGCCCAGAGGGGAAGTTTTATAGGGTATCTTGTATGTATGGTTCAAAGATTGTACATTTGGTCCTGACCGATTTTGATATGGTCGTGAAAAACTAACTAGATTAAGTTGTACTATGTAAAATTAGAGATATTATGATAAAAAAATCCATCAAAATGGGTACTTGAAATATGAAATATGGCTTGTCAATACTTGGCAACTTTTGTTCTTGTTTTGCCTCTAAAGATTTTGTTTAAGTTTTCTGTAAAATATATGCAATGATATATTTGGTCTTCATTTTATACATTTTGCACATATTTTATACAGTATGTCAGTTTTGAAGTACACGTTACTATTGTGTTACTAACCATTGATTACAATGTGCTTGGACTTTGACATTCTCCCCACAGGGGAACCTCAAATCCTATGAACCTTATCATATATGGGTGAAACGGTACGTTTGAGCTTCGGTTCGATGCATATTGCGGTACAGGACCCTCGGTTGGGTAAATTTTATTCAGAATGAAACCAAGAATGCAAATCATTCAAACACTTTTGTTGAAAGTTACAGACCAAACTAATCGTTCCGAATGTTTACTTCCAGGAAAAATGGCAACAGATATCGTTACCACTTCGAAACGTGAAGACATTTAATGATTAATTTTGTCATTTACTTTTTGAATAAATATTATTTGTGTTTTAATTATATTATTATATTTTGGACACAAATTGAATTTGCAGTACGAACCAAAAATTCATATTAATCTACGGTGCACCCAACCAACGTAAAATACAGCGGTTCAGCTACTGTAGTAGTCAACCGTTTCACTCCTACTAATCTAACCTCTGCAGTTCTCGGGTTTATGACTCATTGACCTAGCAGCAACAATTCCTGTTTCAGAATCAGCATTTTATGACTTAAACTACTCCGTAGAGAAGTGGAAATTTATTGTTGAGTTTCTGATTTCAAGTTTCTTTCTTTTCAGGTCCAGTCCCGACTACTCAAGTGGTCCCGGTGATGGACGACGGACGACCAGACTTCGTCCCCCTCGTCCTCATCTCGCTCCTCGTCCTCTGTCTCATCACGGTCACCTCCGCACTCTTCTGGTACCGCAGATCAGGTACGTTCTGGATTGGGTCATCTGCTTTAAATGGGATGCCTCATTCTCTCAATAGAGGCAGATCAAGTCATGAAATGTTGACACAGCCTCCATTCTAACTTGCTGAAATCTGTGGGTTCCGGCAGTTTCTCCTGGCAGTAACATTGCACCACAATCCATTTGAATTTCTTTATCCAATGACAAAGCTTCTTGTATGGAAAGGGTGGTTCTTATCACAAAGCTTTTGCCATGATTCAGTAGCCAAAATGATGATTTTAGAACAGTGTCGCTGATTACTAACTAGTTTTGCCTTCAATCAGGCATCTCCCATTCTATCCCACAAAGTAGGCATAATAGAATAGAGGATGTGTCAACATTTCATGACTTAATCTGCCTCTGTCCGGAGAGAATGGGGATGGCTGCGATGAGTGTTAATTTCCTACCTTGGTACCTTATTCAATATTGTCCTTCCCTACCTAATCAGTTGAATATTGTACTACCCTACCTAATCAGTTGAATATTGTACTACCCTACCTAATCAGTTGTTTGGATTTTATTATCTGCTTAGGGGGCTGGGATGGGTGTAAATTGCCTACCAGGGGTACCCAACCCCACTTTAACCTGTTACCTGCACATTATGTAATTTGTGTCTGGATTTTATGTTCTGCTTACTAAGTCTAGGACGGGAGTATATTTCCTACCTGGGTACCAGAGCCCATATTACACTGCCCTTCCTAGGTACCCTTCGTAACGTTGAGTTATTCTTCTAACCCTACAACTCACCCTTCCTCGTCTTTGTCCAACACCTCCGTATAACAGACTATCAGATCAAATATTACCCTCTTTATCTTAACCCTTAAATTGCGTTTCTGGGCCACCTTTCACAAAGCAACCTTTACTAAGGTTGACCTTTACTCCCATTCTTTAACACTGCACTAAGGTTACCTTAAGGACATACGATCACCTTAGGACTTTGTGAAAAGGGGCCCTGATAACTTTGAAAAAGCAAGTCACAGATCTCTTTTTCTAGGTCCATAATTTTGGCTGATTTCTTGACTGCAAAACAAGGGACATGGTCAAGTTTGTTACAAATATTTTTATCTATCATCTCTTCAATTCTCTCTTTTCTTTCTCTCACCTTCACAACCAAAATTAAATATCTGTTTGTATGCTGTACTTGCAGCTGTGATCCCAGTCATGCAGAAGTACCTGCTTTGTTGGAAGACTCCACCATCAGACGATCCTCCAGCTTTCAACAACTGTGAGTAATCATAGAAGGCCATCAACAGATAAGGGAGGCAACTGAGTATCAAGGAGAATTCTCTGTTTTACCTAGATTTTCTTTGAAAACGAACCTCTTGACAGTTCTCAGTGCACTCTGTTGTGTCCTAGTCTGTCCAGAAAATTAATTGGTCAATTCCTTAGGGGAAAATAAAGAAAATATTTGAAAAGTTACCAGTCCTGGCAAAAAGTAGCCATTTTAAGGACTGGCGGACGGGCTATATGTTAAACACTGATACAAGGTTAATGATTATAATTACATTTTATTGTCCTCAGTACATGTACATTTTCAGTTGGTGCCTGTGGCACCCGGTAGCCAGTGAAGCACCAGTAATGTTTTGTCCTTATAATGCTCAATATCAAGCAAGGCAGCAACGACTCTTATCCATTAACATCTTTTGGTATGAAACGACCAGGAATCGAACCCTGGTCTTTCGGTAATCAATTGAATAGGGCTGGACCTGAGTATAACAAAGGATTGGCTCTGTGAGCCTAGTGTCTGCACCTTTAATCTACAAGTCAGTCCTTGAAATTAAACGCTTCATATGTCTCATTCGGTCCATTGTTTTGGCAGTAGTTTACCAGAAATTCATCAAGTCAGACAGGGAATAAGACAAAGATTTTCAAACTGTCAGCTAACAGACAAATGGTTCATTCACTGATTGTAACATTAATTTGACTGACTAAATGTATAAAATCACTATTTCAAAATGAAAGTATTTCTTCGGGTATTTGAACTTTTTAAAAAAAATGTTTGAAATGTTTTGACCATACTATTATGTGATTCAAAATGTCATACAACCTTGTTCTTGATTTTATTTGAATGAATATATATATGATGTTTTTCAGTGGATGAGAAGATCTTCCCCATCTACTACCCAGAAAGCCTAGCGTACGAGAACGTTGTGAACTCCCACATTCGTCTCCTTCGAGACTGCTGCGACCTGAACATCAGTTGCTACGAGAACCAGTACATGCGAAGTCGTGACGAAACAAAGGCATGGGTGAATGAAAACCTGAAGAACAGCACTGTGCTGATCTACTACTCCAAGACTGTGGACGAGATAACAACGGGGGTCTGCCGTTCTTCGGGGACCTCCGGCTTTGAACAGGTCTGTAGATATGCTCTGGAACGTTTGACGGAGCTCAACGCTGCTGGTCAGGCTGTTGTGACTGTATGTGTCACATTCGAAGGGCCCAACACAGTTCCTGCCTACCAGGCGGACAATCTGATCAGTCTGGTTAAGGAGGAGCAAGGACAGCTTTATGTTGACACGTTTGAAACTGTTGTGTACCGGCTGACGTACAGCCAGCCGCGCTGTGTTCCCACAGAGGCTGAGTGTGAAGATTTAATGCAATACTTGTATCAGCTGTACGACTTTGACGAGGGTCTGCCGGACCATGACCATCATGAATCAGATCCCATGATGCAGGAGACCGTCAGTGTTGAGAGTTTACGCGGGAGCGAGATACCCTACAAGTTTCATCAAGAAGAAGACATGTTTCCCAATCCACGACCACTTCATTGTCACAATCCAGCCATTCTTCCTTCTCACACAGAAGCACTGGAACAGTCATCATCTAGTGGGTACAACTCAAACTCAACTGGACCCCCTTACAGTGGAGAATTCGACCCAGCTCATTATCAGGGGCAGCAAGGAAACCATGTGCCGATACCATGTGGATTGATGCCCGCAGTGATGCCCGGACAGAGCTACGGTCTTGAGCCGTATGTACTGTACACGAATACTGGTGACAAAGACAGCACATACACGCTAGACGTGGAGCATTTGGGTCAGACTCCGAGACCACTGGACTTCATTGCTCCAGAGATTCCTGTGTCAAACGTCAGTCTCACAAAGATACAGGAGGGTATACTACGGGTTAATCAGAGTGGATTTTGATATTATTTACAATATAGCACCATCAATCCTTGAATGAAAATTTTTCTTGAATGGGTGAAATCATGATTTGAAATTTAAAGCATTTATATCTATTTTTTTTGCCATGATAATTAGATTCAAGTGTGTGTTTTACAACATTTATCCCAAAAGAAGTTAAAAATACTCCAATTAGTGCTTTTTTGCATTTTGCCCATGCTGGTGCAGTGACCATTTTTCTTTCTTTTTTCATGTTCAGAAATTAAAAACATGTTGTTTAATTAATATGAAAATCTTTGTTCAAGGATTGTGGTTAGGAAATGATGGGCATTTTATATTATGTATTGTTTCTTCCAGAGAAACTAAACGATGTGTTAAAAATAAATGTTATTGTTTTGTGAAATATTCTATAGTAGTTGGTAGCAGCGTACCTATATTGTGCCTAAATGGACTGTCAATGTTATTTTGGCATGGCATTTCCAAAGTGACTTTGTTCTGTATTTAATCGCTAAAGTGCTGAAACCACATTTTTGGCTTAGTCATTTAAGTGTTAAATGATGAATGCCAAATTTAAGTGCTCTTTGCTGATACCACTTTTGTGGCCTCAACTTTTAAGTGCTCAACAAGTACCAATGTGCTTCTTTACAAAAAGAACGGCTTTAACATTCAAGTTTTAAATGAAGTACCACATTTGAGTGAAATTTACAAAATGAATGGGTTTTAAGTCCAAGTTTTGAATAATAAGTACCACATTTAAGTGCTGCTTTATATAAAGAACGGCTTAAACATTCAAGGTTTGAAGTACCACATTTAAGTGCTCCTTCACATAATGAACTGCTATGACATCATAATTTTGACTGAAGAGCAACATTTAAGAGCTCATTTACATAATATACATAAAGAACGTCTTTAACGTTGACGTTTTAAATGAAGGACCACATTTAAGTGCTCCCTTCCAAAAAAAGTTTTGAATGAAGAACTACATTTAAGTGTTCATTTACAAATTCACATTTGTGGCTTAAATAAGAATGTACTAATGGGTATAGTATTACAATAGAACAAAGTGATTCATGGCTTAAAGCGACATTCCCATCGGGCTATTTTTTTTTAAACGAAATTCAATGTGATTCATTTGATTCTTTGTCAAATTGTTAAATCTTTCAACTGAAATGTTACCCTCACTGCTATGTATGAAAATAAGTGTGAAATAATCATGTTCCAATCATATGTAAGTATAAACAGGGATGTACTCTTGAATATTTTTCCGCAAAAATACCCCGATGGGACTGTCCCTTTAAGCATTTATGTGCTGAATCGGCATTAACACATAAGTGACCTAAACATTAACAATTTAAAAAAGTGCCAAATCTAAATGCTCCTGGACGCTTTGTCAGATGTGCTAGTTATGAATACCTTACTTAAGTGCTGCTTATGGTAAAACCAATCCCAGTTGTGGATTTATCTGAGTACTGTTATAAAGTGCATGTAGAATAGACAATCATTAAGTATTCGGTTAAACTAAGTTAACACCGCCGGCGCCAATCAGACCAGATCGGTGCAACTTCCGGCCAAGATTATACAGCCGTAAAGATCGTGGGATGACACCTTTCCACCACGTTTATAATTTCTAACAATTCATTAGTTTATCATATCAAAGTGCTCTTAAGGTTAATTACTTGTTATCAATAACTCAGTTCAAGTGCTCTTAAGTTTAAGACACCATTTTTAATTAGAGATTTTAAAAATAAGTATCACTCAATTTCAATTAGGTGTTCTTTTTCTGCACACTATAATTATTCATATGGCATTGTGAGTATGTTTAGATCACTTAGATACATTCATTAGTGTTATCTTTTTCATTGAGG
Organism: Steromphala cineraria; assembly: GCA_916613615.1. NCBI lineage: Eukaryota > Metazoa > Mollusca > Gastropoda > Trochida > Trochidae > Steromphala > Steromphala cineraria. The sequence continues at coordinate 2,680,986 of OU744726.1, forward strand.
AGAACTCACTCTAAGTGTTACTATGGTTATAAATATAAGTAGAGGACAGAACGTCCTAATCATTGCTAAGTATACAAGTTGGGGTTCTTTTAAGAAATAGAGTAACTTAACCATCATGTGTATTGCAAAAAAGAACAGTTACGCCCTCAACTAGTATAGTTTGTTACGTTATGTTGAATAACTTCTTTGAGAGGCATTTGGAAGTTCTTAGAAGAGTAAGGAAGACTTCTTTATAGCGGGAGTGCGTCGTTGACGTACAGTAGAACTCGGATATAACGTACTCCAAGGGACCAGAGAATTTAGTTGGCTATATCCAGTGTTCGCTACTCGCGTATGGCCGCCATGCATAGGGCTTTTGACAGGACATAAAAACTATATCCGATTGTTCCCTATATTCCAGTTTGCTATATCCGTGTTCTACTGTAGTTACTAACATTGTTATCAAGCAAATGATGTTGTGTTGTATAGTTTTGAAGCTAAAGGCAAAACACATGATGGTTTATGCTGCTAAATTTCTTTTCTAGAACGCCAATTTTAACTTCTTTTGTTAATAAATCAACTTTAGTAACTGTAAATTAAGCGTATCCTATTTTGCAGAGAATTGAGTTTTCTCGCCCATGGTCGCTTCCAGTGAGTTTATTTCACTATTATTATTGAGATAGTCTACCTTTGTTTTGTGACGTCAAAGACAAACTGCACTTAATTGCATATTGCTTTTAAACTTAGACAAAACAATTCTAGGATTATGGATAAACAAGCTATTGACGACCCATTTTTGAGACATAATCGTGTTGCTGTAGACAGTTGTTTTGTATGTGCAATAAATCTTGCTTTGTCAATCATTGTCAATGAACTAAAGCTTATTTCGTGTAGTCTCATTATTTTTTAACAATTCAAAATGTTTATGTTTAGTTGAATTTCTTGTAACTTCCTATAATTATCGATAGAATTTTAAACTTCATCCAGTTCACATTCACTTTCACAGATTTTCTTTTCATAAATGTATTTTTATTTAGATGAAGAATGTGGTTTTTTTTGCATCTTGAAAATTATGAATTATAGCTAAGCTAAGCTTATTAACATTAAAATAACTTTATGTCAAAATGTTCATAAATTGACAGGACTATTGTGAATAACATTGATTCAGAATACCTAAACAGGGATATGATTTTGGTTAAAAAACATGTCTATGTTAAATTTCAACACAAGGAAGCAATGTAAGGTATCACAATAGTTAACATATTGACAGTTTAAAGAGAAGTGATGATACATACTATAATGTCACTACATACATTAAGCTTTCCGTCCAATGGGTTTTTAAAACAATTATGTCAAGCCATTTAACTCAATTTGTCCATTTGTAGAGAAATCCAATCATTTTATTTTATTTTATAGGTCCTGCATATATTAAGTCAGGGAATAATTAAACAGATAAGTTTTTATTACATTGTTTCAAATCATTTGTTAAAATTTCTTCTGGTTTCATGGTAATATAACTTTAGGTATGTAAGTGTCTACCAGATGCCATTATATCTATCTGATATATATAAATATATAATTCAACATTCTGTTTCTGTCAGCGGCTTTGATGACAAAAGATGTCTATCTGATATATATAAATATATAATTCAAGATTCTGTTTCTGTCTATCTGATATATATAAATTCATGATGTCTATTGCCACCTTCCAATTAGTTTCAAGAGAGTTAAAATTATTCTCCTGTCGCTAATGGCTGAAATATTGCCCAAGCGGCCTTAAACTCCATCTCACTCAATTTATTGTTTTTTAAAGTGATTTAGTTATATATCTATTTAGGTATAGAATTAAGTCTTACTTTTTATGTTTTCTGTACATCCAGGAAGTTAAATGAGAAGCTGTTATGGCAAGGTTATTGAAGATTAGAAAATTCTAGATTCAACTGAATCTATCTATCTGATCTTTCTTCTACATTTGGACCTGTTTAGACAATTACAATAAGACTTGTTTACAAGCAAGTAGGGTGTATTTAGTCTGATTGATATGTTTTGAACATGTTTCATGTATTTCAGTTACTAAGACACAAATGAATATAATTATAAGCACAGACCTCGGACTTTTGTTTTAAAGAATTGTGGATTATTATTTAAAATCCTTTTTATCAGTTTATTTGTTTGCTAAGAGCATGGCTGAATTCATCATGTGGGTTATGTTCATGTCAATTAATTTAGATTTTATGAATGTGTTGAGATGAATATCTTCATTAAGGCTGAGAGCACACTATATCAGGTAATTTAACGCTTTGCATTAAATTGGCACTTTTCTTTAATATATTTAATTTCTTATTGCATTTTCATGTAATCGAAAACTGTATACTTTTTTTTCCTTCATCAGATCAATTAGACTATAATGCACTAATTGTATGGAAAAGAGTTTTTTATATAAAAATCATGAAATTAAAGATTAGATCCAGTGTAATTTAAATTTGATGTATTTACAACTATACACCATCAAAGTCTTGATTTAAAGGGACAGTAGCACATTTTAAGGGGCAATATAAGGTGATGGGAGGAAAATGAAAATAGATAGTTCTAATTGAAAGAAAATGTTTTGAACTAAATGGTGCAGTAATAAATCAAATATATAGTGTAAAGTTCAGCCATGCAATTTCTTTTCCTTACACAAAATGAATTAAAGGTGTTCACACAAAAATGGCTGCCAATGGACTTTATGTGAATCTTTGTATTTGTTCTCTGACTATGGATGATTAGTTTGTGTAATGACATTTTTGACACTATCAAAACAATACATTTAGCATTAACGTACAATTATCAGTGATATTTAAAAAATAATATGTGCTACTGCCCCCTTTAATGTGTAAAAACTCTCAATTATTTTTGGAGATATTAGTTATACATCACAATGAATTTCTGATGTTATGGGTGTCTTCTCAGAAGCCTTCATACTGTGGGAATGAATATAAGGTAATTAAATTTTTTTTAATTCATAACTGAATATCTAAAAGAAATTTTATGTTATTGATCTTATTAAAATGAAATGATTAACTAAGTAAGATGACTATCCTGTGTGTTTATAATATTTGTGTTGTGTGTGAGTAATCTCTTGCTATGGCCAGTATTTTGTGTGAGTTTCATTATGATATTAATTAATAATTAATAATTTGTATGAGACAATGGTTTGTGTTGACAAATAGCATCAAATTAGACAGTTAATACATTCGATCGTATCAGATGTAATGGATTCATCATGTATAGATTCTACTAGAGAAATCATTTCTTTCTCATGTAAACTTTTGTTTTATAGAAAGCCATGATATGTCATATTTTATTGGATTGTAATACGTTCTCGCTTTTGACAAAAAGCCAATCTTTAGGAGCCACCATGTGGTCAAATATTATCTCATCCAAATAATAGTGACACCATTCCAGATGCCAATTCATCTTCGTTCACTTCTTCAGTAATGCATTTACATTTTTGACAACATTTATAGATCATCAAACCTTTAGGCTTAAATGAACTGAATATAGGCATGTCAGTCGCAAGGAACCCTCTGCCCTGGTTTCTTCAAAGAACTGCTTTAACCAAAAGCTGGAATGCTATGAGGAGCTTACATTTATTACAACATTTTTAGATCATCAAACCTTTAGGTTTATATGAACTGCATATAGGCATTGTCAGTCGCAAGGAATCAATGTTTACACAAAATTATTTGTCTTAGACCTTAATAAGAATAGCGATGCATATCTAAAAAATTTCAAGCATAATGCAAACTTCTTTCATCAATCCCCCCCCCCCCTCCAAATAAACCCCAACATTCAGTTATGACATCTAAGAAACCTAAGATGCCTCTGATTAATTGAAAATTATTAATGGTCATGATCACAATAGATTTACAGGTTTAATATATTTCACCAAATACATTCCATAAATGCTTGTTGGCAATTAGTCAAACTGCATAATTTTCTTTATTATTACATATATATATGTTTATTAATTTGAAAGATATATCTTTATCTGTATTTTCACTGCAGTGAAATTATGCTTGTGGATTGTCATCCAAATTTTATAAAATTTTAGTACATCATAGAGTATGAAATATCAAATACTGCACAATTTGTTTTCGGGATGGTCCTTAGATTTTGATAGAGCATACTTTGAAATTTACTGCATAGTTAACTGCATTTTTCATAATGATCATAGACATTTTTAGATTTATCAAATGAGAACATCGAAGTGGACAGTCCAAATGACATTATTTTAATATATAATTTTCCCTGTGATACATAAACAGATTGCTCAAATTGAATAGTAATGACATGTATGGATGAAATCTTTTCATACTTGAATTATAATCTTTCCTCATAATTGTTTGTTGCGTTAATATCATTTTAATTGACTATAATCAAGTCTTCAAGCATAATAAGATGACAGCCGGTGAAGTAGAGGCATTAACTCTGTAGATTAAGCAATAGATTATCAATCGTTTTCAAATATTTTGTGACAAATTTTCAAAGTTTTCATTTTCTAATGACGGGTGGTGAATCCACAGAAGTCAGTTATGATAACACTGACATTGTAAATATTCCCAATTATCAGATTTAACAAGTTGTTTTCTTGTTTTAAAAGATCTCTGTTTTGAAAAGATAGAAGAATGATTGAAAATGCATTTCATTATCCCTTTCCTAATAAAAATAAAGGGAAATTGACCAAAAAAATCAAGTAGAAATAAGTTCTCATATTTTTTCTATTTTGATTTGCTTAAACTTTTCATTTACTTGAACAATGCTTTGTTTTCTGTTTTGTATTTTCCTTCCAGAATTGAGATGTTTTGTTGTAAAGTAATCCTGTATGACAAGTAATAACACGTTGTTAATCTGAAATGAGTTTCTAATATAAGTTGTTCCTGAAGAAGAAACTTTTTATAGGCTTAGATTACTATAAGCCTAATGTCAGAAAACAAATTGTTTAGAGAGATAATGGGCTTATGGCATGGCATGGTGTCCGGCGTCCATCCGTCCGTCCATCCGTCCGTAAACTTTGTGGAATTTCGACTTCTTCTCCAGAACCATAAGGCCTAGAAAGCTAAAACCTTGTGTACAGACTCCTTGACTAGTGAGGATTATAAATTGTAGCTTTAGTGGCCCTGTGGCCCCTAATAAGGGCCACAGGGGCCAAGCACTTAAAACCTATTTTCATCTTCTTCTCCAGAAGCATAAGGCCTAGAAAGCTGAAACTTTGTGTACAGATTCCTTGGCTAGTGAGGATTATAAATTATAGCTTTGGTGGCCCTGTGACCCCTTATAAGGGCTACAGGGGCTACGCCCTAAAAACCTATTTTCATCTTCTTCTTCAGAAGCATGAGGCCCAGAAAGCTGAAACTTTGTGTACAGACTCCTTGCCTAGTGAGGATTATAAATTGTAGCTTTAGTGGCCCTGTGGCCCCTAATAAGGGCCACAGGGGCCAAGCCCGCAAAAGCTATTTTCATCTTCTTCTCCAGAACCATAAGGCCTAGAAAGCTGAAACTTTGTGTACAGACTCCTTGGCTAGTGAGGATTATAAATTGTAGCTTTGGTGGCCCTGTGACCCCTTATAAGGGCCACAGGGGTCACGCCCTAAAAACCTATTTTCATCTTCTCCAGAAGCATAAGGCCTAGAAAGTTGAAACTTTGTGTACAGACTCCTTGACTAGTGAGGATTATAAATTGTAGCTTTGGTGGCCCTGTGACCCCAAATAAGGGCCATGGGCCACGCCCTAAAAACCTTTTTTCACCTTCTTCTCCAGAAGCATAAGGCCTAGAAAGCTTAAACTTTGTTTACAGACTCCTTGATTAGTGAGGATTATAAATTGTAGCTTTGGTGGCCCTGTGACCCCTTATAAGGGCTACAGGGGCCACGCCCTAAAAACCTATTTTCATCTTCTCCAGAAGCATAAGGCCTAGAAAGTTGAAACTTTGTGTACAGACTCCTTGACTAGTGAGGATTATAAATTGTAGCTTTGGTGGCCCTGTGACCCCAAATAAGGGCCACGGGCCACGCCCTAAAAACCTATTTTCCCCTTTTTCTCCAGAAGCATAAGGCCTAGAAAGCTTAAACTTTGTTTACAGACTCCTTGATTAGTGAGGATTATAAATTTTAGCTTTGGTGACCCTGTTGCCCCTAATAAAGGCAACAGGAACGTCCTTCAAATCTATTTTCATCTTCTTCATCAGAAGTAAAGGCCTAGAAAACTGAAACTTGTCGCCTATATACTGAATTTTATGAATGGTGACCCTGTTGCCTCCACAAAGGGGGAATTACATTGACCACACTCTACAGCATAATTGATGATGAAGCCTGATGAGCTACAGAGCCAATGGCTCTATTTTTTCTATTTTTATTTCCTTTAACTTTTCATTTACTTGTTAATGCTTTGTTTTCTGTTTTGTATTTTCCTTTCAGAATTAAGACGTTTTAAAGTAATCCTGTATGACAAGTAATAACACGTTAGGGATCTGAAAGGAGTTTCGAATTCTAATATAAGTTGTTCCTGAAGATGAAATATTTTATAGGCTTAGATTACTATAAGCCTAATGTCAGAAAACAAATTGTTTAGAGAGATAATTTTCTGTTATATTAATGTGCTGTTCATACTTGATAAGTTTAATTTGAAACGTTTCACTAAAAATGTTAATGAATAAATACGATTATAGCATTATGACATTAGTTTCATTGTAGTTAATGCTTTCCATTGTCTATGTTCTTGTTAATTATATACCCAATACCTCAAATGTGTACATCATGGTTTTTATTTTGTTATGATGCTAAAGAATCAGGAAGATTTTATATGTCACAGTTGATCAAGGAAGATATCTGATATTACTGCCAAATCTTTCCACGAACATTTTGAAGAATTATAGATGAATTATTAGTTATTTTCACTGGTAATACAACCAAGTTTTCGTGCTAAAATTTCTAATGGGGTGTAAAATTTCATTGATTATTGTCATTTCTTGAAAGTCAGAATAAATTTTGCTATAAGTATGAAATATAATCATTTTGTGTATGTACATTTAGTGATTATTTACAAGATTTGTATCTGAAATAAGAATGCTTTTCTCTTTTGGTGAGAAATATGTTTTTGTTGTTATAGTATGTTTTCTAAATATATAAATACAATTTTCCATCATTTACTCTCTCCTTTGAAGTCGACCAATAAGGGCATTATCTTTGGTAAATATATCCTCAAGATTGAATTAAATGCAATTCTGAAATCAGATATATTATCAACCTTTTATCTTCAGTCAATGTTTATTCCTAGCAATTTCATAAGATTTTTATTTTCATTTTAATCCACAAATATTGATATTTCACTCAACTCCCGGTGAGACACAGCCCATACTGATCTTTCTGTGGTCCTCTTCTCCAATATCTCCCCACACGCCATGAATGAGTTAAATGTTTCACATTTGCCAATGGCGGATCCATAAGGGGTGCGCGCACCCCTCCATAGAGAGTTCAAAAATAGTTATTGTTGAGTAAGTGTTGACAATTTTATAACTTTGAAAACGTTTTCTCGTCAAAGCCAAAAATCATAATATTATAATGACATAGATGTGTTCATATTTTCCAAAAATATTTTTATTGTTGAACATGAAATAGAATTAACATGAAAAGGAATAATGTAAATATGATGATTTCAATATGTTTCACTTTATCACTGAGTGTTTGAAAGCCAGCACAAACAGAAATGACTGTTTCAGTGTTTTGTGGGTTAGGGGCATAAACTTCCCCTTGTCAAAATCTGGAAAAACATGCTTGAAGCGTGGGTTTGAAACTGACAAAGACAGAAACCAGAATTATTTTCTCTAAGCCTACAGGTAACCCTTCTTTAATGTAGCTAGTTGTATATATTGAAATGTTTTTTAAAAACAAGTTGTTTCCTTAAAAATAGCAACTCCTTGTTTTATTGACACCCAATACCTCCCCATCAAGTTGCAATTAATGAGTTTACAAAGTTTGATGTGAAGTCAACTTCATTATTGCGATGAACGTTTTGGTGTAGATTCACTGTTATACAAAACTTAAGAGTTTTCAATGCTATATGAAGATGAGAATCACAGAGATTAAGGAGACTATATTCTACATATCATCAAATATCATAAAGTTTAATATTTTTAAAAGACCACATGTACTGGTATATCATTTATTCACGTTCCACTTCATTCTTGGATATATTGTTCAGTTTTCATCAGGTTGGTTTTGTTTGTAATCATTGTTGATTTTGATATTGTTATCTTTTGTTCTCTATTGTTTTATATTGTTAATTGTCAGATTCACAATTATGTTTGATAAACTGGTGATAATATGGATAACAGTAGGAGCTGATTAGCTGTATATGTATATTATTTGTATATGTATGTACGTGTAGTTTGACAGCTCTTGTATCAGCTTTCTGTCGCTGATGATATACTTTATGTTGCTGACACTATGTGCCTTGTGAATAAAAAACATCGAACATAATTAGTGTCTGTATTTTTTTTTCGTCTGAGCTGTGTCATGAAGTGTTAAGTTCGTCCGAGCTGCGTCATGAAGTGTTAAGGTGATGGGGGACGTTTGTCTCGAGGAGATGTTGGGTATTTGCCAACAAACTGTGGTGAGCCGTCTCCTTTTAGTAAAAGAATTTAATTACGTTGAGTTCAGTTGCTTTTTGCTCCCAACCTGTCTAACGAAGTGTTTAAGGAGATGGGAGAGTTTCCCAAGAGGTTATGAAGGATTCGGACCACACAACTGTAGTGAGTGTCGTAAGCGCCGCTTTCAAAAATTCACTTGTATAAAAGCTGCTAGTATTATCGCAGGGGAAACACTATTGTAACCACGCATTGTGTTAACACCTGTGAGCATTGGTAGACTGGGTGATACTGCGCTGAAATTCAGTGTTGCATTTTACCCAAACCTTACTGCATGTAAAACAGTTAACTATTGCATACAAAGTTGCCAACCCTTCGCGGGATTCGAACCCCAGACCTCTTGATCCAAAGCTCAATTGGCTAATCACATGCTAAAAAAAAACAAAGAAACAAAATATGTTTCCAAAAACCTATCTCTCATGAAATTTATTTGAACCCAATCATTTTACTTTTCTTTGACAATCGTATTGCAAGTTAAATAAAAATCTATAGACCTGAAGAAAAGCCGTATTAAGATGGCGGCAGCTAAACTCTGATCTGTCCAAGTGAATGACATACTAAAAAGAAAAGCATCAAAACAATGTTCTCAGTCAATATTCAATTTCAACTCTTACTTCAAATAGCAAATAAGAAAAACATCTAGATTTCTGTAAGATTCAGAAATATGAGATAAAATGGGTCAATCCAAAATAGACTCTGTATACTGTTCATATATAAATAAACTGTTGCTACTTCTGTTCATGAAAAACAAGAACATAACGACTGCGTAGTAGAAATTCAGCCATTAATTCTTCTGTAATCCTCACAAAGATACGAGTCTTGATATTAAGTCAAGATTTCTTATGATTAAAGGAAAGAAGGGTTAAAAACTCTATCCTCTCAACTTGTGGTCTTGCATATTTCTTAGTTTGGGGAAATATCACCCCCAAAAAATGCTTTACTGTAATAAATATTGATTTTATTGAAAATAAACTATATGTTTTGATAGAATATCAAAATATTTACATTGACTAATGATTTGACTTGCCATCAATCTCTTGTAATGCCATACCAGGCTTATCATGCTTTTAGCCCTGAATGGCTTCAGTTCTCATTATGTTTATAACCGATTATGCACTCTCCCATATAAAGTTGTCAATTAGCATCAACAAAATGTTACCCCAAATACCATGTATACACTGGTTTGTGTTTTGATCATGTACCAATAAGCATCATGTATATAAATTGGAATGTCCCCTTAAATTTGTTTCGACAAAAAGTACCCTGATAGGACTTGCTGTCCTTAAGTAGGTTAGGGTTATTAACTTTAGGGCTCAGGTTACATTTGTTTGCCTCAATACACAACATTACAGTACACATAGACTGAATAATAGTCTTGGGAAAGGGGTTTTCAATATTCTTGATGAAAACCGTCTACTGGATGAAATAAGTTAACTATTTTGGATCTTTATAATTTTCATATCAGCGTTTCAGTGAGTTAACAATTTTCAAACATTAAGTTTAAAGCTAACATACTATATTTCCAGCTGAGCAAGTCTTCATTCTGGTAGTATATTTCTGGCGATATTCAATTATAGAATGATTTCTTTGATACAAATTTGAGTTAGCTGATCCAAAGTATAGGGTATAAATGTCATTGACCATTTCACAACATGTCTATGACACAAGAAGATCTAGGTTGATATACCTGATAGAGTTGTATGCCAATTTTAATCCATTAGCATGTACGCGATATACTGCAGAGTTGAAATAAACATATATGTAAACATAAATCTCATTTCATATTCAATCAACAGTAAACTAAAGATTGGGAAAATAGGAGACCATTTTGTTATCCATATGTTTTCGATACATTACACTATGACGACAAATTCAAAATTTCTTATCACTACTGATGGACCAGAACACTGATAATGGAAGATACTTAACCTTAGATTATTCTTCATGACATCATGTCATAATGACTAAGTGATATTTTGCCATCAAGTTTTATATGAAATATAGTACCCATGTTTAATTGGCCTTGTGGACGTCTTACAAGGATAATGAGTTCTCATACTGCATCAAGAACAAGCATTATGAAATATAGTACCCATGTTTCACCTTGTGGTCATCTTACAAGGATAATGAGTTCTCATACTGCATCAAGAACAAGCATTATGAAATATAGTACCCATGTTTCACCTTGTGGTCATCTTACAAGGATAATGAGTTCTCATACTGCATCAAGAACAAGCATTATGAAATATATTACCCATGTTTCACCTTGTGGTCATCTTACAAGGATAATGAGTTCTCATACTGCATCAAGAACAAGCATTATGAAATATATTACCCATGTTTCACCTTGTGGTCATCTTACAAGGATAATGAGTTCTCATACTGCATCAAGAACAAGCATTATGAAATATACTACCCATGTTTCACCTTGTGGTCATCTTACAAGGATAATGAGTTCTCATACTGCATCAAGAACAAGCATTATGAAATATACTACCCATGTTTCACCTTGTGGACGTCTTACAAGGATAATGAGTTCTCATACTGCATCAAGAACAAGCATTATTAAATATACTACCCATGTTTCACCTTGTGGTCGTCTTACAAGGATAATGAGTTCTCATACTGCATCAAGAACAAGCATTATGAAATATACTACCCATGTTTCACCTTGTGGACGTCTTACAAGGATAATGAGTTCTCATACTGCATCAAGAACAAGCATTATGAAATATACTACCCATGTTTCACCTTGTGGACGTCTTACAAGGATAATGAGTTCTCATACTGCATCAAGACCAAGCATGACACAAACCTATTTTAGACAACTGTCCGATGGGACAAAGCTTCGAACAGGTGTGAAGTAGATAAAGGTAATTGAAATGCAAAGTGCTCAATTTACTCACTTCATGAGTGAAATAAATATCTTACTGACTCTAATAAAATTCAGTTAAACTACGTATGAAAAACGCACAATTGCATTTGTAGTTATTGGAGCATGAAAATAACTTGTTGAACAGTTCTATGAACATGGATATGATGTACTTTAAAGCCCATACATTTCAATTTATTTTCTTAAAAAATATCTTAACTACACTTGGGTTATTGGAGCATGGAAATAAAATATTCCTTAAGTGAAAATTGCTTGTGAATAGACTATAACGTGTTTTTTTTTATTTCACACAGAAGGGAAGTGTCCTTGACAATTTCACGCCTCTAGGGTTGCTATACAGCGGCATATTTGCGTTAGATAAACAACTTTTTATTTTCCTATTATGAGGTCTTTATTGTCATTCTTACTACGAAATTGAAAATATCTCAAACTTCAATAAGATAAATTTTGACATTTATCCGAACAATATTAAATCATGCTGATACTGTATAAAAAAAGTGAGCATGGTTAATATTGCCCAACAATCTGCTATACACCATAGGTCAAAAGTCAATGAAAATTATAACTTCTGAAACCATAATTTCATTCACCTAGGTGTAATGGCATCTCGGAAAATTTGACCCCATTGGAGCATCTCATTGTCCAATTACAGAAATTACTTTGTCAAACATTTTATTTCGGAAATGGCTATCAAACTCAATCAAGAGTATTATCAGGTGTAACCATAATCAAAATTACACTCATCTAGGTGTAAATTTGTCCCCATTTCATACCCTACAACTGAGTAAAAAAAGTGACATTTCAGGGAAACAACTTAAAAAATTAAATTCAAGAAAATATAAAATTTCCTTTAACCAGACAGAAGTATGGATGCACAAATGGAAGGAATGACCGCAGGGTGTATAAATATAAATGGAACTGTAAACCTTTACCTTGAAAACATGAGGTTACGACTTAGTGTGTGAATCTGTTATATACACAAAGAACTTTATTAAGCACCCCCCACTTTTTCAAACAGAAAAGCACTGCTAATAATAAACAAAACAAATGTACAGGCAAACATTAAGGATGTTTTAATAGAATGGTCATCTACCAGTGTGGAAACAAAAAATTCATACGGTTTACGATTCACTGTCACTAAATAACTTGTTTTACAAAAACTTGGTATTTTTTAGTCAAAATCCAAGTTACCTTAAAATTGAAAATGAAATTCAATATTTTTTGCTGCAATGTGATTATTATCATTCTCTTGAGTGAATTGATGAATTTGTAGTAAATCACCCCATAGCAAAAGTCAATCATTAAAGCAGTATGAACCTTCAAAATTATCAAATAACGAATTTAAAGAAAACTGCACAAAGACATTTATTGGTCACTGTCAAAGATAATGGCTTATCTGAAGGAAGGAGAAGTGTTTGATCAACAAGTTCAACTCAACGAATCTCAAATTTACTTACAGATGTTTAGATTGTAGCCATTTTATAAATTTTTGATGAAAACAGTATTGAAAATTCAACTCCGAGGAATAAAATATAAAAAATATTGTCTCTATCGGGGCTCGAACCAGCCAGAACATCCTCTCCGTCTTGGTCTGAATGCATCCACCTCTATCTCATGTTCCTATGACCAGTTTAGCGCAGACAAATCCAGTCATAAATTATTGTAACATGACTTCGGTAAATACTCGTTTCTGATTGGTTGATTTGAAGAATTTGCCAGTGTTAAATGGCAATGAACACCCGCAAATTGGCTGAGGCGAATCACTGCGAAAGGATACATTATTTGGTCCACCTCAACATTAAAATGTTCTGATTCTCCCAATATTCGTGACCCATTCACATTTTACTGTTGTTGCTGTCATTTTCTAACTTGCGCATTCCCGTAGATGCCAAAAATCCTTTTCTATTTGCTTTAGTTTTATGTAACCAAACTTTCTTAATTGGCTAAGTTTCTCCTAATTTGCCGCCTTGAGCCATGCGGCCGGTTTCTTTCGAATGCCGTTCCCATGGCACGACGTCACAAAGGCCAACGGTTATGACGTCATAATGATCGCGTCACCGTCACAATGGTCTGGGCGACTTTAAGATAATTGTTCAGTCGGGTTTGTTCCTGTTGGTTCATGAATTATATAACTGTTTTCTCTATCGTAAATTTCACAGTGAAAACTATATGATCTCACCGTTATGAGTGCAACTGGTTTGCAATATTAGAACACTATTTTAATGTCTATAACACTGGGAATTCCTTCTTCTTTATAGCTGCGAACACCTATAACAATAATGGATCAGTCGTTAAATCCTTTCAACTCAGAGTTCCCTACACCCGCAAATTTAAGCGTTTAAAACCTCCGGCTAATGCCGTCGGTTTTAAACTAAATTTGCGGGTGTTGAATAACAATGAATCCCGGAAATTTTACAAACGCAACTATTTATCTTCTAATCCAATCACATCCTCGTTTTTAAATAGCGTTTAGCGGCGATTATGTATAACGATTGGTACACTGGAGTTACCTGCCCCTGCATGATACCAAAGTTTTTACTGCGCCCCTTGCGATTGCCTAGATGAGCTTGCATCAGAACATGCGGGAAATAGGGGTGCCTTCAGACTGTGAATGAGAGGAAAGCCGGGCTGGTTGAAGTTCAAACCCCACTAGAGACAATATTTTTACACTTCCTCGAAAATCACAGTCGATTTTAATCAGACTGAAAATTCAATGTCTTGCTAGCCTCTTATCATGCATGATAAAAAAAGAGTTTTAGTGTATGAATGTCAACTAGAGATCAGAAATGTTATTTTTAATTCATAACATCCAAAGATTAATGTGTAGTTTCCCCCCTATGACAAATAGCCAAATTTCAGTAGTCTCACATTTTTTCTCAGTTTCATTATTTTTGCACATTAGCCATTTTTAGTACAATTAAATAGTCAATAACAAAGCAATTGTTATATCTGGAGTGGTCAATACATCAAAATAATCCAAATAGTCAAAGAGCACCCAGGTTCATTTAACAAAATAGGGGGGGGTGACAAGTTCTTTGTGTATAGAAAACTTAACCTAAATCTAAATGTCACTATTCAAAAACACATTTAGATTTAAAGTTTAGCAATTTTTAGAACATCAGGCTCAGAATCAGGCAGACCTACAATACTTTTGGTAGTAGGTTTATTGATTGACTTTAGACAACTTGATGAAGTAGAGCACACACTTGGTAAAAAACACAACAATGACGACATGCAACATTCATCGGCACTACCAGTGTGAAAAGCCTTGCTACACCATTGTTGATTAGTTTTATCAATGATAAATTGTAAATGTGCAGTTAATCTGTAAATACATTCACTTTATTCATACTTGTAAAATTCTTAACAGTGCAGCCTTTTTTTAATGTCATTTTCACAAAAATTAAAATGGCGGCCGGAACACTCATAGATCGGCCACTTTAACCTTAAGTGCAGGTCTGTTAGGACTTCTATGGAGGCCAAAGAACTTTCACATTTAAAACCATTTTGTTACTAATATTTCCTTTTATGATTAATAGATATTTTTGTTTGCAAGGTGTTACCACTGATTTATCCTTGTGTGATGGGGAAAAACCATCAACATTCTGCCAAACCGAGACCTCAGTACCACACATTCTTTCCCCACAGAGCAGGCTCAATCATACTCTAGCAAGCGTCTGTTCTAATCAGCAAAATACATGGCTTAGAAAGGTAGAAATCTGATTGGAGGCAATCCAAGTTAGTTTTGTTAAAACCGTTAAAAAACTGTCATTGGCAGAGCCTCGGTCATTTCCATATGCTTCTGCATAGCTATCAATTAGATTTACAATCCAAGGGAGATTACTCTTTTCTTAACAAAACATTGTTATTTACCTTCTAATATTTCATAATTGAGTGAGTGAGTTGGTGCTAACCGCCCGTTGGGCATTATTTCAGCCTTTAGTGACAGGTAATATTTAAAAAGTTAACTAGTAAAATAAAATTTATCATAAAACAATTAATATTTTACACAGTAATAAAACAGTTACTATCTTATAATATAAAAAAAACACATATATGACTTTTCAAATATTTCCCCCTCGTACTGTTAATGAAAAAAATATAAAGGCATGATATTTTCCAGGTCACTATACAACCGTTAAAAATGCTCCCAGTCAAAAGTATCCAAGACATTTTCCACTGGCTGCAAGTAAGGGAGATATCTTGAGATTAAACTTTTGCCGCTAGGACAATCTGCCGGAACTCCCTGATTCTGACTGATTAGAACAGAGGTTTGCTCTCACTGAGCTGCCTCTTTGGGGAGAGAATGAGTCTCGCACTGCTTGTAGGTATAATTGAAAAAAGGATAATGATAAATAAAAAGAGAAAAATGTAACAATAACCAGACCACTGAAATAACTTAAAAGGGACAGTTCAATCAGGGTAAGTTGTCAAATATAAATAAAATAATTGTTACCCCAAGAAACATAATTCAACTTGGTGGTGTTATAATCATGTACTCATAGCATTATTTGAATAAACTGAAATATCCCCTTGAATTGTTTCCACAATAAATACCCTGATTGGACTGTCCCTTTAAATATTTCTGCTAATAAACATAGAGAAAGAGACAAGAGATTTTGTTAATGATATCACAGACAATTTATTTGAAACGAACAGAAAAATCGTAAATTGAATTATATACACTAATTTCCCAATTAGTTCACAACTGTTACAATTCATTATTTTATTATTTGAGGAAGAAATATACAGCATAAGATAGGAATTAGGATAATGCTCATCATTAGGAGGGAAAATTAAAACCAAAAAATTTGCCTTAGTTATTTTGATAACAAAAGACTTACAAGCTCATATTTGATAATTCAAGACAGAAAATTTAATTAATTAATCTACTTTCTAATGAATATTTAATTTTTGATGTACAATACAATCATGAAATGCAACAACACATTTCAATGATGTAGTTTCACCATGAGAAAAATCCAATGATTTTCCAATATGTATATGTACATTTACATTCACTGTGATAAAAAACCATATGCTTAAAATTCATAAACAATTTATTCACAACAAGTTTCTTGTACAAAACATAAACAGTATATAAAGTTGACTAAATGATGATTAAAATTTTGTCAGCATAATTGTAAAATATGAAAATGTAATATTCAGGAATTACTCAGAAATGTATTGAATTTTAAAACCCTTCTTTTGGGCTTGTTTTCCAGACAATGTCACAAACATAATACGTCTTGATGGACATATCTCATCAATCATATCTTAACATGCAACATTATTCACATGTACGTGTAGTCACCACATTTTACAAACTAAACAGCTTGTACTTTACTGACCAGCACAGAAACATCATAACATGTAGCAACCTTCAAATCAATATTCAATAAGTTATGATCACAGTCTAAATTCGAGCTCTTTCTGACTGGTTAGTGTCCACTGATTGGTCAAGCTTTCTGCTGGACTGGCACCGCGGTTCCTGCGACCGATGGTCCACGGTTATTCTGTATTTCCCTCTTGCCCGTCCTCTGTCTTATCAACTCGGCCATCCCAGGGAGACGGGAGAAATAGTTACGAGCAAGCGTGTGCTTCTGTTTGACTTTCTGGATAAATACTTGTCCATAGCCCTGCAATTGTAAAATCTATGTTTAGATAATAATGAAAGGGTATATCTAATAATATCATGTAATGATTTCAAAGCAAAATATGCTAAACTTGTTGTCCATCCTAATAGCCTATATGGTCAAAGGGAAGTAACTCCCTCAATTTGAAATTCATATTATGCCATAAACAAACATATTGATGTGTTGTATCAAGTTTGCAAGTTTGTTGACGAAAGCGTGGTTGAAATTCTCTCACATTAGCATGATAACTTATAAACAGCAAGATAAGAGCAAAATTCTTCATGTCAGTTGAATTATATGTCAATTAAACCTCATCCAAAAAGTGACTTTTCATGGTCATAATAGTTCTAAAGCTTAAGCAGTATATTCCTTACTATTGGATGGTGCATATTTACATCAGGACAATATATCAATCTTAACAAGATTAAGCTGCAGAAAATTGAAACCTCTTAGTGACACCCTTGATTGTTAGACAAACAATACAGAACTAAAAGATAAAAAGTCTCTGTGTTTTTCACGGTAGTTTTGTCATGGTCATGCATAAGTACAAGATTAACAACACTAAAAGCTATTACACTAAAGACAAAGACGCTAGCCACTAGCCAGTGTACCCACCTCCTCTAGATTGTGGAGCCTCTCGTGAGCGGAGGCCTCGTCCTTGGTGAGGAGGACACAGTTCCAGGGGGACCACTCGTCGTGCTTCTCCCAGCGCACCAGCACCAGGTCGTACAGGTCCTCCCACACACTCAGCACACTCTGGTTGTTCCAGATGTTCTCAACCAGGTACCGCAGGTCGCTGTCCTGTGGGTATACATGATTATATATGAATAATGAAAATAATGATAATGATGATCATGATTCACCTTTAAACAATCATTTCCATCTAGAAGGTTTCTCACTAGAAGACTGAAAGACTGTGTTAAGGAATTTCAAATAGAGAGCACTTGTCTTTTTTGTAATATAAAAAAAATCTTGGGTTATTTTTTGGCATATCGTTTTGGTATTGGAGGAAATGTTGAGTTGTTGCTCCTAGCAGCATCATCGGTATTAACACAAGGACATTTCTAATGGATGTACGTCTTTTTTGTGTGAAAGTGACATTTTGACATAGATTCTAATGTCATTGTCAAGCAAGCAATGTCTAACGTTGGCTTCACAGAAGAAAAAAGGGGTTCATTAATAAGATGTGCTTTTATTGATATCACAACAACTTTTTAAGAATGCCAACAACCAAGGTGTGATTGTAAAAACTACAAATGAAAAGCTGAAACATCAGTGCAAATCACCTTTTTTCTTCTTAACTTTAATAGTATTGTCCTTACCAAGATTTAATTCATTTATAACCATATCTTTACCTGAAGCAAGAATGCAATCTGAGATCCATCACCATAGGCCTCCTCAGTCTTACGCAGAGATTTGAGCATGTAGCGGAAGTGGCTGAAGTCCTGTCTCACACGGGCGTCATTGTCCATCTTGCCGCACTTGCGACACTTGCCCACGTAGCGAGAGTTAGAAGACAAGGAGAACTCGGTGGAAGGGAGGTAACTGTTGCAGCTTGAACAGAAGTAGATGTTCTTGCGGAGCGTTGACGGGTCTTGAGGAACCTGAGAACATGAAAAAAAAGCTATTGAAAATCTGTGGAACTCTTTAAAGTTCTGAATAAAAGGATTATTAGTTCATGGCAGGATTTATATCCTGGAGCTTCTGGTCTGAGGCTTATATCACAAAAGCAACTTTATTCGGATAAAATCTGAAAATCTATTTTTAACATTCTAACAAAAGGTTCTACAGGAACTTGTCATTGTGTATTTAAGAAATAAAAAAACTTAAAAATTTTGGAGTTCTCAATCAGGGTTTGAGAAATCTTCAAATGCAACTATTTATCATAATAATAATGGGATTGTGAAGTGACTCCCTTACCTTGAGCAGTTTGGCGGCCTCTGGGTTGAATGTTGGAGTCTTGATATACTGGAGGAAAAGTGTGGCGATCCTCTTCCTGAGCCCGTCCAGGTTGCTCTCCTTCACCCCACGCATCAACAGGTCCGCCTCCCGGTCTATCAACTCGATGATCTCCTGAGTCAGCTTGCAGTCATGCTCCTAGAGTAGAAACAGGAGTTGTAAAACTTCCATAAGGAAACACAGCAACATGCTCTTGGTCGGTTCCACAACAAAGTTGTAAAGTAGCACATTCTTTTAATATTCTATTGTAGCCTTACACTTAATTGTAAGTGTTTTGTGGAACGGGATCCGAAACTTCTTTATTTATGAAAATGACATTTCGTATATGCTGACTCATTCATCAGGTGGTATGTGGGGAATAAGAAAGATGGATACCTTATTGCATAGTAAGTAATGATGAAATATATTTAGAGGTTGCTTTCATTACAACACAAGTCACTGAAAATTCTGAAAACTGACCTCATTCCATAACATTACCACCATCTTTGGTGCTCTAGCAAATGTTTGGTACAGATTCTTATAGCATGAATGTTTATTTATTACCCATGTGGTTGGAAATAAGTGGTGACATATTTTCAATATGAGCACTAGTGCACATATCACTTTTGCCTAGCAACGATTGTTGTATCGCGAGTTCCCGTATGTTTTTGCCTGTGACGTCATAACACCATTGTTCGTGACGTCACTGTAGCCGGCCGTCGCAAGGGAAGCAGCCCGTTTCTGGGATATTTTTAAGATGGTAAAATGGAATAGAATCGGTAATAAAGAAATTATTACCCTCGGAAGTGTTTCATATTACTTTTACGAAACTCGTGCAAATTTGTGTATAACCCTCGCTGTCGCTCGGGTTATACAAAAAATCACACTCGTTTCGTAAAAGTCATATGACACACTTCCTCGGGTAATAATTTCTTTAAATGTCTTACTTGAAATCAGCACTGCATGTGCATAGAGCACTCGATGTAAATCAGTTAAGATACTGAAAACTGACTTCTTTCATAAACTCTTATTGACACATTCGTATTATTCATACCAAAACAGTGTTTGAATTGAAATGACAACCTGATTCTATAACTCTTTCAATAGTACAAGAAAAAGACTGACCCTCAACCTCATTCACACTGAGTGTCCAAACATTCTACCCACTCATGCAGCCACCAAAGCTTGACAAGACATCACGTACCTTCACAGTGTGTTTGAGAGTGAGCAGTACATCCAGCCTCTCGTCCTGTGTGAGATACTTCATGTTGATGCTGTTGTAGATGTCTCGCAGTTCACGGGCACGGATCGTGTAAGGAGTGTCCATTTCAGTTGTCTTTCCATCCTGAGCCTTCCATTTCTTAGGTGCAGAAGCCTTTAACCAAAAAAGGAAGATTGTAATCTTGGTATTCATGTCGAAGGTACATAGAAATTGGTTTTGTCAAAAAACAAAAAATTACAATCTGATAGATCATATGAGTACTGGGTAAGATTTTATAACCAAATAACATTTTACATTTTTTTTTACGAAGGAGATGATGTTTCTTGAGGTTATCCATAATATAAGTAGAATAGAGATTGGTTATATCTTGCAATATTTCACCTTCTCGAGGAAGCTCTGTATGCGCTGCTCTTTGCCCCCTGTGCCGGCCTCCAGCTTGTGTCGGTCTATAGCTGCTAGTAGCTGGGTCTCCTGGTCTAACAACATGCACAGAGCCGCCTTCCGCTCCGCACCCTCCAGGGTTCCGTTGATCCGCTCCAGCTCCTCGTTACGCCATTCTGTCAAATCATTGGAGAGTGAGTGATTTAGTTGGAGTTTTACATCACTTTGGTAGTCTTTCAGCCATTAGCAGCAACATGATTGGATATTTTTTCATCCAATCATTTTCTTTGTGATGCCAAATGCCAAGCAATTAAGACAAAATCTTTGACAATTCTCTTGGGTAATGCCGCCACATTCAAACTTCAACTTTGACAAATTGACAAAAAAGGTCAGTTATAAATCCAAAAAATGACAAAATAATATAGAAGCATATTGGGTGTTGATTAATTGTTTGAAAAACAAAAAGAAATTCTACAATCATTTCCATTCAAAAAATGATATTCTACATGAGTTAAAAGTCTTTTCCACTCACTTTCCAGGGCATGATACAAGAGATCGAAGTCTTCCTTGTTCTTAGGGTTCATTCTTCTCTCGAACTCCTTCTTTATCCTGTCTTCCTTCTCCTTCTTCTTGCGTATCTCCTGCTCCCTCTCCCACTCCATCCTGCTCTTCTTGTCTTCCTTCAGCTTCGTCACGTACCTCTTGGCCAACCACCGCCGGTAGTACTTCTGGATTATCACTATCTGCAACACAAATCATATACTTAGGCCCAAGAAGTTAATGAGTTGATTTTCGGAATATCTTCACTTGATTTTGACTACTTTGGCAAATAGAAAACATGAGCGATGAGTAATGTTGTAAAATATTACCCAAGATTTAAAAAAGAAGGGAAAATTCTGATAATTTATTAAAAAGTTCATATTAGGAATTAAAGAGTTTCAGGACATGGTGTGCTGCTGCAAAATCAAAGAAAATCAAGGATGCACTCATCAATCTATGATCAATCGCTCATCACGGATCCTACCTTCATTAGTAACATTGACAGGTGGTCGTCTGCTGTTGTATATTTGCCAGGAATGAGCATTTTATCTTCAATATTGGACACAAACACTCCTATCTTCGTCATCTGAGTTGAAGTGTCGTTCATTGTTTGTTGTCGTTGGTGACGCTGTTGAACTGTTTGTGTGTCACGGCAGTTACGTTCCACGTGTGACACAGGTTTGGGTTTGGTCATGGTCTGGGCTGATGCATTGTGGTACTCTACGCCAGTAGTCTTGTGACGAAATCCACCCAAGAATGGTTTCTTCTTCGTTGCACGTTCAATCTCTACAACTATGTCTCTAGGTGCACCTTCATCTGAAATGAGTTACATATTATGAAATTCAATTCAATTTGAGCATATTCGAACGGTATGTCTTGTCCCATATGTTTGGAAGATGTCTTCGTATCTGAACAAAAGATATTGCAAGAAAGAAGTTGACTATCCATAGAACTTTTTCTCCTCTTCATCAATTTTGTAATCTACGACAAAAATACAAAACATACAGAATTAAATGTCAAGATATCTTAAAATTCTTTTAGTTGACTAGTGAAAGATATTATAGCTAAATTTACTGGCATTTTCATGAAAACTCACCCTCACTTTCAGAAATGAGCAAGCCGTTGCAAGTGATTATAGCATGCTCAAACTTGACAACAGGCCAATATCACTTCATAGCCAAATGACCACTATAACAGTTATTGAAGACAATTGCCTTCAGCAAATGATAGTGTCCTGAAAAAGTGTAACCCTTATATTAAATTATCAAAAAGAAAGCGTAACACACCTCCGTGTACCCTGACGGTGATGACATCAGGCATGTGGTACTCCTGGCGGGGTCTGTAGGGTTTGATGGGGGTGTTGACGGGGTCTGCAGACTGCATCTCAAGCTGTACTGTACCGTTAGGACCCACTCCAAGGTCCGCTAGAGTTGCCCTGTCGTTTATATCCTTACCTGGGAATAGATGCAATATTTGTTTGAATATACTAGATCAACTTACATGCAATTTGGACTTTTGCAGTTCTGATATATACCAAGTCAAAATTAATTCAAGCTAGCTACCTGTGATCAAATTTTATAAGCATAACATCATTTTATCTATCTCTACCAGTAAATATAGGTTCTTATTTCTGCATAAAACTTCAATATATGAAAAAATCTATAAAATTTAGAAAACATGTTTTCGCAAATGCCAGAGATGTTAATTTGAAATATCATGAACCATTGCTATATCTATTTCAACAAGGTCCTTACAAGCCTCTTTAGCAATGATTCCCTACAAAGGCCTACATGTATCATATTCAAGTTAGGACTAAATTACTTCTCTGTGTATGAAGTGAATCTTGTTTTCATGCAACTGTCAAAGAAGAGTAAAGGTGATCAAAAAAATAATAAGCCTCATACCATCATGCATGATCATGATAAGGTTGACGGGCATCTTGAGTTCGGTGGAGAAGTGATCCTTGATCTGTTGTAGAGTCTGACCCAGGGTGCAGGCTATCGTCACCACCTGACCGCTCGGCATCAACACAAACTTCACTGAAAGGTTAAGTAAAGAGATTGACACATCAGAAGAATTAAGATCAATTAAATTTCTCGCTCTACCATAGGGCCAGAAAGTGTGAGCAGTTCATCTCCATCATTAAAACAAAAAACTGTCACTGATCCTTAAAAAGTTTGAACATCCATTAAAGACCTTAAGTATTAAAAACAATTTGGGTCTGGTGTAATAGAAGTGTCAACTGCAATATATCAAAATACCAATTAACATTCAAATTCCATCAATAACCTAGGTCTTGAATGTTAAACTGAAAAACATCCCTCGAATTAAAAGTCGCTTTCATCAATTAATAACAGGTGAGAGTTACTGTTACCTGTTGCCGTTGCATCAAGGTTGACGGTTCTTGCAGGTGTTTGTTCCGGGGGAGTTTGGACCTTCTCAACCTTCTCCTCCTGACTCTCGGCAGGCTTGGTACCGGTTCCAACTTCAGCTACAGATGGGGGACGATCAACTTCTGGTTTGTCTTCCAATTCTTGTTTATCTTCTGTCTTTTCTGCTTCTCCAGAATTTTCATCTGTTTGTTCTTGAGGTTGGGGTTTAGATTCTTCCTGAGTCTGATCATCTCCCTCCTTTTCCTCTCTCCTTACTTCTGTTTTTTCTTCTGTCTTCTCATCCTCTTCGGCAGCTTTCTGTTCGGTAGTTTCACCATCTTCATCCTTCTTTGGATCCTCAGCAGCTTTCTCTTGTTGGTCAACTTCTGCTTTTTCCTGGCTAGCCTCAGCCTCTTTGCTAGCCTCAGCCTCTTTGCTAGCCTCAGCCTCTTGAGTAGCCTCAGCTTCTTGAGTAGCCTCAGCCTCTTGAGTAGCCTCAGCTTCTTGAGTAGCTTCAGCCTGTGGTTGCTCTGTATCCTGAGGAGCCTCAGTTTCCTGCTGTTGAGCCTCAGGTGCAGCTGGTTCAGTCTCCTGAGGTGCAGTCTCTTCAGACTGCTCCTGTTCAACTGGGGTTTCTTCTTTATCAGCCATTTTGTTCTGAAAATAAATAAATTCTGCTATAGTCTCCAACATAACAAACAAATCAATTGTTTTTAGGACATAATTTTGAATGTGAAAGTGGAGACAAGTATAAGACAAATATTATGGATGACAACTTCTTCTTTATTTTGGGTCACAACATTTCTGGACTATTCCATGTCCCTGCGTCAGGTGAATGGTGGATTGCAAGATACATCGATGTATATAAATGTAAAGTGTAGGAATCCAGCGATATATGTATAAACAATGTTAACAGTGTGATGTACAAAGAATTGGTCATGTTTATTGTCATCCATAATATTTGACTTTTTCTTGTATACATAACTTCTAAATGTCTCTAAAGAATCTCATAAGTAGAGACGGTTAAAGAAAACTGAACACAATTAAACATATTACAATGTGGGAAATATTTCCATGACCATCAAAGTTAAAACAATTTAACAGTGAAAATGTGCTCATCATCAAGCAAACAAATCAATAAAATATATGAACCTTTTAGTGGTCATCTTGTTGTGTAAGTGAGGGCATTTATTGTGAATTTAAAGAACACTAAACTTACATTCCGATGCTAACGTTATTTCCATAGATCTTCATATAAAGTTAACACAGCGATAATAATATTCATAAAATCTTTAAAAGGAAAGACAATTGATTATTTAATCAATTAATATTCATAGTTGAAAGCTGTTAAATGGTGATCAATTAAGTGATTTATATATGTGTATATAAATGTATGAATCTGATGACATTTCTTGAACATTAACAGAAAATTCACATTATGTACATTTCAAGCTGCCACAGAAATGATTGATTCAACCATGCGCTTAGAGCAGACACTTAGTGCCTGGAGCATTTAGCGCTATATAAATCCACTCATTATTATTATTTAACCATCACAGTTTAAAATGATCAAATTAATGAGAACTTACTTCTTAAAAAATTATCAATTTCATTCATATTAAATAATGTCATTGGCTGAAAAGAAGTGGCATGTCACTGTATTGTTTTGGATTTAATATCAATATTCCTGCCTGTGTTTTGCTGAATGTTCAGGTTTTAACAGTGAGATGTGTAATGGCTAATGACCATTACTATCAAGATCAACCCAAATACATTAAAATCCACATGACCATTAGGAAGAATTCAGATGTGATTTGCTTATCTCATAAATTTCCTAGCACAAAACAGGCTAGATTTGGTTTGTTTGTATTTTTTAACATGAGAAAATACGGTAGCATAGTGCATCTTCCCCGAAGATAATGACTTGTACAGAATTATAGAATATAGTTTTTCATATAAACAACAATGAAATAACACGATGCATTACCAGAAAGGAGAAAACTAGGTCCAATATTCAACTCAAGGAGACATGTTAGAATTCAGGCGATCAGCCATCTTTCCAGCTTGTTGTGGTGACTGCTTGGTTACCACGCACTTGCCTATGCCGTAATAAGAGAAGCACTCTTATTGGACAAAACGGCTATAGCGACCAATCACAGTACCTCTACTAACAGGATTCGGAGTAGTGTTAGAACGTTATGGTTGCCTCTCATGAAGCTTCCATAACAACGCTACGGGAGAAAGGCGCATATGTAAAATAGGGACAAAATGTAGAGTTTATGCAAGTTCCTTACGTAAATAATTGCCCTTTCATAAAATTGGAGTAGCCGTATCATCATTTGAGCGCTAGATATTACAAAAACAAGGTAATGTCTTAACCGATAATTTCAATTTGTTTTCGTTGATCTTTTAGTCAAATCTTTGACTTTGATCGCATTTATACATTCACATTCAATTTTTCATATTGAATTTAAATCGATTATTAGAAATGATTAGATTAATTTTTCAACGGGACTTATGTCATATAAATGTCATTCTTATATAAATGAAGACTTAGATCTTCACAGTTTAGAGCTAGCCTACTTTTTAGTTACAGTAGGCCTAGCTTATTTCTACTCAACCAAAATATACCACAAAAGTGTTTTAGGCTAGATAGCAATCACCAAAAGTTTATATGAATGTAACTACCATTAACACAATGAATCTTGGAAATAACTGCTTCTAATATTTCCAATATGGCATGACTCTTATCAAATAATTAATGCTGCATCTGATTCCTGACTTTGAATAATTGATTATTCCTACCACATGCTGGGAGACATTCTTCAATGCTAGACGCATCTTTGTTTCTGAATTATCCTTGTGTAATGGGTTTCCAGACAGATAAAGAATATACAGAAGTGGAATATTTGCAAATTATTCGAAACCAATGAATTCAACTTATCTAAATTTCTGTAAAAAATAACATGCTTGAACGTTACTATAGAAAATCACAGAAATAAGTTGGTTCAATAAAAATGAGTGACTACAAAACAATGATCACTGAAAACAAATGAGAAACAGTGAGACTGTGCAATAACTTCGTTATGCTATTTTGCCTATGAAACATAATAGATAATACATGTCTACATATGCTTTTTTATCACATTTTATTATTAAACTAATAAATTTTAATTTATATGCTCATCGTTAACATAAGAGTACATAGAAAGATGACTTCTTGAGAATGTAATGTCTTCACATCTTATCTAGTGTGATTCTATCAGACTGCACATTAATAATTAAAAAAATGAGAAGATATTTGGAGAAGTTGAAACAATATTTTTTTATGTATTCATAATGAGTCATGACTGTCATCTGATTATCTTTGATATTCAATAGATCAGGAAAAAATGTTTTTAATATATTTACCGACTTTTACCCATTTCCTTACATTTTTTATTTTTTTCTTCAAGATGGCTGCTCCAAACAATAATTATGATGACATGACAAACAGTCGTGAATCATCCAACTTGAGCAGCAAGCAGTTGGGTCCTGTTCGACAGAGAACCAAAATTGGAGGCATCGGACCGGATGGCTATCCCCGCCTACCACCGATAAAGCGGCCGGCAGTATCGAAAGAAGACCCATATGCCAACAGCAAACTCATGAACTTTAGATTAGCTAATCACAAACAGGCTCTCCTAATGCAGATTTTGTGAGTGTTATATGTTTTTAAGAAGCCCTAAGTCCTTATGACCAATTTTCAAAAATATTTACATCATTCATGTTTCATTAGAAGCATTTGATATGTTGCTACATTTATTTCAGTGTTATAACTCAAATTTACACAAGATACATTTGTTGAAACTAATTTGAAATGATATCAAAGACTTATTTTATGCTGATTGACATTGAAGATTATTTCACTAGATGACATTCTCATATGTAACTTTAAAGTTTGTGAAGAAAGAAACCTTTAACTGGTTATTGGATTCAAGGACTTATGTATTTATGGAAACACATTTATTCAGTGATTTAAATATTTCTGAATTCTCCAGACAAGACACTGCGATGAAAGCCATGGACGAGACGAAGGAATCAGTAGAGTTAACCCCAGATAAACCTCCCAGTCCAGATTATCCAGAGGAGGTATGAGCTCTCTTACCATGTATTCATTTATTGAATTCAGAATAGTTCTTCCATTTTGATTTTGGAGAGGTTATCGGGCAGTTTGATCACCTTTTAGCTGGATACTAATGTTTGATAGATAGATTTGGAGAGCTCAATAGATGATTTAAGCTTGTGTTAACAGTGAGTGTACAGGGCAATGGAAGTCGTGAAGGAAGTGCAGTTTTGTTTAAGATCATAGCCACTCTGAATAAGGGGCAGGCAGCATTGAACCCAACATCACACAAAACTAATTAAGAATCCTAAATATTTAAATTTTACCAAAATTGCTTTGTCTATTGGGCATTTTGGAACAACACAGCATCACACCGACCAATTAAATAATGTGGAAGTACAATGCGACACAGAATCTATTGATTATGAAATTGTTACATCAAACAAGTATTGTTTCCAGTTTGCATTATTCACCATGTTGGATGTATATATCATATGACATCTCTGAAGTATATATCTTGAATCATAGAGATTTGTAATAATTTATCACATATTGAAAACATGTTAATTTAACTTGATCAGAAGAAAAGAGCCAAAACGAGGGATGAGCAGATAGCGGTATGTAGGAAGGGTGCTCACAGTTGTGCTACACATGTTACACTGTTTGTTATGTTGTCAGACACACTCTAGCACAAATTGTATTTGTCAATGGTCAGTCTTGCATTGTTGTGATACAGTGGCACTCCTAAGATTGAAATAAACTTGATATTATGTTGAAATTGAAAGCAATTGTTTTTCAAGTAAGAAAGATGTAATTTGATTAAAAAAATTCTGAAAAATTTCAATATTGAAATAATCATCATTAACATTATTTTATGTAGAATCTATGTCACCAGATGGAACTAACTTCACTAAAATTTTCATCACATCCAAAAATTTCATTGTTTCACTTCACTTAATTTCACAAGTCATCAACAATTTCAGCAATTCACAATTATCACAATTTTCACAAAACTCACATCTCACACATTTCACTGTCGACTCACATCACCATTCTGAACATGATGTTGTAAAAAATCAAAAGATTAATGCATATTTTTTATTTTTCTTCCACCTACACCTTATTTCTTACCTGTTACCCTTCTATTCACTTCTCCTCTTTACACCTACTCCCCTCTTCCACCCGTTCCCCTTTACCTACCCATCTACTCCTTACCCCCTCATCTCTCCACTGTCTGTCTGTCTGTCTGTCCCCCCTCACAGATGATGAGTCCAGATCGACGTGTGAGGGTAAGTCGCATTTTGGAGATATAACCTTGAGTATGTGTCTATAGTGAAAATTAACCCACTAGTGCTTTGAAGTGAAAATCATGGCCACATGTTGGCGATCAACACTTGACTTTGTGTCTCCAGCAAAAGCATTAGATAACAAAATAACCCATTAGCGCTTTGAAGTGAAAATAAATTGATGGTAAGTCACACTTTGGAGATATCTCAAGTTTTAGTGTCAAACAAATACATGTATTGTCCCAAACTACAATCACGGATAAGGAGAGGGGGATTCAGGGCGTTCAACTCAATCCCTCCTTTTGATTTTTTTTTTCAAATTTGCCCGCATTAAAGGTAGGTCCCAAAGGTGAACCTCCCCTTTTATAAATTTTGTGGTTTGTCACTGAAGTAAAGAGTAAACACATTATAAAACTAACAATTCATAATCCTGAATATGTCTTCATAATTCTGGATAAGTACAATTTGAAAATATTTCCATGAGAGTGTATACTGAATAGGACTACGGTACATATTGCACTTGATGTGTTTGCATTTGCATCTCTTTGCACCCTGAAGTCTAAACATAAACATGCTCCTTAGAAGCAATACCTTGTAAATACCTTGTATGTTACTTTTATGATTCATCATATGGATCCGTTGGTTGTTTCCATATGTTTAGAAACTAAATCAAATGAATCATAATCAGATTATATATATTTGTGATTGAATTTGTTTTGATTTGGCACTTACCTAGAAATTAGTTCACTTAGTTTATAACAAAAAGTGAATATTCAATACAGTTTAAGGTTTTGTGACATTTTGGATATTTTAATGATACAAATTCATTTTCTCAAGTCAATTTTAACAATTATACGGTAAGTACGGTATTGGCATGCAGCCTAAGAAATGTTTCCGCCATAAGTATGCTTTGGTAGTTAGTGCTAGATAACTGCAATGAAACTCAATCAGGCAAGTTATAGAAACAAGCAGGAATCTAGTGTTTTTTAGTTCTGTTGTTATTACTCATTATGATATCTTATATATTTTTGATAATGTATAAATGTACATATATTATATTCATAAGCTTATCAATGGAAAGTTTTCATTCTTTAAACAACAAATAACAAGCATGATATTTTTACATAACGTTGATTTCCGTAACTATCATGTCAATGTATTGCCATTGGACATTAGGCCCAGGTGATGGAATTTTAATAATATCAATTTATGATTTTAGTATCCGAGTTTATCTTAAGTCTATACTCTGTGAATATATGAACTCAAGGTCATTTCAATGTTGATGTCAATTTTACCCCAAGGTCTTGTTGATATGAAATCAATATTTTGTCTAAGAGATTATAATGTTATGCGTTTAAAATATAATGCTTTGCATATATCGAATCAATGACCTGTCATATTCATGGGAATAACAACAACAAGGTGAAGTAAATTTAGGTACATGCACCCATGTCAATTGTAGATATCAAGACTGGGTCAAGTCAATGTCAGGTTAAATTTTGTCAATTGAAAAAATCAAGACAGAATCAAGTCAATATCAGGTTAATTTCATGTCAATTGTAAAGATCAAGATGATGTCACGCTGGGTAAGTCCTGTTACAGAAAATTATTTCATCTTGGCATCATCCAAATATTGTCTGCGTCATCTCCCTCTCACATGAGTCTCACGTCCCAACCTGTCCGTGTACAGCTCAACTACCAGTTCCTGCGCTCCTGTGTGGAGAGTGGCCCCATCACACCCATGCAGTCGGAGTGGTCCTCCCAGATCCTGAGAATGGTGCCAGAACATCTTCAACAGTCCAACGAGTTGAGGGAATGTATAAAGGAACTCTTTGATGAGATCAGAGAAGATTACTATGGAAGCATGAAGAAATCAATGGGTATGAATCAAAATTGTTGTTGTATTTAATCATGACATAACCTCCAGTAAACCTTCCAGTTAATTTGTCAAAATGTCTTTTTGTAACTCATAATAATTACCAAAACGCAAAAAAAATAAAAAAAATTCACCTCTGACAAGCTCCTCTTCACATTGAAGATGTTAATACGAAGGTCATGCAATGTCAGATGTAATTTATAGTTGATGTGTAACAAACATGTCTTATTCCATTCATTGTTGTTTATTCTTATGATCATGTCTGTCTCCAGTCCAACATGTGTTGGTGAAGCCAGAAGTGAAGGGACTTGAACAAGAGTCAGCCGGCCCTCCTCCTTCAGAACCACAGTGAGTTGTCTTGTCTTAATATTTGTATCGACTAATCAAAGCAATGAAAACTTTTTACCTAGTGCTCTGTCACAATGAAATGTTTGTTCTTCTCACATTATGACTATGAGAAATGATTCTTTTCAACAGAGGACTAGACTTCTCTCGACCGTGGCACGACAGCTACGTTGAGAATCACGAGACTATCCGCACCAACCTGCATCTGCTGCACCCGTCGATGCAGGACGTCCTCAACAAGTGTCAGACAACGCTCGGCAACATGATCCTTGTTGATGTCGCCACATACAGGTCAGTCAGTCAGTGGTTTGCTTGGAATAGCAATTAATATTGCTTCTTTTTCATCCTTTGGGGAAAGTAAATTACTCTTGGACCAGGTTTATTCATAGAAAGCATGTCTTCAGCTAGCTAAGAATCCTGAATTATTCTCTGTTGTGAGTTGTGATTCCTGTAAATTGGTCACTCAGAAAATTGATTCAGTAGTAGTAACATGACTGTTAAAGAAAACAAGAGAAGTAATGAAATGATGCTTAAACCTATAATTAATGTATATCCAGGGCGAGCGGACCGATGGAGTTTGAGAGTCTGAAGAACAACGTGATCCTGGACCTAGAGAAGGCGGAGGAACGTCTCATGCACAGGTACAGCTCTCTACAATAGTCTACTTTAACGTCTACTGTAGACTTATGTGTCTTATGTTGAGGTCATTATGTGAAATATGAGCAGTTTGATCAGACTTACCAGGTAGCTCTCCAACAATTCATTTTGCATTTACTATTTTACCTTTGTGTCAAGGATTATTTCTTGATACCCTTCCTCATCATGTTGCTAATCCCTGGTAATATCTTTTGTTAACAATTTGTTGAAATTGTAATCTAGCTCTTTAGCATACTTAATGATGTTTATGTCTGGAACAATGTTAAAATAAGTAATTCTTGATAGTTTGTTAATTAAAAGGTTATACAGCATCCTTTTCTCTGCTTGCAGCTGGCACCCCGGAGTGATCAATGTATTCACAGACAAGAACAACTTTACCAACATCAAACCAGAGAAACTAGACTCTTTCTATGCTAATGTGGCAACTCTCGTCTCAAACCAGGTGAGTCTGCTACTACATTCATCACTCACAATGACCTTCCAGAATCCCATCTGCTTCTCTGGTTTGTAATGGTGATGGCAAGGAGAATTTGTTTCAGAATGAATTGAAACTAAAATGTCTATGTACTGAGTGTCACTTTCAGTTTACTGATGTTGTGTACATAAACCAAGGGTTGGACAGCTTCAGGATCTCTCAGTGTGAACCATTGATTCCTTTGAGGAACTTTGAGCCAGAGAACCACTTTCACAAATAATTATTCAAAATGAAATTAAAATGTCAAACTTTGTTAATGTGAAGGATTTGAGAATATATAGGTCTTTATGAACAACCTTGCTCTTCAAGTCAAAGAACCAGCTAGCGCGGACCAGTGATTCCTTTTTCGAACTGTGTGAGCCAGTAAAAACTACTTAAACAAATTTAAAATGAAACAAAAAATTTAACTCTGTTAATGCTGAGGATTTTTATTATTAAAGCTACAACAAACTTCATCAACTACTTTGTTCTATAGCTAAAGGACCTGTTAGTGCGGACCATTGATTCCTTCGTGGACCTGTTTGAGCCGGAGAACTACCTGCAGCTGCCCATCCTGAAGATGGAGCTGACGTTTGACGACCGCAAGATGCAGTTCTACCCACCTGTCGGGGACCTGGAGGAGACCATCATGTTCGTCATGAAGCAGGTCACCAAGACGATGCAGCACGTTCCGACAGTCCAGTCCTGGCTGGCTGGGGGAAATACTGTCACATACACGGACGTTAGCGTCGCTGATCATATTCTCAAGGCAGCTGAGATGAAATTGAAAGAAGCTGTGACGAGATATTTTGAAGATCCTGCTGAACATTTGCAGTCTTTTGGTGAGGATTCTGTTAATTGGTTCATATTTGATATATTTTTCGGTCAAATGTTTTATCCAATTACTAAATACTTGTATATCTATTGGTGTAACATTTGTGTTTAATCTGTAATGGTTTTAATTTTATACTAATGCCATATTTTGTGTATTTTCTTTTGTTAAACCCAAAACATCTGTTAACTGTATATCAAAACACATCTTCCCCCCAAAATTAACAATTTCTGTCTTCCTTTTGTATTCAAAGCAAGATCAGTTTGTCTCATTCTTATTTCAATGTTTTATTTTAACCTCTTACCCGAAATAACAGTTTCTTTGTTCCTTTGAAATATAAGTAAGAGGAGATTTTACTGAGAGTAAGTATATTGCATCCCCTCTAACAACATGGCAACTTTAATGCTGCACTTGAAGGCAATATGATTAAAATCAGATAAAATTAGAATTTTTCTGTTGATATCAAGACGGATATGAGGCAGATATTTTTTTCTCAATCTGAGTATTCTTAGATTAGAGATAAGGAACTTTATCCTACCTCATGTAAGAATCTCGATCTCTGCTTGGTCCAGATGATCCTGGATAAATTATATCACCCTCTTGAGCTGGGTGATAAATTATTTATACCCTGCCTCAAAAAGTATGAATAAAGTGTGCAGATTGAGTGTCTTCTAATGTACAATGTATGTTACCTCAAACACATCAAAATTACTTCCGATATCAACTGATATGTAGCTGTGAACAAACTATAGTCAAAGTACTTGCTCAGTTTTTCTTAATCTTTCTATGTTCATTTTTAATACATTTTGTTTAAACATTCAGTAAGATAAATTTGTTATACCATTCAGGTGCAGGGGTTGGGGATATATCAGACTCTTGCTTGGTGTTATGCAACTTGCCTTTGGCACATAGCATAACACCAAGCCAGAGGTTGATATATATCCCTATAAGCCCCGCATCTGAATGGTGTAACTTATATTGTATCAAGATGCCATCTGATTTTAATTACATTGCACTGAGAGTATTATCTGCATATTTCTGTAATATTCAAACTGTCATAGTAAATTTGCATGAATATGTACACAAAATGTTGAAAGACATATTAAGTCATATATCTTCTTATATCATACATGCATGTTATCATGATTCTCTCACTTTCACATTTCTTAATATTAACCTCTTTGAATTATGACAAATATGAAATAAAACTTAAAAATAACTGAATGTCTTGACAATTACAAGTCATAGATTCTTTTTTTATTAATGCTAAAATCTTTAATCTTTTCTCAAGTTTTAGTTGACTATTGCATGAGAGCTAGATTTGATATTACTCGAAAGAAATGTAAATTGCTCACATGTAAATTAAAAACAAAAATTATGTTTGACATTAAATGATATCATTCTTCACAAACTTCTCTCGTTAAGAGCATCGTTCAAACTTCGTTTTGAAAAGTATACAAATACCTCACACTGTTTTTCATATTATTTTTATGATGCGTATTATGCATTGAATGGGAATTAACTTGTATGATAAAGTATGATTGAATGCTTCACATTTTGACTCGACGATCGATTGGAGTAGAACAAAGATAATTTTCTGATCTGCATGTGAAACCTTTTTCATGAAGAGCTGACTTTCCTAATATGCATGCATGCAGTAAAGATACTTGAGTAGAATTTTAATGTGCAGATCAATAATTGAACTATTTAATCATGGTTGGAATGTTTAGACGAAAGACCACATTATCAACCTATTCTATCAAGCTTTCACTTTCTCTCAAATTAAGTATCAATCAAATCTGCATGTATTCACTTTTGTAAATTCATAAGTTGCATTCTGACTTTCCACAATCTTTCCTTAACTTTTACAGAAAGATTGAGCTATCAAAAACTGAATAAATGATCAATGAAGATAATCTATATCTAGCCACAAACTCACTTCCTTGATTATCAAATTTTCAATAAAACAAACAAGTCTTTGATAAAAATACTACAATTGTATCTAGATGAGCCGTAACTCACATGTATACATGTATATGAAAAAAGAAAGTTATTAATCCCTCTCATTTCTTGAGATGATAAAATTCATGATTAAAGTAAGGTAAGTCTTTCAAACATCTAATATATTAAAATCTAATTATTTTAGGAATTGACTAAATTAAGGGAGTAAGTAATGATAAATAATGATAATAATGTAAATACTTATATTGCGTCTTTTCCACTTCCTTTGACATGCTCAAAGAGTTATAAAACAAGTACATAATATATGTGTACCAATGTTGTCCTTTTGTGTGATAAGGAAAGAAAGAAAGTAAGAGAAGCATATAGTTACAAATATTGAACGTGTGTTTCAGTTGACCGATATGACTACATTGTGAACGGGACGGCCCTGGAAGAGATTCACGCCTATATGGCGGAGGAACACACATTCGCTGAGTACACTGTGGTGAGTTTACGTTTTTCATCCTAAACTTGGTCCACTTGTTGATGATCTAACCTTCTTTAAGGAATTTTGACAGTAGGTTTTGATTATTTTATCGATATTCAACTTCTTTATTCTTTGAAAGTGATGTTTGTCAAGTGTCAAGTGTTGATAAACCATAAAATAGTTTTCCTTATTGATCATCAAACCCTCTTCCAGAGAGGTAGGTTCAAAGAGGTAGGATGAGCACTGTTCAGTGATATTCTTTTTATTTGACAAACTTATAAAAATATGATTCTGGCAAATGATTCAAGCTTAAAGAGTTGAAAGTTGTGAATGTTTGTAGCTTATTTAAATTTTTGAGTTTGTGTTCATGATATCAGAAGACCTTTTAGAGAAGTTCTTTTTAAGGTTAATATTATCCATGATGACTGAGAACCAAGAATTGTCATGGTTAAAGCCACACAAAAATTGCTTTCACTTTCAATGATTTGCATGGTTTTCATGGATGCAGTTATAGAACTGGCCTTCCTCTTGCAGAGTTTACAAATGAATCACTGTGACTTGCATGCTACTCTTGACTGTTGCAGCAAATTGAGAAGTATCGTAACCTGGCCAGTGAGATTATGGGCCTGCCTAGCATTGAGCACTTCGCCATGATCCGCCTCGACTGCGAGGATCTGAAGCGGGGGTTGGCGGAGGCTGCTCGAGGATTGGCTGATGAACTGCTGAGTCGTGTTTCCGCAGATCATCGCTCGGAGAATGAGAGGTAACATCTTTTACATTGTTAACAAAAATAATTTTTCATTTTAGAATTTAAATTATCATTTCAACTTGCCATATCTGTCTTAAATGATTGGATTGCCAAAACTTGACAATATGATTTCAAGTTCTTGGAATCATCGCCTATCAGCACATAGATAATTGTCTACAACAGATTGTCATGAAATTTATGAAACTATCAATTTTTCATACCTAAACAATGCTTTTACACACAGTGATGTAGCAAAAAATTCAATTAAATACCCAATTATCTGTGCAAACTTGTTCATTGTTATTAAATGACTTCTCTTTTCACTGTTTGCTCGATGACATCATGCCAATAGGATCATATGACAGACATGAAATGAGAATTCATCAATATGACAAAAAACTCTAGAAAGCTACGATATTTGTTAAGTTAAAGGCTATAAATTAT
Organism: Steromphala cineraria; assembly: GCA_916613615.1. Classification (NCBI taxonomy): domain Eukaryota; kingdom Metazoa; phylum Mollusca; class Gastropoda; order Trochida; family Trochidae; genus Steromphala; species Steromphala cineraria. The sequence goes on from OU744726.1 coordinate 2,717,808, forward strand.
GTGTTAATAAGATTAACATGTCAGTGCTAGTGTCACAGTGCATCACTAGAGGAGATACTAAGAGTTGTCTATGAAATATTGCCCAAGCTGTGTTAAGCATTAAAAAAATATCACTCACTCACTCACTCAAACATAATGACGATTCATCAATATGACAACAAAACTCATAATGGTGCAATGTTTCCTAAGTTAAATGCAACAAGTTCATATGTGTGAATAAGATTTCATGACACTGATAGTGTCTCACCACCCAACTACAAATAATGATAAGAGCCGTCTATGTTGTGCTGCAGTATCTGCAAGGAGTTCCATACGATGAAGGAGAAGGCACTGCGAGTCCCGGAGACCAGCGAGGATCTCATGGAGATGGTCACCTTCGTGGAGAACGCTCGCACCATGGGCATGATCAAACTCAACGAGAGAATAAAGGTATGTCCAACTGATATTGTCTTTCCTTTTGAAAATGATTCCTTCAAATAATGATAACTTGATAAGATACAAGTAAGACAATAAAAATGAGAACACTTGCACCATTTGCATGGTCAAATTCAGAAAGAGAATAAAGATGTATGGATGATATAACAACAAATAGTTATTGGCAATAATACATTGATAAGATACATGCGTGCACTCATTAGACGTTGAGCTCTTGTAAACCCTGACCTCCTGTGGAATATTCAGGAAATCAAAATTATATCCTTCATTCAAGATGAATGAAATCAAACTAATGGACTTTATCCGTGATACTTTAAAAAATCTGCACATGACAATAACGCAATATCATTAACTGATTACCATGTTTGTTGCAGGAGTCGAAGGACCGTCTGGCGTACCTGATTGACGTGTTCATGTTCACACCTGAAGACATTGAACTCAACTGTGAGGTCCTCACCTGGCCCACTCGTATCAACCCCGTCTTTGATCAGAATGATGAGGTACGTGCTTAGTCTTCAACTATATCTCAAGTTTCAGCTTTTGTTGATTTTGTTTAACTTTGCTATTTGTCATGAATCTTGGCAATAAAACTTTCTCACTTGACAATCTAGGATTTGTATTTTATGTTTCTTCATGTGGACTTGGACTGACCAAGTTCAGTTTCCAAATTTGTTACAAAAATGTTCAACTCTTTCTTGCAAAGAAGATTTAAAGCCCTGCATATGCTTACTAAAAATAATCTGTCCAAGTCCAATTTTTCAAACCTCCGGCTGGTGATTGACATAGAAATCTTGCGAAGTCCATTTTGGATATTTCAAAATAATCAAACCTTTCCTACCTCCAGCTGGTGGAGAGTTCCAAGCAGAAGTCAGAGAAGCAGCTGCTGGAGAAGAGAGAGAAGGTGATATTTGAGTTGGAGAAGTTGAGGCAGAGAGTCGATGAGTTCAACGACTACGGTGAGCTTGACATGATGCAACAGTACGTCCAGGACGTGCGCACCGTGCAGCGACGTCTCGCCGAGGTCACCGAACAGATCGGCTGGGTCAACAAGGTACAGTTGCTTAAATCTAATGCTTGAGATTATGAAATGCACTACAAATGATGAAAACATGATTGATACAATCAAATTGGCCTGGTCGACAAGATACTGTAGCTTAAATAATTTTGAAGGAGATTTCACCATAATTATATGAAAATTTGTTATAGAACACACAGTTAATGGCTGAAATATTGCCCAGATGACTCTTAACCATAACTCGCTCACTTGAATGTAATTATCATTCTTGGATTGAATTATGATTGGCATCATATATCTAAATTAAATGCCAGAATATAACATTGATCAGAACATAAAGTGAGTTATCGAGTTGTTCTGTAGTGCTGCTTTTGCAATTTTTCAGCCAAAATGGGCTTCAGAACGTAAAACAAGTGCTATAGCAATCTGAATTATAACTTTGAAATTGATTTTGTGCAGCATTGAGAGCATATGATTGCATGATTGACCAAGACCATACTCAAATAAGACTGGCAATAATACAGATGGACTACAAATGATGAAAACATGATTGATACAATTATCTAATGATCTGTTACTACCCTACTTCAGGAGGAGGCTCTGTTCAAGTACCCAGTGTCTACCTACCCCGATGTGGACGAGATATCTAGTTCTCTCGACCCCTTCCAGCGACTCTTCAATGTTGTACTCAAGTGGCAGAGAGCAGAAAAACGGTAAAGCCTTATAGTTACTAAATTTTTGTTCCAATTTTAATGGAGACTGAAGGACAGATATTATAATTATAAATTAACTATCATTTATATGGTACTTGTAAATTAGACCAGATGATCCGTCAGATTGGGTAATATATAATGGCCCAAAGCTTTTGCATCCAAATTTTATCATGGCACAAAAGAATCATCAAGGGTTTAATTAATAAAATTGTCATTTCAATTCCAGTTTTTTTTTGTATTGGCAAGTTCTCCTTGCATTCCAATTATCTCAACGAATCATTCATTTTTTTAAATGCTTGTTATGGATTTAAACTCAAAAGAAGTATCTTTTAATTATAATTACAATCATTATTATGAACCACATCCTGCTGCAGGTGGATGGACGGAGCGTTCCTGGAGCTGAACTCGGAGGCTGTGGAGGGTGAGGTTGACGAGTACTGGCGGGAGACGTACAAGATCCAGAAGGTGTTCAACAACAAGGTGAAGAAGATGCAGATGGAGCGGGATGAGCATGAGCGGGAGAAGAAGAAGAGGCGACGGCAGGCGGAGGAGAGCGGGGAGGAGGTGAAGGATGATGATGATGAGTTCCACATGCCCCAGGCCATCACCGTCTGTAACACCGTCATGGACAACATGAAGGAGTTCAAGGTATGGAGTTGTTATGTTCAACTGTAAAGGTATCATTTCAATCAGTTCCACATGCCCCAGGCCATCACAGTCTGTAACACCGTCATGGACAACATGAAGGAGTTTAAGGTATGGAGTTGTTTTGTTCAACTGTAAAGGTATCATTTCAATCAGTTCCACATGCCCCAGGCCATCACAGTCTGTAACACCGTCATGGACAACATGAAGGAGTTCAAGGTATGGAGTTGTTATGTTCAACTGTAAAGGTATCATTTCAATCAGTTCCACATTTTTTTTGGTTGAAAATGTAAACCTTGAGAATGAGGAGAAACCCATGATGATGGATTATGCATGGTGTTTGAAGATTCTATAACATGTCTTGTGTTTCTAGTTACTTTTGATTCTAGCAATGTGACACCTTGAGTTCAAGCAAACCTTGTTGAAAAAAATACTGTCTATTGTTGAACTTGAATCGTTGTGTTATCTGGATTGATTCCCCCTATGAAAGCATGCACACATTCTATGGTTTTTTTTAATTTTCCAAGATGTCGCTTAGGTTATTCCTCTCTTTCATTACCATCTATATGAATCGACCTTCATCCCCAGGAATTCATCCCAGTGATCGGCATCATGTGTAATCCCGGTATCCGAACCCGTCACTGGAAGCAGATGTCGGACATTGCTGGGTTTGACCTCACACCAGACTCAGGTTCCACTCTCCGCAAGGTGCTCAAGTTGGAACTTGATCCCTACATGGAGCAGTTCGAGGGTATCTCAGGGGCCGCCTCAAAGGTTTGATTTTGTGATTTAGATATAAATTAATTTGTTTTAATAATTTGAAAAATGGTTAATCATTGAGTTGCAATGATGTGTATATTAGAAACAATAGAATTTCTTTTGCATTTTCTTTTGGTGCTGAAAATCTTATGATATTGATTCAGTTCTGTTCTCTCACGTATGAGAAATTACTTTCATTCAATATTCAATGCCCTCAGGTGATAAAATTCTGTTTTCAATATTTTTTATGGTAAAAATTTAGAAATTACTTGTTATTATATATAATGTGAGAACATTGAAAAGCCCAAATATTGTTGAGTAATGCACAAAGACTAGTCACTTCATGTTCTATAATCAATTTCATAGATTCTAAGATGATGTTTATCCGTGCAGAAATTCTGCCCAGCAGAAATTGAGTAAAGAAACACCTTGTATGTTATCAGGAATTCTCCCTGGAGAAGGCTATGAACAAGATGATGGACGAATGGACCGGAATCAGCTTCAACCTCATCCAGTATCGCGACACTGGAATCTGCATCCTGGCGTCCGTGGACGATATTCAAACCACGCTGGACGATCAGATCGTCAAAACACAGACCATGAGAGGATCTCCATTCATCAAGCCATTCGAGAAGGAAATCAAGGTAGATGGAGTTACCTCCCCTGACAGTGAAACGAGTGATAAGATTGTGAATCAGGAGAGTAACGAGGCTAACACTAGTGAAGCTGCCAGTTTGTAAGCTGTGTTTTCACATTGATGTGTTCACAGTCATGTGGCTATACACCTGTGTAGCTGTACCATCGAGTGGATTCACTTAGCACATTAGTTGAGGATAAAAATCTAAAAGTATTTGAAGAAAATAAACTTGTAAGGAATTTTCAGGTCTTTTTTTTTTCAGAAAATTAATGCATGAAGATATTGATATTGCCCCTTTAAATTTAAATTTTACATGATGAAAGCAATCTTTTTGCTATATTTTTTTTGAAGGGCCTCGCTGTGCTGTTTTAAGGGCCCTTTATTCTGATGTAGAAAACAAACATTTCAGAGCCCATTTGTTATAGTAGTTCTTGAGTGTCATGATATGTTTACTTTTCATCCAATTGAACATTTCTCAAAGTTTCTCTTCATTCTCACTGTACTAATCCCCCATCAAGCGGACCTTCACAAAGTGTAGCAAGAGCTGCATTCACCAATATTGTTATTGCCATCTTTCTGTGGATTCCAGGCAAAACTCATTCCGCAAAGGATTTTATGAATGCTTCATAGAACATTTGAAACAATATTCATCTCTACACAAGATGAAAATGTTGCATGAAACGTCTTCTTTATATTATTTACTGTACTTCCATAAAATATTTGAAAGAGAATAGTGTACTTCAAAGTTGTAAATCAATTTTAAAGTATATGTATACAGTTGCTTGTGAAATAATAATTTTATACTATATTTTCAATCAGAAACCAAGGGTTCTATGGCAGCTAAATTTTATGATAATTTGTATCAATTATGATTAATTTTAATTGAACTTGCTGTGATTCGAGAAAGACCCTTGGTTTTTGTTTGAACATAAAGTATATCGTTATTATTTTGTGAGTGATTGTATATGACTAACATGCCCTTTCACACTGATAGCTAGGAATATTCTAGTTGTTTCAACAACCGAGGTTTGTCATGGAGATTTTCAAAATCTAATGAGTCCACTTGCATGTGTATGATAGAGCAAACAAATACTCAATGTTAAATTTATCATATTCTTGCTAGACAGTTTAGAATGAATCAAACGAGTCTAATCAGTAGAGAATTCATGATGCATGGTAGAAACTCAAGCAATTTAGACGTAATTATTTATTTTCATACAGTTTTTAGTTTAGATTAATAGAATTTATATTGATAAAAAATAAACATATGTTATATTTTTTACAAAATTTCAGGAATGTTGAAATGTTTTCCAAATCAATGATTCTAGTGCTAGAAATGGTTATAATCTCCACACAAATCCATCCTATCCCCACTAGTCTAGTACTTTTACATCTCTGCACCTTTTTTCAACAATGGTCACAGTCTTTTTATGCATTTTGCATTTTCAACCTAAATCTTGATATCCGCATATCCTTACACATTTAGAAATAAAAAAGTTATTCAACTTTCGCATGTTTTAGGCATGACAATCATAATACAAGTATATATATTTGATAAACATGTGAGAGATATTTTTAAGATAGATTTGACCAAAAATATATAACTATGCTATGTAAATTCATATTGTTGTGAACTTGTGGTATTATTCACACATTCAGTATTCACTAATAAAATGTTTCACTCATACATTTACTTTCTATTTTAACCCAATTCACTGAATTAGGGTATCGTTGTAAAGGTGCTATCAGAATTCTACATTGATAAATATTGCATTTGTAAAATAAGGCAGTTTTACGTCAGTAAAAGAATGTTAAAAGATAAAAACTTTATGTTATGATGTGTTCATAAGTTGTCAGGATACAAACACAATATCTACTGATTCAAATATTTAGGTCGGATTTTAGCCCTTTTCTTCCATCCACATGCTTTTAACTCCTTTTTGTCATAAGATATACCCGGTAGTGTTTTCCTTGAAAAGGTTGCCATCTTGATTCTCTTTAATGCGCACAGCAACAAATGTTTTCAATCTTATAAAAACACTTTTTCCATATGAATAAAGTTTCCATTATACAATCCGGCTAAACCCTTTTCTAACATTTTCACACTTCCTTCTTTCCAACTCTGTAACCCTACATCATTCCACTTCTGTAACCCTACGTCCGTCCACTTCTGTAACCCTCCCTGTATCAGTAAAACAAGACCACACCCCTCCCCCCCTATGATTCCACGTCTCACCTTGGCCTGTGTGTCTGTAGGAGTGGGAGGAGAAACTGATCCGCACCCAGGAGACGATAGACGAGTGGCTGAAGGTGCAGGCCCAGTGGCTCTACCTGGAACCCATCTTCTCCTCCGAGGACATCATGCAGCAGATGCCAGAGGAAGGTCGACTGTTTCAGATGGTCGACCGCAACTGGAAGGACGTCATGAGACACACTATCAGGGACCCGAAGGTAAACTACAGTACTTCATCAATTAAGCGCCTGGCCTCTTATAATTTGGGCCTCTTATAAGTGCCAGGGGTCATGGAAAGTTGAGAAAATAGGTACAGGCCTCTAAACGCAGGGTCTTCAATAAGCACTGGGCCTCAAAAAGGTCCCAGAAGGATCAAGGAAAGTTAAGAAAATAAGCACTAACAAGCGCCGGGTCTCAAATAATGGCTGGGCCTAAACCATTGAAGTTATGTTTCTGTAGTAACCTTTTACCTATTTCCTTGGTAAATGATGGCTTTGCACAAATTCAGTTTTCTTTTGAGATAATAAGCCCTGGGTCTCCAAAAAGCTCTGGGTCTCCAAAGGTCAAGGGTTGCTGAAAACATATGTGAAATTAAAGCCTTTACTTCAGTATAATTAACACTTTGATTGTCTCTCCAGGTGATGGCAGCTGTGGGTCTGCAGGGTCTTTTAGAGAAGCTGGTTGACAGTAATGGTCTGCTGGACAAGATCAACAAGGGTCTCAATGCATACCTCGAGAAGAAACGTCTCTTCTTCCCAAGGTATAGACTCTCTCTTATAGAACTCTGAACATGCAATAATCACAAATTTGTTTCAGAGGAATAACACTTGTTGCTATAACACTTGTCAAACAACAAGATTGATACTAAGAGCTGTGAAACGAAACCTTCTCCTGTTCTATGCAGTGATTGGGAAGGACACCTTTGACAATGGGCCATTTTCATGGCTTTTAGTAATTTTCTGCATTTTAAAGGGGCCATTGCCCTTATATCAATAGTAAACTTCAAAATTTTAATGGGCCATTTTTTCAGAAAATGTGCAAATGGCCCATGTCCCCTGCCCTTCCTAATCCCTGCCTATGTACTTTGAAATTCAGCTTAAGGAATCTTATACTTTTCTCCAGCAGGTTGTGATCTATCAAATCATAGAACTGCATGTAAGACCAGTTGGTATGATGTCTCATTTGCCTGTTTGGTAAGATCTCATGTTATGTTTAGTTATCATTTACTTGCTTACACAATGGCAGGATCAAAACATTAGAAACAGTTTTCTGTAAGTAGATGTTCGTGTATGTGAAGGCTGAACAATTCTCTCCTCCAGATTCTTCTTCCTGTCTAATGACGAGATGTTGGAGATTCTGTCCGAGACCAAGGACCCGATGAGAGTCCAGCCTCATCTCAAGAAATGTTTTGAGGGAATTGCGAAGCTTGAGTTTGACGCCAAACTGGACATTCATGCCATGTTCTCCAGCGAAGGAGAGAAAGTGAAGTACTCTCAAACGATCTCGACATCAGAGGCACGTGGCGCTGTGGAGAAGTGGCTGCTGCAAGTACAGGATGTCATGTTGATGTCCATTCATGATGTCATTGCTGCTTCCATCGAGGTAAGTACAAGCCCTTTTTGTTTTGTTTAATTAAATATTTACTTGCTTCATAAATAAGATAGGATCAAATGCAAAATATGTTTGAGAAGATAAGGACTTAAATCAATAGAAGCCACATTTTTTACAAGTATTTTCAATAACTCTAAGAGCTTTCATTTGTTGATGGAACAGCAACCATAGGTTAAGAAGATTGATGATTAGTGATTCCTGCCTTTTCACCTTGGATATTTAATAACAGTTTTCTGTTCCTTGATTGATTTCATGATTTGAAGATACCTTTTCATTGCTTGTATCAGTTCAATAAGTGATCTTATCAATTTGAATAAACTCATTAGGACCTTATTTGATAATTCTGAAATCGGAATTATGGAAGAAGATAAGTTATGGGAGACTTCCCGTAATGGCATTTTATAAGTTGAAGTATTAAAAAATACTTGTTGTTTCTTAGTGTGGCAGAGTACATGATAAATGACTTATTATTTCCTGTTGTGGTGTAGGCCTACATCATCAGCCCGAGGTGTGAGTGGGTGAAGGAGTGGCCGGGCCAGGTGGTTCTGTGCGCCTCCCAGGTGTACTGGACCCAGGAGGTCCACGAGGCCATCAGAGGAGGACCCCAGGGGCTGAGGGACTACTACGAGAGGCTGCAAACTCAACTCAAGGACGTTGTAGCGTTGGTGCGAGGCAAACTGACCAAGCAGCAGAGAATCACCCTTGGAGCTCTCGTGGTTATTGATGTGCACGCTCGTGATGTGGTGCTGGACATGGCCAACAAAGGTAGGATCTCTTCCCTGATAGTGCTATCCCTACCTCTGCATATATGGCCCTTGAATAGAGTCTAGATGGCAGTTGGGCTCTCTGATTAAAATACAATTATCAGTGAGCAGCGGTATTTTGTATGTTGCATTAGTGTTTTACGTTATATTTCTTTAAGAACAATAAATTTGCTTAAGATATGAGGGGCAAATGTAAATCTACTTTTCAAGGTCAAAGTACAGGAGTGACAAAATCAGTCTGTGGATATTTAATGTTATAACAAGCTATCTGTTACTGAATTGTATTTGGTAATGGTCAGTGTTGCAGAGACAATTCCTTTGTAGACCAAATACGCAAAATGAATAATCTCAAACTGATGCAGCAACTACAGTGTAACCCCTTCCCACTCCAGGTGTTGCGGCGGAGAATGACTTCAACTGGCTGGCCCAGCTGCGTTACTACTGGGAGGAGAACATGATGAGAGTGAGGATCACCAACGCCACCGTCAGGTACTGTAACGAGTACCTCGGCAACTCGGGACGTCTCGTCATCACCCCCCTCACTGACAGATGTTACAGAACCCTGGTCGGAGCCTTCCATCTCAATCTCAACGGGGCTCCGGAGGGACCCGCCGGAACTGGGAAGACTGAGACTACCAAAGATTTGGCTAAAGCGCTGGCGGTGCAGTGTGTTGTCTTCAACTGCTCAGATGGTCTGGATTACATTGCCATGGGAAAGGTGAGTCAAATACTTGGGTTGGCTATTGACAAAATATTTTCTGTGTAAAAGTACTGAATATACATGAACAAGTTAGCAAGGATAATCTGTGTAAAATGAATATGTTGTATATAAAGATATTTCATCATTGGAGTGTATTTCCTCACTATTTGTATTAGGGTATATGCTGGAATGCTGAAAAGATGTCATTACCTATTTGTAAAATTAATATGTAGTTTTGGCTGTAATTTATAAATATTTATAATGTTATGTCAAGTCTATTTTTTGTTCCAGTTCTTCAAAGGTCTAGCATCAGCAGGAGCGTGGGCTTGTTTTGATGAGTTCAACAGAATTGATCTGGAGGTGTTGTCTGTGGTGGCTCAACAGGTCAGTGCTCCACAAGACTTAGGATATTAGTGTTATTTATGTCAGATTATCTTGTACAATGGAACCATTTCATCTGGAAGTCTAAAACTTCAAACCTTGTGTTGTAATAAGGGAGTCATCATTGTTGATTGGTATCCACATTTTAGCCAAACATTATTACTACTGATGAAATTATTAAATTAAAACTAAAACCATTTTGATCAAGATCAAGCAAATGTTATGATATTGTTAAGATTTATCATTATCAAATGGTACCATTTACTTTATAGCTTACCAAATAATCATAATGTAATAGCGGAGATGAATAAAAAAAGAAGAAGAGGTGAAACTGTACCGAATGACTAAAACAAAGTTCTTGCTCTCTAACACTTTTACTAATACTCACCAGATACAAGATCTAAAACTGAAGTATGTTTATTCTGTAGATCCTGTGTATCATCCGAGCTGTCCAAGGCAAAGTAGACACCTTCATGTTTGAAGGGACGGAGTTGGCCCTCAACCCCAACTGCTATGTGTGCATCACCATGAACCCCGGCTACGCTGGCCGATCAGAACTCCCAGACAATCTCAAGGTTCTCTTCCGTACAGTAGCCATGATGGTGCCGGACTACGCCATGATCGCTGAGATCTCCCTCTACTCCTTCGGATTCCTTGACGCCAGAAACCTGGCTGTGAAGATCGTGACAACCTACAGACTGTGTTCCGAGCAGCTGTCCTCCCAGTTTCACTACGACTACGGTATGAGGGCCGTGAAGGCTGTTCTCTCGGCTGCTGGAAACCTCAAGTTGAAGTATCCAGATGAAGATGAAGACATTCTGGTGAGCAGCTTTTGCTTTGAAGTAGTGTCACTGCATTTGAGTGTTTATTTATTTGAAAAAAATGGGGAAAAAATGAAAACAAATGAAAACAAAAATAAAAATTCCTAAATGATGTGCCAGGTTTTGAGTCAACCAAAATAATCAAGTATGATCTTCATTTTATCTTTTTGAAAAAAAAAGCTAGTATGAGTATGAAAAGAGTAAGCTCAAGGGATTTTTCAACTAAGCAATGAAGGATCTTTCTTGTTTAAAAAATTACGGGATTTTGATATGAGTCACGGACTAACCCTCATGACTCTTCCCTGAAATATTCTCCGAAAATGAAGCACGAAAGGGTGAGCCTCTCAGTTATACACTACCAAACCTGAAACTTCTGCATACTGCGAACATTACCCAACATGAGCTTCACATCAACTCACTGTCTGTATCCTCCCTTACAGCTGCTCCGATCCATCATCGATGTCAACCTACCCAAGTTCTTGTCCCACGACATCCCGCTGTTCAACGGAATCATCTCTGACTTGTTCCCGGGGCTGAAGCTGCCGGAGGCGGACTACAAGGTGTTCCTGGCTGAGATGGAGAACCAGTGTGAGAAGAAGAATCTCCAGTTTGTCGACTTCTTCAGGGAGAAGATCATCCAGACCTACGAGATGATGATAGTCCGTCACGGGTAAGGAAACAAAGAGTTATGAGGAATCAGGCATGCAGGACTAATTTCAGGAGTGAAGGGGGGCCAAACTTTTCATTTATTTCAGCTCAGTGCCGGAAAATCTTGACTATAACTGTGTATTTAACACTTCATCATATACATTATATCATGGTGAGCTACAAAGGCAATTGTCTCTTTGTTTGAAGTCTCTGGTCATGCAAAAATTCCTTGCATGTCACTGTCCTGCAAATCATTGCTTTTGTAGTATAAACAAGGTTGTTTTTTACATTTGTTCTCGTCTTCATCCTATAATAACGCATACCCAAAGGAAAAATGTTACATGGTCTGAGGCTAAGCGTTGACATTTTTAAGTTATTTGCTGTTCATTTCTCCACTACTCTATTACAGCTTCATGTTGGTTGGTGAGCCATTTGGCGCCAAGTCGAAGGTGTTGGAGGTGCTAGGGGAAGGAATGTCGGCACTACATGAGGAAGGGTACGATGATTTTGAGAAGGTTATCACAAGAATCATCAACCCTAAAGCCATCACCATGGGACAGCTCTTCGGTCAGTTCGACCCAGTCTCTCATGAGGTAATTTTGGTTTTACTTATTATTTGAAATCATCACTGAATTGATTAACATTATTAAAGAATGTGTTTTTGTTTCTCATGTGATATTTTCAAACACTTACACTGTTTTTGCAAACAGCAGTCCTAGGAAAAGTTTACAATCTTTTTGGGAATACTTTTCCATCTTACTTGGTCCAATCTGCCTCGAAAATACATTTATGAAAAAAATGCTTATATTAAACATATAGCCACTAATCTTATCGATGCCATTTCATTTCCTAAACAAGTAAGATAACATGGTCATTTGACACTCAGTCAATGCTTACTATTTACAACTTTATTATTGGAATGTTTCAGTGGACAGATGGAGTGGTGGCCAACACGTTCCGAGAGTTTGCCTCCACAGACACCCCGGACAGGAAGTGGGTTATATTTGACGGTCCGATTGACGCCCTGTGGATTGAGAACATGAACACAGTGCTGGACGACAACAAGAAGCTGTGTCTGATGAGCGGAGAGATTATACAGATGTCCTCCGTCATGAGTCTTATCTTTGAGACCATGGATCTATCACAGGCCTCGGTGAGTTGGTTATGTAATATGAACACAGTATGGTCTCGGCAACATCATTTGAAAAAGTCTTAAATAAGGTGCCACTCTATTCTCATTTTTGAAATTCACATCTCACAGTTGTTAGATACATTTTGGTTGTTATTTAGCTTGCAGTATAAAATATACCTTTTATAGCACACAAATGGCAACCAACTTAAATAAACAATTATCAGTTTATTCAGGTGATTGATGAAACCTCTCCCCAATTAAATTAGATGTGACAGTAACAGATTAAATGGAAAGTTCATTGTTGGTCATTTGAGAAACTTGATGTTCCTCCATGTATAGATCTATAAATGTATCTGTATTACAGCCGGCCACTGTGTCGCGGTGTGGTATGGTGTACCTGGAACCAACTACCCTCGGCTGGCGCCCAATCGTCAAGTCCTGGTTACATGCAGTGCCAGAAGCTCTCAAAGACAGCACGGAACTGGTTGACGCCATGTTTGAGTGGCTTGTAGACCCTTGTCTTGACTTTGTCAGGAAAAACTGCAAGGTAAGAGTGTAGACACAACATTAAGGATAACATTTTCTTATACAAATATATAGATTTATCTTTACAATTCATTGACTGTAAATATTTCAGTATATATTTCAAGACTTGCTTTTATCTTTTCACATGTATCAAGTGTTTTCATAAAATGGCAAATGCTAATGAAGTTTGATGTGTAATCCCTGCAGCTACCAATGATATCAACACAGAGTTATTCCCCTTTGAGTAATTTTATCTGCCCTCCATTAACTTGAACAGATCAAGATTTAAAGGGGCAGTAGCACGTTTTTTGATAAATTTACATTTTAAATATTTCACTTATAATTGTAAGTAAATGCTAAATGTATCATATTGACAGTGTCAACAATCTCATAACACAAGCCAATAATTCATAGTCAGAGGACAAAGAATGAGGCTTCACATAAAATCCATTGGCGGCCATTTTTTTGTGAACACCTTTAATTCATTTTTGTAAGAGAAATGAATCGCATGGCTGAACTTTACGTTATATATTTGAATTATTACTGCTTCATTTAGTTTGAAAACATTGTCTTTCAATTGAAACCATTTATTTTCATTTTCCTGACATCACCTTATATTCCCCCTAAAAACGTGCTACTGCCTCTTTAAGCGTCATATTTCATATGTAACATATTGTACAATTGTATTTTGCATGGAGCAAATCATATTCAACCATGGGTTCTTCTGGGTGATAATCTGTCACTTTCATAAATGAGCTCCATGCCTTATAAATGACAACAAAAAACAAAAGATTGTACTGGAGATAATACTGGCAAGACAAAAGAAAGTGCTGAGGGGTTGTTGGTGGCCCATGTTCCGCAGGGAATACAGAGGCTTGAGTAAAAAGTAAGTTGATACTGGAGATTTAATACTGACCAATCCCTACCTGATATTGCAGGAGTACGTTCCTACAAGCCCCGCCAACCTGGTCCGTTCTCTCATGTACCTCATCGATATGTTGATGCAGGAGTCCATCAACAAGGAGGACATTAACACAACACACGTCAAGGTCTACCTCGTGGTGCGTACCTTTCATACTCATCTTACTTTGATTATTTAAATCACTTTTTATATATTTTGTGAAACACAACACATGTCAAGGTCTACCTTAAATTGTTGTTTAGATCAATGTTACTTTAATACTTATCCAACTTGCTTATGTAAATCTTTTTTTGTTGTTGATATTTTCTCTGATTTTAAAAAGTTGTCACCTTCCAGTTATCCATTACTTTGCATCCAACAACTTTGTTGTTGTTTTCCCATCTCATTATATAGGATCCATGCCAACTTTCTTCTGAATTACTCATTCTATGGACGACTGAAATAACTTTCATTAGTAATGTTGTTAAATCTAAAAAATCCTACCACATATCTTGATTATTATATCATCCTTTTTTTGCCTGCAGTCTGCTATCCTGTTTTCTATCCCGTGGTCTATCGGTGGAGTGGTTGATGTAGACAGCAGACAGAAGTTTGACAGTTTCTTCCGAGACCTCATGGGAGGCAAATTTGAAAATCACCCAGTCCCGAAGATCCTGGGCAAGATCGAGGTCCCCTTCCCTAATGACAACATGGTCTATGACTTCATGTATGAGGTAGGCGCTCTAACTTGACTAAGATAAACCACCAAGGAAGATTATTTTACGGATAATCAACTTCTTTTTTCTGTGAAAGAGACATTTTGACATTGATCCTAATGTCGTTGTCAAGCAACTGATAAACCACTCAACTGCCATGAAACGTTTCTCAGCTTGATATTTTCTCCCTTTTATAAAGTTACCAAAGTTTTTTTATTGATTGATAATTTATATTCATGTATTTTTTTTACAAGCTTGAATCTACAGCGAAGGTACCCCAGGTCAGAATAGTTTTCAAAATAAATTTGCTCAATACACACCCTTTTGTTTTTGAATTTTCAATATAGTATAGAAAATGTTTTTTTTACATGAATAACCATTTTATTATCATAAGTACTTTAGAGTTACACAATACATGTATTTTATATTCTTGTGAATATCACTGGATTCAAAATATACGTTCATATTCATATACATTGCATATAGAGGTTGCATGAATTATATGATTCTTAGGTAAAAGAGGCTGTTCTACAAGGTTGAACACATTTGAAAATAAAAACTCATATTAGGTACAATAATCAATATTTATCAATTGATTTTAATGAACTAGATGATAGGTTAATGGCACAAATGCAAAATCCCCCCTGCAAATCCATTGTATACAAAAACATAAAGCACCTTTAGATAGTTGCAATGCAAGTTGTTTTTGACATAGTGTACATATTGATAACCTGATACACATTTTTTATTTATGCAAATTTTGCACTTGATACAAGAAAATCCATATCTTAAACAACAACTCAATCTAGAAAGAGAAATAATATTGCACCATTGACAACTACAAACACACTTCTTATTATAAAAAAACTTCCAATCAGTTGCGATTTGTTGAAAAGGACTTTTTTCAACCATTTTGCAAGTTTAGATTACAACCTTCACTAATTGCAAGTAGCAACAATTCAGCATGTTTTCCCATATTGTGCATGAGTGACTCTACTGGTTTTGTGATACATCATTTACAAAGTTTTATAAATATTTTACCTTTGATGATGAAACATTGACTACATATAACCATATCATGATTGCAGTAAACTTTATCTACAAGTATATGGACCAAATTTTTAAAATTGTGATCATCAATTGTGCTATTAAGCCTAAGGAATAAACAAATGACTCATTACTGATATATATAATATGTTAGAGGGCAGCTTGATGTCATGTCTAAATACTGGTTTGAGGCATAGCAACACAAGGGTCCACTGAAGGATATAGAGATGCAACCAACTGGGAGTTAGGTAGACATAGAGAGAAATCTGCTGTTCAGCTATGATAGTATCATCAAAACGGCAGAAGAATTAGGTTACATGCTTTTAAGTCAGGTGATTCCTTCATCAGACCACCAACCGTCTGATGAAGGAGTCAACTTGCTCCAAACATGAAACATATCTTTTTTGTCTGTTTAACGGATAACATCCTGGGTTGAAGCAGAGTTATCTTCTCCATAATGACTATATATTAATGACAATATTGCAGCAAAAAGCCCGAGGACAGTGGCGTCACTGGAACGACCTGATCAAGGGCGTGGAGGTAAAGTCCAAGAAGATCCGAGAGATGCTGGTGCCCACCATGGACACCGCTCGCTACACCTACCTCATGGATCTCTGCATCGAACATGGAAGGTGGGCACTCTACTTTACACTGACCTCTTTCACCCCAAGGAAACCTGTAACAAAGACGTTTAACCTGATGTTATAGGGTTAAAATGGTTAATCTGTTGCTCTGTCAAGTGTATATATCTAATCACTAGCTCTAGCTAGTCCTATGCCATTTTCCTCTGCAAGGTGTAACTAGTGCAAGTTCCAGTCATAGTTGGATTAAGCCTTGCTGTTTAGCGCTTAAATTCATTGTTTGTGTCTCTTTGATGAAAGGTTGCAGCTTTTCTGAAATATCTTGAAGAAGGGGTCAAAGTTAGTCCTACTGCAGTCCTAGCCATTCAGGGACTTGTGCATGTGTGAGAGTGTTATCCAAGTCACATCTTCATGATCCTATTTTCTTTAAATTCAACTAGTCTATCAGACTACCAGCCATTACTTTTTACTAGCGCAGCATTTTTCTCACGAGCCCCGGGCTACAGAACTAGTGCTAATTTCAAATCCTGCTTGAAGGGCTTTTAAAGTAACATTGTCATATTTGATGAAATGATCCTAATGAATGATGATTCCACCCCTCAGACCCCTACTGTTTGTGGGACCCACCGGTACAGGCAAGAGTGTGTACGTCCAGGAGAAGATGATGAACGGACTCTCCAAGGATCGGTACCTGCCGACCTTCGTCAACTTCTCGGCGCAGACAAGTGCCAACATGACTCAGAACATAATAATGTCCAAGCTAGACAAGCGGAGGAAGGGCGTGTTTGGTCCACAGATGGGCAAGAAGGCTGTCATCTTCGTGGACGATCTAAACATGCCGCAGAAAGAGGTGTACGGAGCCCAACCCCCGATTGAGTTGCTTAGGCAGTTCATTGATCATGGAAACTGGTATGTTAAGTAAAAATTTCTACTTGATATCAGTATGTTGATTGTCAACTTTTAGTCCTGATATTTGCAGCTGTAATTGTTTGTCGTTTTAGTTGTTGATTTCACAATGTTATTCTAGGAAAGCTCATGTTGCATCAGTGCCGTTTAATGTGAGATGTTTTCAAACTATAAAAGAACAACACTTTATTGTTAAACTAACTAAAAAGGAATGTCTTTCTATATTCTTGTTATTCAGATCTCACATTACTGAAATTATGATCTTTTCTTTATGCAATTCTGGTATAACATGGTAGATACAGTCAATATCAATTTACTTTTCTATGAAATCATCAGACCAACTCAAAACTCCTCTAATAAAAATCACATAATAATCCCCATTATTCATGCTACAGGTACGACCTAAAAGACACGTCTAAGATCACTCTTCAAGATGTTCAGTTCCTCGCAGCTATGGGTCCGCCCGGCGGAGGTCGCAATCACGTAACCCCTCGCTTCCTGCGTCACTTCAACCTCATCGCCATGAACCCCTTCAACGAGGACACGATGATCAAGATCTTCTCTACTCTCATGTCGACATACCTCAGGGTAAATAGAGATGATAGCTTTGAGCTAATTAATTCAATATTAGATTCATTAAACCACCAATCAACCAATAAATGCCTGAAGTAGAGGTTTATATTGTTTCCTCAGTCCTTATATTTCATTCTTTCCCAATTTTTAATCAATCTCACAACTGAAGCTAATGATTGCAGTTTTTATGACAAATGAGTTTCTAATATTGAAAACAACTTACAGGTACTATCTTTATCCAGTGGCTTATTCTAATAATATATTTGTCATCTAGTTATATTTTCTTGTAATTTTGTGCTCCGGTATTGTACAGAACCACCTTATAAAAATTCAGGAGCAAAATGTTAAAATGATTCTATCTTTACTCCAGGGACAAGAGTTTTCAGCTGACTTCTTCTCGGCGGGTAACAACATCGTGCAGGCTACAATGGAGATGTACAAGCAAGCCATGGCCAACCTGCTGCCCACACCAGCCAAGTCTCACTACGTGTTCAACCTGCGAGACTTCTCCCGCGTCATCCTCGGAGTGTGTCTCATCAGGAAGGAGCAGGTTGAGAACAAGCGCCAGATGATCAGGTCAGTCTCTCTAACTAGTGAAAGCTATGGCAGCAATAGAGTTGATTTAAAAATTTGAATGTCCATTTGTATGTTTGCACTTGAAAATGAACAATTTCAAAGCTACATTAAAACTCTTGAACTAAGCGAGTTTGCGAAAAAATACTGATAATACTCTGAAACTTCACATGACCATATTCTCAACCAATTAACACTCCAGAATATGTATGAACTTTTGAGTGCGAATTTAACATCATTTGGCTGTTCACAAAATATCATTTTTCTGAAAGGTTCTAGTACATGTCAAAAACGGTTTGTCCTTCATGATGCACAAGTAATGCAGGGATCAAATACTTTATTTATTTATTTATTTATTTAAGCTTTAATTTCATTATTTCAACTGCATGATTGGTTTGTAAATGATTGTGTATCTCCCTCCAGATTATGGGTGCATGAGGTGATGAGAGTGTTCTACGATCGTCTCACTGACGACAGTGACAGATCTTGGCTCTTCAAGTACGTACTCTTGTTTACTTTGTTTGATTTACATCATCTGCTTTATAAGTAATTGTTTTTGCATTTCCAAAATTTGTTATATTTCTTGTAGAATTGTATTGCATATGATGTGTCAATGAATTAACCTTATATTCTCTCCATTCTTAATAATTCTAATCATATGTGAAAACATACGGAAAGGTCTAAAAGACAGATAACCTCAGAATAGAAACGTCGAAAATTTCTCATGTTGCCCAAAGTATAAAAATATTAAAGACATAAAGATTCAACAAAGTAACATGAATTTCTGGAATAAAGTTTATGAACATGAGTGCCTATATCAAATATAATGTGTGACAACTACTTGTGCAGGACTGTTGGAGGTCTGGTGCGAGACCACTTCAAGGAGAGTTTTGACGGAGTGTTTGAACATCTGGCTAACGGAGGAGAAGGAGGAAAGGTGAGATATATCTTTTGTCTACCGGTATATCTACCTTAATTAACTAATTTAACATCATTGGAAAGGTATCAAAATGTGCCCTAATATGAGGATATGTCAACACTGAAACATACAACGTCCTACTCTCAATCCAAGTAAGATTTTATCTTGTGACGCTTTGAGATCATGTTTGAATAATGAAGTCTTTCTCCTTGTACTGCTTTTCTTTGACTCTGTAGATATGTTTTCTGAAATTGTAATTCATTACATTCATTCACATGAATCTGTTTGCTTGGATAATCTTAATTTTTTCAAATGATTGACTGAAGACTGTTTAACATCTCATATGCTTTTCTGTCATCCTTTTGCTCATATGTGATACCTGTTGTACCTTATTTAAAACCATCCATCAATATTCAAGAGTTGCTGTTTTCAGTCTATTTCTTACCTGGCTTTCTGTCATCCTATTGCTTATAATGATACCTGTTGCGCCTTCTACTATGCTTATTTCATACACTGTCAATTCCTCAAACTTCTTCTATAATCTTGTATCGTCATTCTTTAAATATTGAAGTGTAAATGTTTTTAGTCTATTCTAATCTGCTTTTCTGAATACCACTCTGTATTCTCTTGTATCTCTCTTGCTTGTACTAATATTTGCTGCTTTCTTTCTTACAGGAGGTAATCTTTACTAACATGACCCCTTCTTCCTTCATACTTTCTTTCTTTGCATGCTTTACAACATAACATTTACTTGAAATTACTTGAAATTCTTTTTAATTTCCGAAATATTTCAATCATTGATTGCATTATAAAGTTGGTATTTCAATAACACGTTTATCTACAGTTATTTGTTCAAATTTGTCCAAAGAGTGTGTTTCCTTTTAAGTTGTTTAAGTTTGATTTGACTTTTGGAATAAATTGATTCCTTTAAACAATTATCAAAACAATTTATGTTTGTTCAAACGTTTTGGTGATATATTTGAAGCAAATTGCACCAAATTATTGCAACAACCTTTTATGTTGGTGTGATTTATGACACCTCACTCTGTTTTATTGAAAGTGTTAAATCTTTCATTATTCAAGCAACATCATCATAATAGAAATATGAAGTAGATTGAATGAAAGGTATTTTGCAGGCTGGCCCAAAAATCAAGATGGAGAAAAACATTTTCAAACGCAAAATAAGGAACTTTGCTCAACTCATGATTATCCCAAATGAAGTTCATGTAAATAATCCAACAGTTCTATACTGTACTGCATGCAGTATGTAAGCTCACTGCATGGCTTGTGGCTTGTAATATAAATTTCAATGAATTGACAGGCCTCAAAAGAATAGATATGGCTCAAAAGTAAAATTTGATTAGCTCAGATATTTTAGGCCTATTGGAACATGAATGTTTAGATATGAGGCGCGTAGTTTAAGTTGACACAATTACTCAACTAGAGACTGTGCTTGATAAGATAGAATAAATTGAAGGATTAGATTTTGCAGTTATCATTTCTCACCTTTTATTAGTATTGAAGTCATCAAAAACTGTAATTCCAGCCTGATATTTTGATGTATTTGTAGTAAGGGATTTCAGATGTTGCTTATATATATATATTTTTATGCCTCACCAGTATTATTTGTGAATAGGCCTCAATCATCAGACACAAGTTTTTTGTATTTTTCCCATTTCTTCTATGCATATTCCTGATTTAGTGATGCAAACTTTTTATTTTTATCATTTGTTTGTTCTATGCATGGTAATGAAAAATGGTAATTATGTAAAATCAAGATTGGTTCAATATTAACTAACACGATAAAAGTTGAAAATAATGAAAATTGCGATTATGTATAAGAATGAAGTCATCCTTATTTGTCAAAATGTGTTTGTTATTTAAAGAAGATTTTATGTCTGCTTCAAATCTCTGTTTCACCTGCTTTTACATAGGAATTTCGATAACACATTATCAACAATGTTCTCACTTTATGTAAAGAGTTCCTAGATTGTAAAGACATATGCATTTCCCAATGATTTTTGTGATATTCAGTAAGTATTTTATTCAGATTATCTGTAATTCCTAGGTTCAAGAAGGAGACCTGAGAAGTTTGATGTTCGGCGACTACATGAACCCAGATGCTGAGCCAGAGGAGAGATTTTACGAGGAGGTTAAGTCGCTGGACGAGTTCTACCGAGTGGTTGAGTTGTGTCTGGAGGAGTATAACAACACTCACAAGACCAGGATGAACCTCGTCATCTTCAGGTAATCATCATTGAAATCAGCATAAAATCATTCAATTTATGTTTCTTTCCATTTCATTAGAAATATTAAATAAAACCTTATTTTCTTTTGTTAGTCTTTTTTTGTAGCTCATTAGATGTTCAAAATAACAATATTTCCCTTTGTTAATTGCATTCTAAGTTCCAGTTCCCAACCCAAAAATCAATTCAAACTATTGGTTCTGTTCATCATAATGAACAGACCTGAAGCTGCTGTCCATACCAGGACACAACAAAATTTTCTTCATACTATTTTCTTACACTAATGAGGGTCTAACTGAAAAGTAAATGATCTCGGCAGACCACATTTGAAGACTTATCAAAGAACTAATTATCATTAAGCAACTTCCCCTTCTGCAATTCTAAATATTCTGATAACTAATCAATACAAAAGAGAGACAAGATCTATGATAACATTGTAAACCTACAGATATGTCCTCGAGCACCTGTCACGTATCTGTCGTATCCTGCGAGTGCCGGGAGGTAACGCCCTGCTGGTAGGCGTGGGAGGGTCAGGTCGTCAGTCTCTCACACGTCTCGCCACCGCCATGGCAGGCTACCAGATCTTCCAGCCTGAGATCTCCAAAAACTATGGCAAGGTCGAGTGGAGAGAGGACATCAAGGTTTGTATTGTAGTGATTATTACAATTCTCCTGATTTATTAAGAAGATTTATTTAAAGTTAAAGTTTACTTTGAATTATATATATTGTTATACAAATGTTGTTTCCTAGTCAATAAATGTGACTGTATCTTCTCTGTTCTGATCCTTGATAAGACATCCTAAAAGCAAGTGCCTGTCTATCACCATTTACTACTCATAACACAGTATCATAAGCTCTTCATGAAAGCTGAAGAGACATCACTTTATCATTGCAATACACAACTTGATGATTTTCACCTCAAAGTCTGTACGACATGGCTGCACATGTTGAATGTTCTCCAGGGTGTTGAGATTGTTATAACGATGTTTCATGGAGATCAAATAGGAGGGAAACCTTTGAGCAGCACTCTCTTAGCTTGATGTTGTCACTATACAAATACAAGTCTGAATGAATGAACATGACCATGTTTGTACAGAGCCTGCTGAAGGGAGCCGGAGCCCAAGGAAAGACAACTGTGTTCCTGATCACGGACACACAGATCAAGGAGGAGTCCTTCCTGGAGGATATCGACAACCTCCTCAACACCGGGGAGGTCCCCAATCTCTTCCCTACTGACGAGAAGGCGGAAATCATGGAGGTAGAGTCTTACTTATGTTGTAACATAATGTGTTAAAAGGATGTACATTACAATAAGTACACTCTTACTACACTACATACACTACTTACTTAATACTTCATTCTTGCCCGTTGGTTGCGTTTATTAGTTATGTATACAGTACATTAACAATGTAAGCAACCCCTCTTAGTCATCTTCAAGATCTTTAGATAAATAGTGTCTATCAATTGATATAATTTACTATTTTTCATTAATATATGCTGTTTTTGGATCTATCTTATTTTTGCCAAATTATACCTTGACATATCAAATTGAAAGAACCCCTTTTTTTACAAAATATTTCTTTTTCTTAATTTTTCCAGGTTGTGAGACCATTTGCCCAGGCAGGTGACAAGAATGCAGACTTCAGTCCACTGGCGCTGTTTGCGTTCTTTGTGAACAGATGCAAGGAGAACCTGCACATCATGATTGCGTTCAGTCCCATCGGAGACGCATTCCGTAACAGACTGCGACAGTTCCCATCTCTCATCAACTGCTGTACCATCGACTGGTTCCAGGTACGTGCTTGATTCTTCTATCCATAACGTCTTGATCCAAAATCACTGTCAAATTGACACTAGGTCATTGGATTATCATCTTCTTCAAACATATAACATGGCTGTCATTTATTTTACAAAACAGTTTTTGTAAGTGTAAAATTGTGCTATTGTATGAGGTTTTGTGCAGCTTAAGTGTGAAAAATAAATAATGAATGCAATTGATAGTTTATAAGGGGTATCAATCCTACAATAAATTTGTAATGCCCTTGCAGTAACCAATTCAGGAATAGAATGCTCATGATCAATCTGCTTCTAGTAGTTATTAAGGTTATCACACTATTTTACCTTATTAACCATTCACAACTACCTGCATGATAATCTCTATGTGTCAAATCTTCTGACTCCTTACTGTTCTTCATTACCATCTACATCTAGCCGTGGCCAGAAGATGCCCTGGAGAGAGTAGCCAACAAGTTCCTGGAGGATGCGGAGATTGAGGACCAGCAGAAGGCTGACTCCGTCTTCATCTGTAAATACTTCCATCAGAGTGTCCGCGAACTCTCAGAACTGTGAGTCAACTCACTCTAATGATGAATTTAGGTCAACTTATCTTTTATTTAGAACTTCAAACTTTTTGAAAAATAATTTGTTATCATGCATTTAAAATAACTCTGCTTAAAAAAAAAAAATCAAACACATTCTAAAGTTAAGATCTTGAAAATATGTTGTACTGTAAGTAATTAAGTTCTTGTCTAGCGCTGCTTTGGCAGTATTTTAGAGATTATCAGCATCATATGCTTTGAGAAGTATACTAATCTATTTAACTGATTGTTTGCAGATTCCTGGAGGAGCAGGGTAGACACAACTACGTGACGCCCACATCGTACCTGGAGCTCATCTACTCCTTCAAACTGCTGCTCAGCAAGAAACAGGACGAGACTATGAAGGCCAAGAAGAGATACGTGGTCGGTCTCGAGAAGCTGGCCTTTGCTGCTTCACAGGTGAGAAGAATCTTATAAGCAGATTGTCTATTAAAAGCTATCTAACTGCCACTGAACTCAACTCCTAATCTAGCTTTTTTATTATACAACTATCCATCATTAACAAAATTAAGATTCATTAATACGATATCATTATTTCTAGGTTGCAACCATGCAAAAAGAACTGGAGGATCTACAGCCCCAGCTTGTGAAGAGTTCTGAGGAGAACGAGAAGATGATGATCGTCATCGAGAAGGAGTCCAAAGAGGTGGAGACCACCAGCGAAAAGGTCAAGGCTGACGAGGCAGTAGCCAATGAGCAGGCTGCGTCTGCCCAGGCCCTGAAGGACGAGTGTGAGGCCGACCTGGCTGAGGCTCTGCCGGCCCTGGAGGCTGCCCTGGCTGCTCTGGATACCCTCAAGGTGAGATGCTCAATAGTAACCATGTGAACTTAGAATGAAGTTGAATTGTTTTGTGCTAAGTATTGGCCATCACAGTAGCCACCATGGCTCAGAAGTTTGGAGAAAGCAGAGAATCTAGTGCTTTGTCAAAAGAAGTGAATATTACAATTGCCTCTCACTGCTTCTTGAACTGCCTTAAAATTATTTTTTTATTTTACAAATCTAGGAAAGAGTTCAATAAGATCAACTTATTTTCAATTCCGCTTTAACTGCAAAGTGCCTTTAAAAAATCAAGTGATCAACCAGAGAGCAGATAACGTTCAGTTACAGCCTATCCTGCCACGGTAAGCCATCAATATGATCTTGTAATGTTTCCTCTTCTCCCCCAGCCGTCAGATATCACCATCGTGAAGTCTATGAAGAGTCCCCCGGCTGGTGTAAAGATCGTGATGGCAGCTGTGTGCATCATGAAGGACATCAAACCAGAGAAGATCAACGATCCAGACAAACCTGGACAAAAGGTAACAAGTCTCTGAATAAGGATTATGTACAAGAAGTTAGGTGTCCTTTCTTAAGGAAATAGGAGATCCAACCTGCTACCATCATTTTGTAACTCCTTTCAGTACATTTTATTATAGGTAATCATTGAAAATGTCCTTGGAATAAGAATTCATACATAAACAGTTCTTTTGTCAATAAATATTGATTATTTCAACCTGCCAAATTATATTTGACTATTTCAATTCACGTTTTCATGAAAATCTTTTGTTTCTCTTCCAATTCATAATTTCATGAAAATCTTTTGTTACTCTTCCAATTCAATGCTTCAGAGATAAGTGCTTGATTCCAGCAAATCTGTTTATGAAATAATCTTATGAACATGATATAAATTCACTATCTATAAGATATAAATGTTGCCCACTCCAGATCCAGGACTACTGGGGACCCTCCAAGAAGCTGCTGGGTGACATGAACTTCCTCAACATGCTCAAAGTCTATGACAAGGACAACATCCCTGTAAGTTTTAAAAAAATCTTTGTATTTTCATCAAATTTTCTCAGAATATTGTTTCCTATGTTAACAGGATCCTTGATTCTTTAAAAAATGATATGATAAAAACATAGATACGCTGTATTGTTAAAAAAATCCTTTAAGATTATAAATGTAAAATATATTTTGTGGTATGGAACAAAGTGTTTTGGAAAGATAACACACCAATCACCCAATCATCCTTTTTTTGAAGGAAACATTTGTTTGAGGATATCATTTTCAAATCACTTGGTTTACTTTTGCTTTTACTGTGCTATATCTCAAGCAAACACTTATATATCTGCAGGTCCATGTGATGCAGAAGATCAGAAAGGAATATATTGGAAACCCAGAGTTTGACCCTGCCAAGGTCGCCAACGCCTCCTCGGCTGCAGAAGGTCTATGCAAGTGGATCATGGCCATGGAGATCTATGACCGAGTTGCCAAGGTTGTGGCACCAAAGAAAGCCAGTCTTGCAGAGGCAGAAGCAGATCTGAAGAAAACCATGGCCATCTTGAACCAGAAACGTGCCGAACTTGCCGCCGTCGAGAAACGTCTTGCAGACCTGAAGTCAACTTTCCAGGAGATGACGGACAAGAAGGAGCAGCTGTCAGCCCAGGTCGACCTCTGTGGAAAGAAGCTTGTGCGTGCGGAGAAGCTGATTGGTGGATTAGGTGGAGAGAAGGAGAGGTGGACGATCGCTGCCAACAACCTGCAGCAAATCTACAACAACCTGATTGGTGATGTCTTGATCTCAGCTGGAGTCATTGCGTACCTCGGTCCTTTCACCTCCGCCTTCAGGGAGAAGTGTTCTCTCGACTGGGTCAAGATATGTCTGGTGAGCTTTGACTAGATTGTGTCTCTTTGAACCAGGATATTTTACTGATCATTACTTTATGTAGTAGATGAGTGAAGGTCCATGTGTTCATAATAATTTTGACAGTTAAATGAGAACTTGAAAAATATTTTGCTTTTCTTCATGTTTGTGGTTTGTTTTTTTCAAGGGCAAGCTTCAATGTAATACATTCTTATGACTTGGATGATATTGAAAGATAAACCTGAATAATTGTACTGAGAAAATATTATGTTTGTGGGTAATTAATTCATTGAATGTATTTGCATGTTTTCAGAATAAGAACATTCCATGTTCCAAGGACTTCTCTCTGAGTAAGACTCTGGGAGAACCAATCAAGATTCAGGCGTGGAATATTGCCGGTCTTCCTAAAGACAGCTTCTCCATCGACAATGGTGTCATTGTGGCCAACTCCAGAAGATGGTTAGCTCTTCTCATTTATTATCTTTCTGATGTTTTCACTCTCTCTCTCTCTCTCTCCCATTTGTAGAAAGTTTATATGTTTTTGTTCTTTGGAGATACAGGGAATTCAAATTCAGCAAGAAATTTGTAAACAAGATTTGTCTACTGACAATATATTTTCATAAAAAATGGAGGGTTGTTGCACATGAACATTCAAGGTGTTGCTAACAGTTATCACCATAATGCTTTACCACATCATTAGGCATTTCATCAGGGGTTTCAATAAGATGTAACTCTATATTTATAAAAATGTCAAAACAAACATGTACATTTCAATACATCTATTCCCAGGCCTCTGATGATTGACCCTCAAGGTCAAGCCAACAAGTGGGTGAAGAACTCTGAGAAGGACAGCAACCTGTCGGTCATCAAGCTGACCGATGGTGACTACATGCGTACACTGGAGAACTGTATCACCTTCGGTAACCCGCTCCTCCTGGAGAACGTGGCCGAGGATCTCGATCCATCCCTGGAGCCTCTTCTCCTTAAACAGACCTTCAAACAGAGTGAGTCTCTTGCTTTTAGCTTTCATTCTTTATATGTCTTTCTCTAGATTTGAAGTGATTAACATGTGTTTTAATATTAGATTGTGTTGTTTTTCATCCTTACTTTGTGATCAAAATGTTTGTTTTATATGAATTTTCTTATTTGAGTCTGTTTGGAGTAGGGTATGATCGTATTGGGTGGCTACAAGAGATATTTTCGCTTGATTTGTGACCACAGACACCATAAACTGTCAGTGACCTTTAGTCAGGGAATTTTCATCAGTTTTTCAGTAGCCAGTTTTGAGAATAAGTATCCAGTTTATATGCATTGTTATTAGATACTGGTATGTCATGACATGTGAATGAACTCTCCTGATTGTCATTAGATAAATATATTATTTAGTTTTCTAAGAGTCTTCAATCCATGGGAAAGCATGGGAGTTCATGAGATTTTAATTAAGAAATGTGTGATTTTTGAATAACAGTTATTTCTATATTTCTTGTTTGCATGAATTATATAATATATTTTTTTCCATTTTCTATGATCCAGTGATGGGTATGAATGTATAGAAACCTAAAACTTTAATTAAACTCTTTCCTTCCATTGCCTCATCTTTTATCTTCCTATGTTTAATAACCCTTTTAGATGACGCTGGTAAGATTAGATGGAGTCCACTCGTCAATAACTACAGTATAGACTTTCACAGAATGCTACATATTGTCCATTCAGATTAACAAAGCTGTCAGATCATATGTTGCTTGCCTTGAAGATAGTTAGAACTCTGTGTAGTGAAATATGTCACTATTGATAATGTTGTATTGTTATAATTCACTAATGCTTGAAAATATATACTTCACGTAACATGTTGTCCATTCAGATATAGCTGTCAATCAAACAATGCTTGCTGATCAGTTGAAGAAATTAGAGCTCAGTGTATTTTATATGGTCATTTAGATTTATTTTCAGTGCTTCCAACATGTTGCTTGCCTTTAAGTTGAAATAAATAGATATAAAATATCCATATGCTTTAAAAATTACATTTCAAGTATTCTTAGGAATTGATGTTGTCAATGTGTCTCTTTGTGTTTTTTTAATGAAATTGATACATAAGTGTATATATGTTTAGATATACATATCTGTTGCATGATAATTCTCTTTTTCAGTATTAACCGAACAAACTTCATACCAACTTTCTTTTCATTTTTAAACTTAGATCTAGCTTACATAACATAGCCTCAACAAAATTATTCATTTTCTATCTTCTCTACTCCTTAAAGAACTTTACTGAACACTATTTATAGTTCATATAGTGTCATTTCATATGAATAAACATTCTTATTATCTCTTTTAAAAAATGAATATGCCGAAGAAAATTAAATTAAGGACTTTTCCTACAATGAACATTTAATTGTAAACCAAACAATAATTTATATCAATAACATTTTGTTAATGTTGTGAAATGAATGATTGGAAATTTGATTGTAGAATTTTTTCTTCTTATTAGAATGATATAACAAAATATTAATAACTCATTTAAATGGAATGCAGAGTGATAACTATGTAAATAATAAGTGTAAAGATTACCAATCTCTCTCGTAGAAAGCCTCTTGAAGAAAGTTGCTCAAAAGAGAGGTGACGTAGATTGATGAGAATCACAGATTGATGAGTCACAAATGCCATGGAGTGAAGATTTTTCTTCAATTCATTTTTTTGCAATTATTTCAAGAACCTTATTTTTTTGTGTCAATAAGGATTTGTATAAATGCTACACCATTGAGAGTGAAATGGTTGACTGAAAGCACTGTTTTTATTTGGTTTGACTTTTCATCAAGAGGTTTGGATTTCATGTTCTGATACTGGCCGGACAATTGTTTTGGTGAAGTTTTCTACAAAGAGGTATATTTAATGTTACAGTTTCACCTCAAGAAAAGACCCATAATAGTTTCTTATTATCATAAACTTGTCAATATAATATCACCTCAAAGTTGATTTAAAGGATAAATGACAAGGCACCAACAAACACCAAGATGGAGACTTATGTGACTGACTAATAATTTACAATTGTAAACAAATCACACATGTTTCAGTGTGCTTATACAAATATTATTTGGATGTCTTTGGAATCAAAATATTTATTTCCTATTTGTCTCATATTTTTAAATCACAGACGCACAGAAATTTCACATTTTTTTTTTCATCCAAAACATTAAAAGTTGTTTGAATATATCGTTTGAAGATTTTCAGAGTTGATTAATAGCTTAAAGACAAATCTTTATAACTCACCCATCTATTAAATGTTCTTTGCATCATTTCTTTGGTTCCTCTCTCCCATCTTCTTGACATATCAAATATTTTATTCCATACTGACAATAATCTCCTTCTCATGCTCATTCATAACTCTTTCTCTGTAAACACCTAAGAAATGTTCATTATGTAAAAAAGTACACTCATACAATTATTGATGGATAACCTCCCAAGAAGCCTGCAGGCATTTATTGATATTAAAGTTGCATTGACATCAATTGTCCTGTGGTACAATGTTCATTTGTTCAATCAGATATTCTCAAAGATCATGATATGTTTCATTTTCATTTCAAGATTGAAACACAGAAATAATTGAATGAATATGAATGTTTAATCTGAGAAAGACGTATCTTATTTTATGGTATAAAGGAGTATATCCTATATTTAAATTTTTATTGAATCTATCAAACTGTGTTAACAGCACATTCTTTGATTAAATTTTAATGAGATGCTGTAATATCTACAATAAATATGTCATGTAATTGTTCTTCTTTTTTCTTTAAAGAGTATACTTAGAAGCGAATTAAACATTTTTAGATCGTTAACTTTCATAGAATAAAGTAGGACATCTGAAATGATCAGATCTAAAATACCACTTCTCTCCCAGGTGGAGTTGACATGATCCGACTGGGCGACAACGTTATTGAGTACAGCGCAGACTTCCGCTTCTACATCACGACGAAGCTGCGTAACCCCCACTACCTGCCGGAGATCTCCACCAAGGTGTCGCTCCTCAACTTCATGATCACACCCGAGGGGCTCGAGGATCAGCTTCTAGGAATCGTCGTCGCCAAGGAGCGGTGAGCTACAGCTTTGTCTCATCCTACTTGTTTTCATGGCAATAATAGTCCAAGCAGTCCTAAACAATAACTCACTCACTCTCTCCTTTCCCTTTTTTGGCCCGTTTATGTACTATCTTTGTTAAAGACCACCTGCTGAAGCCAGGGAACTATGGGCTTCTTCCAGTTCTAGTTTCTTTCCTTTCAGCTCTTTATCAGGGCTGTGATTTCCTTGAAATCCTATCCTTGAACAAGTGAAAAAGCATGTTTAATGGTTTCATGTTGATGTGTTTTACCGATATTGGTATATCTTAATAGTCAGTTTAAAAGCAGACTAAATAAGTACAGTTACACTCTATGTGGAAGGAGATTGAAAGTCTAAGACAAGATAATCTTACATATTTGCTTGACATAGTAGTATTTTCTGCAGTTGTAGTCACAAGGAATAAAGACATTTTATCATGATAAAAACTTTGTTTTTCAGTATTGTAAATATTTGGACATTTAATCTAATAATATGAGAAAGATAAACTGAAATATTTGTGTTGAAACCTTTCCTCTTATGAAGACATCTCTGACCACATGTTGTACCTCCCTACAGGCCGGAGCTCGAGGAGGAGAGACAGGCGCTGATCGTGACGAGCGCCGCCAACAAGAAGCAGCTGAAGGAGATAGAAGACAAGATCCTTCACACACTGTCTGCCTCCGAGGGAAATATCCTGGAGGACGAGAGCGCTATTCAGATCCTTGACTCTTCCAAGATCCTCTCTGATGAGATCTCCAAGAAACAGAAGGTATGGAGGCAAATATAGGATAGAAACTTTAAATGAAATTGGTAATGCACAATAAGAACTGAGAAACAGAATTTGAGTACAGAATTTCCTCATGAAGATCCCCAGGGGTGATATAGTGTAGAGCATGAGAAAATTCAGCCCTGGTGAACCAAGGAGGGAAAAGGCCTGTCTCTCAACCTGAACCAAGAGAACTATTTGTCCATTTGAATTTTGAATATGTGTTAATTGGTTCAATTAAGGTACATTTTCAAAGCTTCTCAGTAACATTCAATAAGATAGTATAAGACTTTGTTTCATAGATCAAAGGCTACAAAAAAATTCACTTAACAACTTCTGCTGTAACGATTGCACAAGATGAGAATGAGTGTGCACTGCTTTGATTAGGCTTAACTCTCAAAAGTAGGCAACATTGAATTTGAGAAAGTAACGCTTTGTTTGACAGAACTGAGATTCAGTCTAGTATAAAAATCTAACATTCACCAAACAACTTCTCATGTACAGATTGCTGACGAGACAGAGAAGAAGATCGAGACGTCCCGTATGGGCTACCGACCAATCGCCAAGCACTCGTCTATCCTGTTCTTCTCGATCGCCGACCTGCCGAACATCGACCCCATGTACCAGTACTCCCTCGCCTGGTTCGTCAACCTCTTCGTCATGTCCATACACGACAGGTACGTCCTTCTCATGAACTCTTTATCTTCCTTTTCTTTGGAATTGAAATTTTAATGTGGTGCTATATCTGAACACAGGAAGGTATGAATCTACAAGGTCAGGCAAAACGCTTGATTGCGGCATCAAAACTACTGTTCCTTGAGGGTATCAGACAGATTGTACGTTTTACTCATGCCTATCATGGAAATAGCCAGATAAATGGACTTTTTTCATTATAATCATTTTGAATGAATTTGGTTACTGCAGATATAAATGATGTCAGTTAAGTCAGTTCAAGACTGTATCTCAAGCTGTTTAAACCTAATCTTTATATCGCTTCTTCAAAGTCACCCTAAAAGAATTATCTTTACATGTATTTAACTGTTTGAATGTCAAAATGTGTTTTCAGTCTTCCCTGTAATAATTGATATTTAGTTTATTATCTCGTGCATGCATGTTTTAATGAGTTTTGTTTTTGCAGCAATAAGTCTAAGATCTTGGAAAAGCGTCTGCGTTACCTAAAGGACCACTTTTCCTATCAGTTGTATGACAATGTTTCACGATCCATATTTGCCAAACACAAGTTGGTCTTTGCGTTCCTCCTATGTGCTAAGCAACTGCTGTAAGTATCGCTTGTGTGTGATATACAAGCCGATATATAGTGGACCCTCATGACCAATAGTCACTGTTTATCACAGGTTGATGCATGAGTCTTCAAGTACAAAAGTAAGAAATTATTGAAATTGATCTAGACACCCAAGGTTATCAATGTCTATGTTATCTTTGGAGACGTTATTAATATATCCTTGCTATTATGCCAGATGACTAATGCCTATTATAATTAATGGTTAATAACAAGTCAATCATATTTAAAAATGAGCTAGGTGAAGTAACAAATATTATTATATGATTGGCTGTAAAATATGAGATTTATCAATTAAAATAAACCGTGTTGTCAGTCACTGGTAACAATAACAATGGAATGTGTGGTCAGTGACTGATAACAACAATGATCTGATGTCATCGAACAATGTTCCGACACGATTATGACTTTTCTTGATAAATATCATGTTTATCAGATTTACGAATGAGTAAGGTGAAATAACAAATATTTTTAAGGAATAAAACCATGATGAAGATCTCCATTTGGTATTTGACAGCTTACAAAAATCGCTAAAAAAATCAAACTCAGGACAGAAAATATTCCTATAGTACAATATAAGTCACATGATTGATTGAAATCAATTCAACAAAAACCTTTGATAACAATGACTATTGGTCGTCAGTTTCTCATCTCATCTCTTTCATTTCACCTGTCAATCATCCCTCCATTTCATTGTTTCAGCAACAAATCCAAAATTCTGGAGAAGCGTTTACGTTACCTCTCGGACCACTTCACCTATAACCTCTATTGTAACGTCTGTCGCTCTCTCTTTGAGAAAGACAAACTGCTCTTCTCATATATACTCTGCTGCAACATTCTGCTGTAAGTATCAGGGAACTAGAAGCATGCCACTCCAACATCAGTTTCACATCAATTTTGTTTGGTTTGTATTTGGCACAGTTTTGCATTTTTCGTGTTTAAAAAATTGTCGTAGATTTGCAAATGTTAAATGCACTTAAAAGCAAATTTTCTAAAAAAATAATTTTGTTTCACATTTTTGCATGTGTTTTAGATGTGTGCATTTGTTGTTGCACTGAAAGCTTGAATCATTTTTGGAGAATCGTTTTTAGGGTGGACAATGGCAAAATTCATATTTTTGGAAAATAACACATTAGCCTATAACAAAAGATTCCTGGATTTTTGATTTAAGTATTTGTAAATTTACTGTTCATGAATTGACACAGATATTAGATGTGTAATGTTATGTGGCACAGCACTTTGCAGTTTGCCCTGAACACTGTTTGAAATAACCTTCTAGATGTTCTCTCCTCTGTAAGTTGCCTTTCCTCTTGTTCTGTCTGTTTCACCAAGTTTACCTTTCTTTGCTTCTTTTCTTTTCTAATTGCAATCATGTTTCTAACAATTCTTACTTATACAATCATCATTTTAACCATTTTAATTTTCATAGAATCACGCTTGTGGTACTGAATTTGATTAATGTGTTTTGTTATGTTGTTGCTTTTGTATTTTCCCATCATGTCAAAAGAATTTCAAATTTCATGTATGCTAGATGTTCTGATATTGATACAGAAATAACACTTACTGTGAAGTGCATGACAAACACAACTGTGACTGGACAATGACCAATTCACTTAAGAAATATCAATTGATATGTTTTATAAATAAAGTAACAGTTTAATTGTTCAGGGTTTGGGCTACATTTTCTTATTGGATAATAAATGGCCCATCAAAATATTCTAGTATTCTGTTGATATAGAGGCAATGGCCATTTGAAATTCAGAAAAACTGAAATACTAAAAAGCCCCTAAATGTTTTCATATCCCAATTTTTTCATTGAAAAATATCCCCAAAACACTTTCTCAACATGATCCAGAATCAATTTCACAAATAACAATAACCATATATGACAACTATCCTACATGTGTCAACAGAGCCCGTAACGACCTTGACGTGGATGAGTACATGTTCTTCCTCACCGGTGGTGTCGGTCTGGAGAACAAGCTGGCCAACCCGGCGCCAACATGGCTGTCTGACAAGAGTTGGGATGAGATCTGTCGTCTTTCGGACCTCACACACTTCAAGAAGCTCAAGTGAGTATCAGCTGGGTTCATACTAGTCATGAAAACCTGGAAAAGTCCTCGTAAATTAAGATAAAGATTGATATGAAAGCATATATATGTGACCAAATTTAATAATGCGTATAACGCCTTCATTGATAAGAATTATGTTTCTATCAATATACCATGTTTCTAAACGTACATGTTTGCAGGGAGCACTTCATATTGTTTGAATTTAAGTGTGACACTCAGTTGAGCATATTAGTTGTTTGCTCAAAGTGGCAACTGAGACTCGCGGTGCAATATTACGATCGGGTCTCATTGCAATGCACTCTCAATATAAATGCGTCCATGTTTGCAGGGAGCACTTCATGAAGAACATAGACAAGTGGCGCGAGTATTACAACAACAAGGAGCCCAACAAGGCTGAACTGCCGGAACCTCACAACACGAACCTCAACGTGTTCCAGAAGATGGTCGTTCTGCGCTGTATCAGACCAGACAAGGTATGTTCCACAATCATCTTGGTTGAAGTATAATTGATTCTGATTCTCAGGCTTTTAGCTAATAACATCTCAACTGTTACTGAAGCCATTTTAAAAATACATGCCAGTCACTTTCTCTAACCATTGTCTGATTGTTAAACATTGCAATGCATCACTTTATGTCAATTCATTAGTCATTGGCCAAGCGACTTCAATTGGCTAAAATATTGCACAGATACTGTTCATGAAATCTATTGTTTCTATTTTCCTCATCTATTCATATCTCACCTCATCTTTATGTTTTATACATTTATCTTCTTAATCAAATTTGATCATGAAATGACAGTTGAGAAATGTATCTTTGAAATGTTCATATCATAGTTTAAAATAAAAATGTTTCTCCTATTTTCTAAAGCTTTATTCCATAGACGTTTACATCATACTTTGAAAACTTTCCCTCCACAGATTGCTCCAGCTATAACAGACTTTGTGATGGACAAACTGGGGAAAAAGTTTGTCGAGCCACCGCCATTTGATCTTGCTAAGAGTTACGTAGATTCCAACCAGACGACACCTCTCATCTTTGTTTTGTCTCCCGGCGCCGACCCTACCATGAGCCTCCTCAAGTACGCTGATGATAAGGGCTTCGGAGGAAACAAGTTCAACTCCATCTCCCTCGGACAGGGCCAGGTAGGCAGCCGATCATTGGTGTCAGCAGAATAAATGTTTGACATAAAGCATTTTTTAACATTGCAGTTAGTGAAACGAGCTATTGTAAATAATCTGGTATATTGATTAACTCTTTCAATCTGCAAAATGCTTGACAACTGCAAATGGCTTGACTCAAGGACGAGTCAGTTTATGGAGGGGGTCTACGTGACAGAGTGAGATATCAGCATTCCTACTGGTCAGGCTAGAAGGATATCACTTTAGCCAAATTGGTAGAGTGTCTGCCTCTCAAAATAGAGGTTCTTGGTTTGAATCCCGGTGGAGATGATTTAAGAATCCCTTCTGTGACACAATGTTAGACAAAGTTAAACTTTTTAAAAGTTATGTAAACCTGTCTTATTTTTGGTCATGGCCTTTGATTCTATCATATAATTGTTTGGATTTCTGAACTTGAAATTTTGTTGATTGAAGTTTCACTTTTTATCTCTTTGACGTGTGTGTAGGGTCCTATCGCATCCAAGATGATAGAGAAGGCGAGAGCGGAGGGAACATGGGTGATGCTACAGAACTGTCACTTGGCCGTGTCCTGGATGACGGCCCTGGAGAAGATATGTGAAGACTTCACCAGCGAGAACACTCACCCGGAGTTCAGGCTCTGGCTCACCAGCTACCCATCGCCCAAGGTGAGTCATCCAACCAACCTCACAATACTTGCTAACTATTCTAAATAGGCTTTTAGTACAATACTTATCGACATCAATATAGGCTGCATAGAGAGGAGTTGGATGAACTGAGGTGATAGAGGCTTTATAACAGCAACTGAGTCACTAGGTATAAATATTATTGTTACTCACCATGATTGATAATGTGAGTCAGGAGTAAGATTTTCTGAAACATGGTCTCAATTTGAGGTCTAGTCTATCGTGTCTTCGAGGTAGATTCAAGTGTTCCTTGACATCAGTCTATCACATGTGATAGAGAGATCTAGATTGTCTTGTGCTAAGACAGTCATTAACATTCATCTTCAAAATTCTTATCTCTAAGGAACCAAGTATTTCATCTTTGTTTCATTAGGCGCTTCACAACCTGTCTAAAATGCCATGGTTGGGATAATAGCATGAGCATGCTGTAGAAGATGGTTTTTCAGTATTTTATCTGTAAGTAACTGAACGTAAATCTAACCCTGATGAAATGTTGCAGTTCCCGGTGACGGTGCTGCAGAACGGTGTGAAGATGACGAACGAGCCCCCGACCGGTCTCAGACAGAATCTGCTCCAGTCCTACCTCAACGATCCCATCAGTGACGGGGAGTTCTTCAAGGGCTGTCCAGGCAAAGAGCTGGTCAGTTTGATTTACTCAAAACAAAGCCAGACTTAATTAATTTTTCAACATTTTCCTAACACAATTCAAAGGGTCAAACTTTTTTTGGTGAAGAATCCAAACTTCCAATACTGTAATGTTAAGCACAAACTTTCCTGTGGTCACGCACTAACAAGAAGAATATATCAAAGAAAAAATAAATTGATTTTATACTTTTTAAACTAACAAAATCTTGCTTATCTTTTTTTGTCCATATTTCAGCAATTTGAGAAGCTGCTGTTTGGGCTGTGTTTCTTCCACGGGCTGGTGCAGGAGAGGAGGAAGATGGGACCTATCGGCTGGAACATCCCGTACGGCTTCAACGAGTCCGATCTCAGGATCTCCGTCAGACAGCTCCAGGTATGCAGGAGTTTTTCTTACATTTCAGAAATTTGTTCTTAACTGTTAACTTGTGATGATGTCATTTTGGACAAGTGGGATCCATAAATTGTATCTTGTCGGACCAGCTGATAAAAATATAAGAAATTTTATAAAATATTGAATTTGGTTTAGGGAATGAGGACAAAGTCAAAGTTATTATCCAAATTCAAGTACTCTCTTAGGCAGAGAAATGACAACAGATAAGAACAAGAAAAACACTGAAGACTTAAACATTGTCTTTATGTTTTATCAACAAATCTATAATTTCACTATCATTTATCTCTGCAGATGTTCATTAACGAGTATGACGAGGTCCCGTACGACGCCGTGTCCTACATGACAGGAGAGTGTAACTACGGAGGTCGAGTCACGGACGACTGGGACAGGCGCTGTCTCCTCACCATCCTGGACGACTTCTACAATGAACACATCATCGTCGACCCCAAACACAAGTTCTCACCCAGCGGCAACTACTTCTCTCCGCCCAAGGGATCGTATGAAGACTACGTGGAGTTCATCAGGGTAAGCATATGTTTAAGCAGGAGAGGGTTCTATTGAATAACTTGTACAAAATCCTGTTCTTTTGCCTAGATGTTTAAACCAAAATTTAACAAGGTAATTTGACATTTTTGGTTTTGATACTACTTTAGATAGAAGTTACTCAGGAGGCATGAGGACTCTCATGAAGCATTTAGCGAAATGTTTTGTTAACCGAATGGTGAAATTTGATTGGACTTATCTTTTTCACTCTAATGCCGCTAATGGCTGAAATATTGCCCAAGTGGTGTACAACAATAACTCACTCACTCACTCTTTTTCACTTATTCATGACTTGGCTCCTGTATATGTGTTTTTAGCATTCCTCTGATGTACACAGTACAAAGAGACTATTACCATAATCACTATAAACATTTAACAAAAATCTTAATCTTCCATTGCAGAACCTGCCCCAGAACCAGCATCCAGAAGTGTTTGGAATGCACGAGAACGTGGACATCTCGAGGGAGCTACAGGAAACCAACCTCTTGTTTGCTTCCGTGCTGCTCACACAGGGTCGTCAGTCAGGGGGCGGGGCTGGCAAGTCTGATGAAAAACTCTTTGATATTGCTGCAGACATTTTGGCTAAGGTAAGCCTGATCTTAATGAGATCATATTCTATGATTTATCTTGACAGACCATCTGTTGCACTGTTATGGCATTGGTTGGTAATCATTCCTCTGGTTTTTTATTCAGCCATCTTTTTATACTGTAAGAGGATATTTTTCTGATTCTGGTAATGGAGAGAAATATATGGATGACAATTTTCATATCATTTTTTGTGTGATGTAATATACAACAAAAGAATCTGTATCAAAGCGTCGCAAATCATTGAAAAGAATGACTCTTAAAGAAACTGAATTTCTTATGATTGCATTCATACTAATGATTGAATCCACCCTTACTAATTCTTGATACTATTTATGTTTACAGCTGCCCAAGAATTACGACATAGAGGAGGCGACCAAGACGTATCCGGTGGTGTACTCGGAGAGCATGAACACTGTGCTGGTCCAGGAGATGGAGAGGTTCAACAGGTGACATACTCCTCAACTTATCATTTATAAAACTATATCTAGCTTTATTTTCATACTGTGGGTAGAACACCTCTTCTTGTATGAACCTCGAAGCATGTAAAGTTTCCATTATGGCATTTTGATGGGGAACTCTATGGGCTGTTGACAGTTTTATCCTTCCTCGATTTGTTTCTGTTCTGTTGGCCCTGTCTCTAAATTCTTTATGCAGGAAGTTCAATGGGTACAATAAGCCTCAACTTCTTGCTTATAAATTTATATTTAGGTGCACTTGGGTACTGTTGAAAGAACACCATTTCTAAGAAAGGTAAACGGTAGAAGAAGTCATGTCAGGATAACTCTCTGTGTTGCTGACAGTTTTATCCTTGGGCTCATCTCTGCATCCTTGTTGGATCAACATGCTGCTATCTCAATCATTCTACTTCTAAAGAGGTCCTCTTGTGCCATCTGAAACAGTAAGAATAAATGGTAGACAGACAGCAGAAGCTATAACATGTCATCTGTTGCAGACTGCTGGAAACCATCCGCTCCAGTCTCCAGAACCTCCAGAAGGCCATCAAGGGCTTGGTGGTGATGTCAGCTGATCTGGAAGGAATGGCTGGCAGTCTTCTCATTGGTCGACAGCCTGTCATGTGGACGAAGCGCTCCTACCCCTCGCTCAAACCTCTCGGCAGCTACATCAACGACTTCCTGGACAGACTCAAATTCCTTCAGGTGAGTTTGCACTCTATTGCAGATATATTTGAATGTCTTATTACCAGTAAAGTTCAGATAAAAATATCTTTTGATCTCATGAAACATTAAGAAGACATTTCATATCTTTACACACAGATACTTTATTAAATGGCTACAAGGGTTTAAATATTGCCCAATGGGTGCTAGACTATGATTTGCTGTTAACACATGGAACTGAAGGTTTTTTTCTGAAAATGGCAGTTTATGATCAATGTTTGTCTATCAGCAACTCCACCTAATGTTTTCTCCCCCCACAGACGTGGTATGACACCGGCAAACCCCCGGTGTTCTGGGTGTCCGGTTTCTTCTTCACTCAAGCTTTCCTCACTGGTGTCATGCAGAACTACGCCAGGAAGTACACCATCCCCATCGACAAACTGGCCTTCGACTTTGAGGTGAGTCCCATGTCTAGTTTCTGAACTTACAAACCATTTGTGTTGATGTCTACAGACTCGGATGAGCAGAATTGCTGTCCTCTTCTTTTGTTGCACAACTCTCCTAATATATCAAGAGTTAGTTGTTTGGATCTGTGCTATCAGAAAGTTTATTCATCCCATATCAACATCCAACCTTTGTTTGGAGTTAAAAGTAGTACAATTTCATTGTCTTGTTTCAGGTGTTACCGCGAGACAATGACGACAAGGCACCAGAAGATGGAGCTTACATCGTCGGCCTCTTCCTGGATGGCTCCAGATGGGACAGAAACAGGTAACATTTTGTACCAAATATAGAGTCCTCACCCTTGACTATAATCCCTCAGGTTTGTTTTTGATGGACAGCCCTCATGATCTGTCCTTAACATAATGCAACATTCATTTAACATTTCAGCATGACAAACTTTTACATAGGATCCTCAAAAATTGTAATCTTGAAGTTATTGTTGTGTTGAAGTTTACAGTCTGCATCCACCTCTTCACATATGCCTTATGCTTTCAGTGGAATCCTCTCCGAGCAACTACCAAAGATCCTGAACGAGGCGGTGCCGATCATCTGGCTGAAGCCAGCCCTCCAGGACAAGATTGACCAGTCCAACAAGCGCTACAAGTGTCCAGTCTACAAGACCAGTGAGAGAAAAGGCACGCTGTCCACCACCGGTCACTCCACCAACTTTGTGATGGCCATCCTGCTGCCAACAGACAAACCCATCCAGCACTGGGTCAAGCGAGGATGTGCTCTGCTCTGTGCCCTTGATAACTAGAACTGAACCCGGGGGCTTACTGCACAGAACACTTAGGGGACCATCAGTCACTAAGGTAGTCTAGTGCGATGTCGAAGGATGGCACCCATGGCATGGCACCTTTCTTTTAAGGTTGTTTTGTGCAATGCCCCCTCAAGTGTGTATTTCAAGGAAAGACTATTTTTATAGATTCTGAGTGTTAAACTTGCTGTTTCCTTCTTGTGGCTCTGGATAACTAATACAAAAACTTTTGCCCTGATCAAGGATGACTGATATGAAGGAAGCTGTGTCTACTGTGAATTTTAGATTAATAACATATTGAGCTTATTTTGAAGATAAAGGTTAACAATTTTTAATCCTCTCTTAATTCAACATTTTAACTGCTAATGGATTTTATTATGATGGGATTTTATTATCCAGATCTATACATTTAAGCTCAATTGTATGAATCACTTTAATATCTTACATGTTAGAACTTTATACTTGTCAAGTCCTCTGACCTTGAAATATCACCAATGAATTCACCAATTTTATGTTTTCTATTCATTATGATTTTCAAGTATGCTATTGTTGATATTTATTTCTGCTGTTACGTATAGTAGCAGACATGATGTATATATTGTTGTTGTTGTGAACTGTGTTGCCAGTTGACAGTATTATTACCTTACATATTCCAATTTGAGATATTTCTGTGATATCGGCATTTCCATGAAACTTGAAAATCTATTAAACTTTTCCCCTAGACATTTGTGCTAAATGCAAGAAAGAACTATTATTTTATCAGTAAAAAATTTTAGAGAAATAATTGTAAATATCACTTCTATTGATAGACAATGTTTTTAGAATTAGAGTTTGTGCTGTGGTAAAATGTGGTTACTGCTTCTTGAATAAGAAATGTTTCTCATGCCCTAATTTAAGTAGTTTATGTATGAATTTAAATATCAATACAAACCAGATTTGTTTTATTGCGGGATAAATATTTCTTTAGATTTTAGATTCTCATGTTAATTTGAAAAGCTGAGGGTATGTTTATGTCCTTTTCAAGAACTATAGATGGCAGAGACATTAACTATGCAGTTGAAATGAAACATTATTGTATTGAAGTCTTGTGTGTGTCGCCAGTTAATCTGTCAAGTCTGGGTACTGCTAACTTCCGTCCATATATATATCAACAGAAAATGCTGAGCTGGTGTGTTTTCTATACACTGATTTAT
Organism: Steromphala cineraria; assembly: GCA_916613615.1. Taxonomy (NCBI): domain Eukaryota; kingdom Metazoa; phylum Mollusca; class Gastropoda; order Trochida; family Trochidae; genus Steromphala; species Steromphala cineraria. The sequence goes on from OU744726.1 coordinate 2,760,079, forward strand.
CTTGTTGTGTCTTTTCAAAAAGAATCACTGTGATATTATTATAATGTTAATAAAAATAACACAATCACATACAATCTTGTTTTTTTCTTTCAAATTTTTTTAAAAGGGAAAAAGTCCAGGTGTCTTAATTATTATGTTAACTCTTTGTTGAGGTTCAGCAATATTTTACATGGTTTATCATTGGATTGGTGACCCTCTGCATGGTTGGCTTGTCTGAAATCTATAGAAGTTGAGGTATACTGAGGCTGTCAACAACTGTTATTTTGTCCCATCATTGTGACTACCTTGTGGCAAGGTGACGACTTTCTCTGTTCATAGCCAAGTTCTCTGAAGGTCAGCAGCAATAGGCATGGTTTGCAACTGAATGGGTGCTGTGATTCACCTGTGCTTTATCTTATCAAAATTTGTTTAATGAGAACTAACTTTGTATAGACAAGCTTTTATTAGTGAAAAGTTCAACACCAACAAGCAAGGAATTAGGCCCTTCAGTAACTTCTGAAATATGTTCATTGCAAAGTTGATTGCCTCTTGTACAGGTAGCTGAAAATCAGAAGTACTAGATGTACTTTGCTACTGGATGAATGCACCACTTTAAAAATGACATGTCTTCCAAACATTGGCAATAATTACATATTTTGTAAAACATTTAAGCAGCAATTGTTGGGTTTCAGTGATGGTCTCAATAGAACAAATATTGCCTTCATTCCCCATGTGACAATAACACAAGGAAATGAAACATAACCTATGACTAAACACAAAACCACACTCAAAAATTATAGGACCCATGTTAAACCCCAACTCATTCACTATTAGATAGGACCAAATCTAATTCTTTAAAGGGGCAGTATCATGTTTTTTGATAATTTTATATTTTAAAATTTTCAGTGATAATTGTAAGTTAATGTTAAATGTATTATTTTGACAGTGTCAAAAATGTCATTACACAAATCAATCATCCATAGTCGGAGGACAAAGTATGAAGATTCAAATAAAATACATAGGCCGCCATTTTTATGTGAACACCTTTAATTCATTTTCTGTAAGAAAAAGGAATCGCATGGCTAAACTTTATGTTAAATATTTGAATTATTACTGCTCCATTTAGTTTAAATACATTGTCTTTCATTTGGAACCATTAATTTTCATTTTCCTGACATCACCTCATATTCCCCCTAAAAATGTGCTACTGCCCCTTTAAAATACAATACTACTTATTCATTCTGTATGTTTACAAGTTCTCAATCATTCATGACAATATTGTGGTAAAATTATTTGAAGCATTCGTAAAATATTCAATCCTTCATGAGGATGTTATCATGTTACATTAGTTGTGGTAGAAAGGTTATATGATATTCCCTTCAGTATATTTAACCTGTTTTAATTCCTACTGTAGTCACAGCGATTGCTGTGAAAAAAATAAACAATTAAATTGCATTTAAAGGGTATTCATATAGGTCTCACCATGAAAACAGTCATAAACCAGTATCTGCCTACTGCAGTACTAGTAGAATTCTGAACGTTTCACACAACGTTTATATACCAAAACGTATCTAAAGCGTTACATTTTGTAACAGGTTATTCGACTGACTTCGTTCACGACGAGATAACTGTTGGAGAAATGTCAGCATTGGCCCCTGGCTCTGTTCTATACCTTTACATTCACCTGTCTGAGGATGAAGAGTAAAATCAATAACTGCACGGATATCGCCGCCGCCGTGCAGACCAGTGTATAATGTCTCTTTCTGCCCAGTCCCTTTATATATGCCGGAGACGTTTTAATTTAACCCACACGTCCGTGACGTCATCCTACTGGCATTGACGCAAAGCGACTCTTTATGTTTCTGTTGACACCTGTTTTCGATGGTAATGAATGTAGTTGTTTGTCTATTTCTGTGACAAGGTTGTCTATATCTGGTTGATACTTGAATATTGAAAGATTAGATGGTCTGACACAAGAGGAAATGGCAATTGTTGTAAATTACAAGGTCACTATACCAGCTTCTGTGCAATTATAAATCGTAAGCTAATATTTATAAATGCTCTATATAGGCACTTGAATGAAATGTCATGAACGTGAACAATTAAGCGCAGTTAGGTCGAAACACAGCAATAACAATGATAGCGATGATTACGGAAATCCTGACAATTCGTTTGAAGGAAGAACAGTTCCAGAGAAGCCTGGGTATCATAATCAAATCGTGGCATTTGTTTAAATTTTTGATGGCAGGAAACAATTACTATAGGAACTCACACATAAAAGTTATTTAAATCACATATTATTTATTATACTACAAAAAAGAAGTTAACGGTCCCATCTACATTTCGTCCAGACATCGCGATAGAGAAACATCTATACTGTGTGGCTGCAAGGTGCTTCCATACGACGAATCGCTGCACAGAGAATTGGTTATGTGTAATATGTATGTGTGGAACTACCCTCCAGCTACCCAATGGTTCGTCCCCTATATCAAACACGCTTTGCTGACGTCTGTAGCGACCCGAAACAGGACACGGCCATGTCGTAATGTCAATCAAAGTGAATGTGATCATGGACGTGATATGTTTCTCAAATTTGACCACTGAAGATGGATATTGCACGTAAAAGAACTAACATAATATCATCTTCCTACGCAAAGCCTAAAACGCCAGTATCCGAACTGTCAGTTTTATGTCTTGCTGCACCCTTGAATTTTCTGTACATGCGCTCTAGCTTACTATGAGAGAAAGCAATAGTCCAATCAGAAAGTAACTCGAGGTTGCTAACAATCGGCTTGGGCGCTGATATCAGCACAGAAAACTCGGGGTCGACAGTAAGGCATAAAACGTACATTTCGGAAACTTTGCGTAGGAAGATGACAAATAAAGATTGGATCGCATTGCATTTTGACGTACAACAGTTTCGGAAGGCTTGTGTTGAGTTGAATTGGAGATATCACAGGGACTGTTGTACTCTCTGTGTTTGAATTCCGAATATGCTTTATATATAGTGTTTGTCGTCATGATGCAACTGAACCAATTTTAACAGGATTTCTGTTTATAAAGTATACCTTTCTTTGCATGAAAACATGTCAGGCAGAAAGATAGGTTTGACCCTATATATAAAACCCTTTTAAGTAGTTCGTTATATTTTCACTATTTTCTTCACTACTAGAAGATCTTTATCTCGACTTTATCGTAAGTTTTGTGTTGCACTAGTGTATTTAGGGTTGGTGAAAAAGTTGGGTTCCGTTTTTTGGTCAAAATTTTGGTACTGGGTTGTTAAATTCTGAGATATAAAAAGCCTTATAAGTTGTTGTTGTGAGTTACTTAAAGCTACATACGTTGTTGTGTTAGGTTTTGACTGACTGATAAGGGGTTAGACAAAGCCGTGTTCACAGCCCTATTCTTTTCCCTCTAAGTTTATAATTATAAGCATAATATCATAACAAACAGCATACATATTGTTCAGATTTTTTCTGATATAAATACACTCTAGTTATCTGTGTGCTGGCAATTCGTCCTCAGATTAAAACAATCAGATTGGGTACAAAACTAGTATATAAATTATCAAAGCAAAACCAACTTCGTCCTTTTTTCAAAAGAAGGGTCGAGGCATTAACAAATTGCTATCAATTTGGCGTATTGTTTATTGTAGTTGTTTATTCGCAATTAAAACCAAGTTCTCCCATCTTCAGAAAATTTTGGGTTGTGACTCTTGAATGTTTTTTTAAAATCACATATATTAGAAAGTATTATCGTGTTCTTTGTGACGTTCCGTTGACGAATTATTGTTACACAAAGATATATTGTTCGATGACCTGACATGAAATAAAGATCTTCGATCGACTTGATTTGACTTAAAAACGATGCCCCTAAGCTATCAAGTCAGGCTTCAAATAGTCATATCATCGCCGTAAGGAAGGGCGTCATAGTGCTCTAGTTACAGACCACAGTTCAACTATTTCTATATGGTCACTCTTTAATTTCACCAGTAAGGTAAAACATGTTTTACATACTTGTTAATTCTGAAACGAATAAATAAAGATATTAACTACTTTAACGTACAAGTAAATATAACGGATGGTGTCATGCACCATTACAGGCCATTATATGACATGAATAATGTATCAATATTGATTTTACTTATCTTTTACATAGTGTCACGTTATGCAATATCAGCAAAAAACGCGAAGAGGAAATCAATTCCACCCGCAGTGAGGCAACGTATCGCGAAATGTAGAGAAAGATCTAGATAGCAAGTTAGTTCAGTAAAACACAAGGCTTTGCTATTTGTTCAACAAATCATGAAACTTGATAAGCATCTTACCTGCTATACCCACCAGGTTTTATTCCGAAAAAGGTGCAAATTACCATGGAAAAATAACCAAATCTAGAGCTATGCGGGCCATGACCGCTTACTCTTATATTCCAAAAACTATTGGATCATACAGTTAAATGTTGACAATCCCCAATCGGAAGTTCTTGTTGTTATATAAAGAAAAACTCAAACAAGACTGCATAGTCTACCTTTTTCTTGGAAGAATCTAGCCAGTGTCATGAGAATGTCGGAGGAAGTTTGTTCAATGCTTTCATGAAAATGCAAGATGTCTTAACTCAAGGATGTCAAAGTTTCTCTTTATTGTCTACTTAACTGTAACTTAACTCCTAATGTCATTGATAGGCTTTTGAGAAACAAAGTAATACACATATATATGTATATCAAAGCAGGGAGTTAAATACACCTTAAAATGACAATGGTGGAAAGCATTGTGTTGCAGTTTTGTTAGCGTGATAGAGAGATTTACCAAAACTATATAAATGTATTTGATATAAGAGAACATGTTCGTTAATCATATGCTATTGATCAAGAAAATGCATTTCCTTTTTTTCAATAAAAAAAACCACATCAAGTGATTATGACGTTATGGGATTCTCTATTATAAAATTGCTTTGTTAGCATAATTTATTTTCATGAAAGTGTTTGAAATGTCAAAATGTAATAACTTACGAAGATCTCATGCAATATAAATTATACTGGCAGAGACAAGAGGCTTATATTACAAGGATTGTATTACATATTCACTGCCTCGGGTGCTATAACCCTCTGTATCATACAGTTCATCGGGAATTACTCCATGAACGATGAAGGGATAAACGCGTGTTGAATAAGCCCGGAGATTAAACTCTCTGTAGGTCAGTATTATTCAACGCATCTCATGCACTCGAGATTGAAATGATGCACTCGTTTCATAATGATTTTGTTATTTATGTTAGATAATAGATATTTTGTTATAATTAAGTTGATCTCGTGGACTTAAGTGTGCACAAGAAATTCATAGTCCAAAGAAGCCGATTGTAAATTGATTACAGAACTTATGAAGTCTACAAAAGTTGAACTGATTGTGATAATGAGTGCGATGTATATTAAATTTAATGAAGCAACACGTCGTGTGTCAATTAGCGTTCTCACTTCTTTATCGTGTTAATTATGAAAAGGGCAAAATTGGTCCGGTCAGCTCACTAACATAAAAGCCCTAAACAAAATTTAGAAATAAAATAGTAGGAGTTCTGAAGAGTACTTAATTTCAAGCTGAGATAACGAGACTTGCTAACATTTCTCGACTCAAGAAGGCTCTGGATTACAGACTACTTACTCATTTCAGTTTTGACGAAGGATGGACATATGCAAATATGACAATTTTGCCATCATCTTCTCTTCAAGGGTTGGAAATCTTGTGAATTACAACTCTGTTGTTTGTTTCTCGCAACATTTCTTGATTACGTCACGACTCGTTTAAGGTCACGAATGGGAGAAGAAAACAAGTACAAGTTTTCTCATCACGAAAGGATGTGTATAATCATCACTTAAGTGACGTGTCAATTTTGTAAGACAAAAGTATCTTACGCGATTAAAAGATGAATGACGTTACAATACAATGGTTATAACGTCACTGTAGTTATAACGTAGTCCAGTCTGTCATTGCTCGGTCCTTTTAAACAATGGTTTGACGTCAAAACTCGTTTAATCTGTTCTTTGCTCCATGTGTGATATCACTTGTACATATCTCATCAGTCCACAGTTACTCGAGACAACAAAGGTGTAAATTTTCACTCTCGTGTTTACAAAATAAATGCCAGTTTTTTTCCTAACTCTCGATGATGTAGAATGGGGAACCATAAACTTTTCATGACTGAACGAGTAACATCATAATGTATGCGTTATCAAAATGAATTCTTATGATGAATAGGACTAAAACCCTCGTATTATCTGATATCAAATATCTCAACACTGGTTGATAAACGTAGAATTTTTAAAAATATGCTCAGCAAATCAATTTTTTTTAAACATTGATCAACTCATGTATATATGTGATATCAGAAGACCCTTGGGTGCTATTCTCTGTGATAGTACTGAATATACGGATATCCCATAATGTCAAGTCCTCCTATACACTATAGTCATTTAAAAAATGCAATCAATTTTTTCGGGCATTTGAAGGGGGCTCAAATGTATGAATTTTGCAAAAGGAATGTGTTAGAAGCACCATTGTTATCCTGTTGCGTAAATAATGATATTGAGAGAGGCTGATTTATAATGTCAATAAAGCGATGATTGCAGATTTTTCATGGTCCCCTGCTCTTGAGAACATGTTCCTTCTAAATATAAAGCAATACAATGTATGAAGAAATACAACAGTGTTGCGAAATAGATAAACATCGTATTACAAACTGGAACTTTCCCCTATGGACGTTGTCACTTTCGGTGTATAAAAGCCATATCGGACTATGTGGTATAGCGACCCTGATAATAACAATTGGACGAGTGTTAAAACACTTTTGGCGCAAGTCCGACACCATACCCCACACTTCCAGGATGATGCGATACGATCGGGCTAAAACGCATCGCTGATGAACGGGTAACCATAGTTTCGCGTCAACAACTCACCGAGAGGCCGTCGAACGTAATTATTTATTCTAAGCTGAAAGCGCCCCCTACACTGTCACGTGACTTGCCAGTGAATGAAATCTGAAATAGTGGCGTCGCGCTGATATGTCCGTATTTTGTCGAGGATATTTACTGTGAGCGGTTGTAATCATGCCTCTGTTTGGTAAAAAACACGTCGAAACGGATAAAAAACCTGTCAAAGATATGGATATTCGAAAGAAGTATGAATTCAAGGAAGTCCTCGGCACGTAAGTAGCATATGATATCACTCGCTTCTTCGCTGTGGAAAATAAATCGCTTCAGAAATATTCCTTCCCTATAAAACCTGTCTGTGACAATATCCCCCAAACTGGCGGCTAGGGCAGACACCCTGTGTTGTCAGGATGGGATAATAACGGTAATCTCATACTCGAAGATGTTCCCGAGTTGATATCACCGGCAATGTTTACTAATAGATCTATATGCGTATTGAAATATACATTTATTATTTCGAAAATATTACGTATTTTATATCGACCAATTTTCATGTAATGTGACTTGGGTGGTATTTTTAGTGAACATTATTGAATATTTTATCAGTTTCTATGGAAACTGTTTCACAATATTTTTGTTGATCAGCTGATCAGAAAACACTGTTTGTCTTGCCAGTGGTGCTTATAGCTGTCAATCAAGACTGTCAATAGAGTGGTATCAACTGCTTGAACAGATACACCAGAATAATTGAAAATAGCTTATAATACCAATTACGTTGATTTATGCGTCATATTGATTAAATTGTTTTTTATATTCAAAAACAAAATGACATATTCAGGCTTGTTTTTTTATGTACACATGACAATTTGTCAATCAGATAAGGTGTTCGATCCTGAATATTTCAAATGAAGAAAGCCAAATGGTTGATAAATTTTGTGAAATGATTTGTATAAACATTGTATTGCTATCCAACTACAAATGAAACTTGAATGTGTTCTGATAGAATATTTACAAATAATTTATCTTTAGACTGCAAGACCAAAAATGACTTAATTCTATCTTAGCACAAATAAAATGGCTTTGCTTCTCAATGTCCTCTTATGGTTTGGAAGGTGTGATTTGTTTTCAATTTGTCAGAACCAAAGAAGCGAAACAATCTTCCTCAATATCTTTTGGAAGTAGATCGTGTTGCAATAATGTTTTTATGTCACATGTATAAACAGGTCGTAATGCCCCTTAATGTTTTAAGACTGACAAGAGTAATTCTATGGACGAACAACTTGTTTTGATTGACAGTAGCGACATATATATGCTTGATAACAATACAAGGATCTATACCAAAATGTCACTACTATCAAATAAAGAAGTTGTTCATCCATAGAATTACTCTTTTCTTCCTTATACCATATACCACTCAAAAAGCCCGTTTTGTTTCCATAGAAAATACCACATTGAACCTCCCCTCATTCTAACAGTGTTACCCCGCTGTAATAACTAAGTAAAAAGGAAGTTCATTGCAATAATATTAAACTATATGAAATAAATGGCCGCCTTTGTCTGTTTATAAGGTTTATCATGTTAGCCAGATGAGATAAGCACATAACAATAAATCTGCTTCCTGATTTCAAAAAGGGCAAGAAATGAAACAGTTTGAAAGGTCTACTATTGTCTAAAGCTTTGTGACAAAGTGTCATATATGTACATGTTAATATTTTACTTATACACTGCAGAATAAGACAGACAGACAAATGTCTATCACAATCTAACCAAAAACAATACACAAAATGTAAAAATGAGAAAGGGCCATCCACAAGTTGAATTATGAGAGACTTTATAAAAATAAACATATGTAAAGTGCATAAACACCATTGAGTTAAAAACGTGATATTTGTATTAAGTCATGCATGGTTTGTTGAAATAATACTGTTGGTTGCCATCATGATGTAACATAAACAAGAGCTTGAACCTAAAGTTGATGGGTACACCTTAAGCTTGCATCAGTTGTTGACTTGTTGTTGTCTTATTTGTCTAAATATGTCATGCGACGTTGAATCATATTTATTGTAAAACTGTGGTAACTTGTAAAACAAAATTAACTTTACTCAGATGAAAAATGGTTATTGTGTTATGAATCAATAGGGTCCTACATTATACATAAAGTATTCATGCTATTAAACCAAACATTGAAACCAACAGTCACAAAACCATTTCTAAAAACAATGATTTGATTATTGTGAAAATAAAACCTGAAAATAGATTAATAAAAAAATTATATGATATATATATATAGATATGAAAGAAAATAAGAAAACATGTGCTGTATGAACGGGTTATACACATTGTTCACCATGTCCCCATCTGAAGCGATATACTCGGTTCAACATGTGTAAGTAAAATGTACCGCCCTTGAGAGAATGGTTCTATTTATTACATATGTAAGAATCCAGTGTTGAGTTATGAAGCTATATCCCTCGATCTTGATCAATACTGATCCGCCTGTGCTTTATTCCTGAATACCAAGTGATGTACCTAATGTTCACAAGCTTATTCGTTCGGCATAGTCATAGTAAAAGTATTTTATGGAGACCAAGCGGTAGTCAATAGACTGGCAACACAATTATTTAGACATAATAGCTGTTTTTAGTAATAACCATCTTACTTATTTTGATTTTGAAATATCTAAATCTAATTCTCTTATGTGAACATCATCATCATTAACTTCTTTGAGAGGCATTTTAGAAGTTGGAGTGACAATAATGCTGAGGAATATATGGATGACAACTTCTTGATGCTTGAAAGAAGTTGTCATCCATATATTCCTCAGCATTATTGTCATCGTTATAAATTGTGGTTGTAGTCATAAGATTGGGGGAAGATCAAATGCAACAATGGACTACAACGACAATTTATAATTATGATGATGTTCACATGAAAAATTATGATACAGACAAAGAAAAATTATGTCCAGCTTGCAAAATAAAGATATAGAACATTTTCGCCATTTTTTACTATGTTTCAAGTTTCAAATTTAAGTTTGGTAAAGTTGTGCTTTAAAATGCCATCTAAAATCAGGAATTAAATATTTTATGATATTTTAAGTGGAAATGTCTACAGTCTACAGACCTCTAATGTCTCTGCAATGATACATCCTTAATTCTTTGCATATTGCATGAGCAAACTGAATTCAGCCTGCAATGATAAAGGTACTGGAGTATGGACTTCTTGATGTGTATGCTATGCTTGTAGCCTGCTATGTGATTAATGTATCATAATTACGACTTCTGAAACGAATCCTTTATGCCATAACTAGAAATAAAATGGTCTGTTGTCCACTACAAGCAGCACATAACTCCTGTCATTTTCCCAGGGTTGTTACACTGAATTTGAGAGCAGTGCCTGCCATGGTTTGCTAGTTCCAGCCAATGCTCGCAGGTTTCACCGCAATACATAAACACAGTTAGCGTTGCGGGTATTGTCCTTGCATTATACTAGCAATCGTGATATAAATTAAATATTCTTGTAGGCAGCTTCCTTCAATAGTTTGCAATGTACTGCAATTCTCTAGATATGATTATGACGCAACACTCGTTTACTTTTGACAAAAACCTTGATTTTTTAGCATAATGAAGAATTCTAATGTCAAGGTTACTTATAAAAACACCAAAATGTATCGCGATTCCTATATGGTTAGCCAAAATATCACGTTTTTCGATACTTCTATACTATGTATTGTAGCATATTTATTGACCAGAAATGATTTTTGTGTTTAATTGTACCCATAGATTTGCCTTCTAGTATTACACACATGTCAATTTCTTGAAAACAAGGGGGATGTACGTACTAACTGATGGACAACCAAATGCAGAGATGGCGGCAAAAAATGTCAATTTCTTGTCAGTTTCAGGAAGTCAGTTAATCACATTTATTTTGATGAAAGACCTTTCCTGAACATCTATCATCTGCATCATAGTTGACATTCATAAGTATTTTTACTGGTTATGCAATTAGGTTAGGTACTATTCAAGGCAGAAATATATGATTTATTGTGAAAAAAGGACAGTAATTTCTTTATCTTACAAAATGAAAAGGTGAAGGTCAAACGTGAAGATAAAAGTGTGTCGCAGTGAAACACTAATATGTTTAAAATTATTAATGGGATTTATCAAGTGTATGACTCATATCAATAAAGAAAGATATACAACGTCAATTTTAAATTCTCAGGAATATTTACTTCAATAACTGTTTGAAGTATTTGATAAAGTAGTCATAAGATTGTTGAAATAAAAGAAATTATTTACCTTGATCAAGTTAAAATATGGTATTATTTACTTTTCACTTGATTACTTATGTATTTAGTTCAGTCACTCTGAAATAGTAAGACACCAATTTCATAAAGGACAAAATGATTTAGAGAAGTAATATATCACATCATCCATTTCCCAATGCTCATCTTAACAATATAGGAGAACATAAACCATGCACAGTAGTGATGTCTTTAAAGATTCTGATTATACAAACGTCCTAGACTGAATCAATACCAATAAATGTCTGTTACACGTTTACACATCAATATTTTGACAACAATTTATTCCTTTTTGTGAAAACACCAAACATTTTGAAAAATCCAAGATATGCTTTTCCCAACATTTGATGCAAATCCAATACTTGACATAATTTTTTTGAAAACCATTTTGACAATTATTTCTTCTTTCAAAATTGTGAAGAAGCTCTTTTGGGGAGTCCATATCCTTCTTCTTCATCCAATGCCCTTCCAGACCAGATAACATTATTGTGTTAACGAAGTGCTGTGTCAAATGATGGTTTCCTAACGAGCAGGCCCTTTGAATCCTTTGATGACCATCAACACTGTCTGGTGTTCATTAGGACAATTAGTATAACGAGTTTTTAAATGATATGTGTGAAACCATGAGGAGTCAGCTCATGTAAATATATGTTTACAAAATGTCATATTACATACCTAATTATTTGTAAGCAAGAAAATACATGTGAAATTACTTGTAATTTACTTGGCTAATTGCTAGTTAAAGGCTAATTGCAGTTAGGATCAATTTCCTTATTATTTCATTACCTAATCGTTTTCCAACTGTGTCCAATTTGATTATTTGTTATATATATTTCTGTAATAGGGTAAGTTTATCCAAGTCATAATACACCGTGAGAACTGAAGCACAGTAACATTATGATTCCAAGTATGTAATTTTGTGTTAATAAATTCTTGATCTGATTTAGAAGTCGAAAGTCATAATCTTTCAAGAGTACTTGATTACAGAGAGAAAAATCAACTGTAAAATGTTCTTACCAAATACATCTTATATCAGGATAATCTTATACCTGTTGGATTTGTGCATGTAGTTTAGGATTTAGGTTTGGATTAGGAACAGTGATATTGATCCTTGACCTAATGATTGTATAAACCTTTTGTTAATTAGTGCATTACCATTCTCAGGTAGCTGAATTACAGGAATGCGACCTGTTTGTAGTGAAATTAATCAGGGTTTGGTCAGGGATAGCAATAAGCAGGGATTGATAATTTGGCCATGAGTAATTATTTTTGGCAATACTAGTGGATGCAACCAGTTATTAATGGTAATCTGTGGTTACACATACAGTCAGATGATTGTGTGTTCATCAGATTTCAGAGAAAATGTCTTAGAGTCATAGCAACATGTAAGCTTTATTAAATTTATGTGGCCATGATGTTTCTGGACAGTTTGTGGACTAGAAAGACGGAAGCCTGATTGCAATCAGTGACTAGTGCAATCAGCGACACACTGCTTTAAAAAGAATAATTTTGAAAGCTGGAATTTCTTTACTTGAGCTACATCTGTGGGGACAAAATTAGTACTGATGAAGTAGGTATAGAGTTGAAGATTAAAGTTTAGGGGTTAGAGTGTATAGCTTTGGTTTAGGGGTTACAATGTAAAGTTAAATTGTAAAGTCTAGTCTAGGTTTATAGTGTTAAATTGAGGGTTAAAGAGTAGGATTGAGGGTGAAAGTAATAATTTTAGGGCTAAAGTATTAAGTTTGGGGTTATGGTGTAAAGTTAAGGTCTAAAATATTAACTATAGGGTTTTGAGTAAAGTTGCGGGTTAAAGTGTAAAGTTTAGAGCTAAAGTATTAAGTTGAGGGTTAAAGTGTAAAACCATGCCAATTTTACTTCACCCATCTGGCTGTGTATATTACTAAACATCAGTCTAGCTGGCCAAGAGTGAAAGCTATTAACCTGTTTACCTCACCCACCTTACATTGCCTGCAGCATCCACACTTACCAGGTAATCTACCTGGAATCATGTAGTTGGTTTAATCATAGCCCATAGGCCATTGTGTATGATATAGTAGGATCTATTGCCTTCAGTATAGTTCTCTGTCAGTTTGAGAACTTGCAAGTTGATGGGTTAAAATTTATAACCATGCCAATCCTGCTTTATTTATCTGTCTGTATTAAGACGATACATCAGTCTACCTGCCCATGAGTGCAACTGTAACATTTATGGCCCACAGAACACTGTTTATGACCGAGAAGGATCTATTGCTTTCAGTAGAGTCAATCTCTGTCAGTCGGAGAACTTGCTGGATTGTTGAGGTTGAGGGTGATTGGCTAGTTTACAGGATTAATACAATGTAGACAGAGATTGCTTTTGTTTCAGTGTTAAATGAATTACAGTAGAACACGGATATAACGAACTCGGATATTGGGAACAATCGGATATAGTGAACAAATTTTCAAGTCCTGTCCCTATATAATATTATCAAAATTATATGCGTATAACGAACACCGGATATAGCGAACTAAATTCTTTGGTCCCTTGGAGTTCGTTATATCCGTGTTCTACTGTAATCATCTTTCCTGCTTTTTAGATACACGATGTGAAGACCAGACTGCTTGTCTTTCAATGAAATGAACATCTTTCCTGCTTTAGGTTGACCCAAATCTTTCTGATTGCCTATTTTCAGTAATAACGAAAATTGGTAGAAATTTGTTGTGTTCCAATCTAGTGTCAAATCTTTCTGAGTTGTTAATTTATAAGAATATGACGAGGTTTCATTGATCTCTCCCCTGTAATTATTGTACACTGTCTAGATGTAGAAATGTGAAATGTTTCAGGTCCCATAAGTAGAATGTAAAATTGATGAAGAAAGATGTTGAATTTTGACATTTTGATATTTTAGAGTTGTCTTGAAGTAAAAGCAAGAGATCTATGGATTTATCAACATCTGTATTGCAGGATAAGTAAGGAAGAATTCTATGGATTTTTCAACCTCTTTGTTACTGGAGTGCAACATTTCGGTGTAGATACGAATTGTTACTGGAGTGCAACATTTCGGTGTAGATACGAATTTTTACTGGAGTGCAACATTTCGGTGTAGATACGAACACAAGCAAATCATCATTAGTATCTACACCAAAACTTTTCACTCTTGTAATAAAGAAGTTGAAAAATTCTTCCTTATTCATCCTACAACTTCTAAATGCCTCTCAAAGAAATGTATTGCAGGAGTGTCATGTTTCTGTGTAGATAACGCATTGTCAAGCATATTCTACAGGACATGATTTGTAGGAAAACATTAACATAAATGATGTGAATGGTTTTGTGCTGCGGAATAAATAAATTTATATATTAGATAGGTTTATACATATGTTGATTGTTGTTGAAGTAATGTAGCAGTGAGAAACAGCTCTGCCTTAAGCATGATTTTAACAATTTTTTTAAACATCTGAAGCATCAATCAGGATTGTTACCTTGGATGTTACAAGTTACATTTCACAACATTTGATATGTACTAAACTGAACTTCCAGTCTTATCAATGTAGATCAAATTGCTGTCGCCGGTAGTGAAATCAGAACCAGGACAGTTAATCAAATATACTTACATTTACAGTAACAGCAGGTTTTCAATTTCCTATTTAACTATTAATTGTAAACTTTTCATATCTGGAAAGGTCATTTTATCAATCGATTTTTCTTAATATTGTGCAATTTCTCTTAAAATTAAGAATTTATGAATAGTATATCCTTATGGCTTTATTTGGTTCTATGATTAAATTTTAATTTTCAATTCTAATTTATTAACCAATTTACAAAACCTGGCACATTTGTCTTGGACAAAGTTTCATTGTATGCAGGTAAAAATCTGTAATGTAGGAGAGATAATTAACTGATGTACTAGTGGTCTGATGGCCAATTATGCTAGTAAAAACTCTGTTATGATCTGTTCTGTTAATTCACTTTAGAGCTCTAGATTTACAGTCAACACGGTTTAAGAAAGATAAGCATTTATGATGTAAATAAATGGACAAATTTAATATTATCATACCATTCTTGACACATATTAAGAAGAGCCTTTAAAGGATTGATAGAGGTTGGGCAGGTGAATATAAAACAATTTATTTGAACCCAAACTTATTTCATCAATTGCTTTTCCATTAGGTCTGAATAAAAAGGACATTGAAATTAAGAATGAAATTCCGTTTCTTGCACTGCTACTACACAAATACCAAAAACAGCTTTCTTTCTAAAATCATTTTGAACACAAAAAGATAACAATATATGGCCCCTTCTGCCCCGGTCTTTGGACATAATTTTATCTTGTTTATCGCCAAAATAATAAATGACACATCTTGTGAAAGTTTGTTGACACAATTTTTATCTCGATCCAAAATCGATAACTCAGCTACGTTCACTTAAGTTACCACTCCTTTACGTTGACAAATATCGAGTATTTACTTTTGGTTGCTACTATCTGAAACGTAAGATAGTTTTGAATATTTATGCCTTTTGTCAGGATCTACTTCAAACCATTCCACCTTGTTGTATAGCTTATGTAGGTTAAATATCCAACTTGATGTTATTTGAGGTCTTATGAGATGTCATTGGAATTTTACAATCTAATATAATGTATCCTGTTTCTTTGTCGTGAAAAGTTATAACATAAACAGTAGTAGAAGCTCTGTGCACTAAAGAAACTGTATATTCATAGGATTTATATTTCCTCATCATACATTTTTTCTTATGCCACTCAAACTTGAATGCCACTAGTATGCTCTCTGAGAAATCTGAAAATCCTTGAAATAATGTTTTTTCTTATCAGATACGATACTAGATGTCTCATGATAGATCCATCAAGAAAACAACAAATCCTTCAAACCTTTAAGTTAAAGATTAAGTTTTAATGATATTCTGTATGTGTCCTTGTATAGATGTTAATATGTGAATGTGATGCCCTTTTGTTGTAGCCTATGTTTTCACCAGATCATTTGTGAATGAGAAATTCTATGTAGATACCACAATGACTTCAGAAACTAGACATAATATTATATTTTATTTCAAAACTTCTGTTTCCCTTTCTATGATATATTACACTTGGTTGTTATTCTTTCTGCTTTTAAGAATTTTATGTTTTAGAAATTCTGTGTTTTACGCCAAGGCATTCAAGTAAAGGGTTAATCAAGCTTGAGTCTATCTAGTGACATAATGTGAAAATGTAGACCCTGTGTATGTCTTAAAAATTAGATAAGATTTTAGATTTTGGAACTTCTGTGTTGCTTTCTGTAGGATGCCAACATATCATATGTCTTATACAAAGGCTTTGAAGTTAGGGGGTAATCAAGCATGAGTCTATCTAGTGACAAAATGTAAGAATGTAGACCCCGGTTGATATCCCTATTTTCATCACCGGGGTCAGACCGACATGGAGTCGTACATCATTCTGTCAGGGTAAAGGACAGGCATGTTACATTGTTATACACCTCATGTTAACCCTTTAGTTTCTGTACCTGCATCGTTAATCCCCAAACCTCCCCATCTCTCTTAAACTTACCCATACAGAAAGACAGATAGACTGTAGCAGGATTACGACCTTTGAATGAAAGAGCTTGGCATGTAACGTTGTCAAATATGCCTCATGTTAAAAACGTAAGAATGTAGACCCCAGTTGATGTCCCCTACTTTAGTCAAGGGGGTCAGACAGACAGGGAGTCGTACATCGTTCTGTCAGGGTAAAGGACAGGATCGCGGCATGTTAAATTGTTTAATACACCCCATGTTAACCCTTTAGTTTCTGTACCATAGGCTCCCGCATAGTTAATCCTCCATTCTCCATCTCTCTTGAAGTCAGACAGACAGAAAGAAAACTGTATTAGGATTAAGACCTTTGGATGAAATAACATGGCATGTAACATTGTTAAACACACCACATTAACCCTTTTCTTACAGTAACATTGCTTGCAACATTAATCCCCAATATCTTCATCCCTGCTACCTGACTACCCTCTTCTAAGACAGACAGACGAACAGACAGACAACTGTAGGATTAGGACCTTTGGATGAAAGAGCATGGCATGTAACATTGTCAAAAACACCATATGTAAGCCCTGTAGTTACTGTACCAAAGACTCGATGCATCATTAATCCAAAGCCCCCATTTCTCTTACACTTTAATTTACCCTGACAGGTAGATAGACAGACAACTGTTCACTTTTCCCAGACAGTAAAATGATAAGTACGTACAACTCATGTGACCCTTTAGTTACTGTAGCAAAGGCTGGTTGCATCGTTAATCCTAAATCTCCATCTTCCATCAATGGTACATTCTGTCCAGACCGACATACACTAGTATCAGTATATTTGGATCGGCTTTTGAAAATGAGTTATGTTCTGAAAAGCTCTTCTTTATGTTTATTTATTAGTTTTTTTCAATCAGATACCAATGGTTTGTTGCATTCATATCCTCTTTCTTCCATTTCTGTTTCTCACTAACCAAGACATCTTGACAAAAAGATTTTGGATGAAAATGTTGGAAACATTTTCAGATCTTTCAATTTTTTAATCTGTATCATTATAATATCATTACCCGGTAAACAAAAGCAGTTACATAATTTACATATGTTCACATGTACACAGCCTCTTCCCAAGTATAAAACAATAGGTAGTTTAAAAAAAAAAAATTTGTTCAGAGGTCAACTTTGCTTATTTCTAAATTTGCTAATATGTATCAGAGAAAAATAACCCTTTACATGAATTTGATGCTGGCTTCCTTTTGACAAAGTTACTTCTATAATTCTATAAACTTTACATGAAAAACAATTTGCTCAATGAATGTAAGAAAGTAAACAACTGTTATATGTATTAATATATGTATATAAGTAAGTTTTTTCTAATTTTGATTATTATTTTTCTCAAAATGGTATAATGAAACAAGATTTCGCCCTATATAATCATAAACCGCAACTTCAAGAAGCCCACCTAACGAGCGATAGATCATGTTAACAGGACAAGAGTTAAAGAGGAAAGATGGACTTGCAATGCATCAGCGGCCACAAATTATTCACCAAGTCTTGTTGAACTTTCTTCACTGCCCATATCCATAAAACTCAACAATACTGAATTAGTTTTGAAGTTTTTATTGGAAATCTTATCTTTATGTGTCCCAGGGTAATGATGGGTGACATTTAAATGTTACCAGAACCTTTTATGCTGCATTAATGATTTGAATACTGGCAGAAACCATGTTAGATGTAGAGATTATATTATATCATTGAGATAACCCACTTACTACTCAGTAGTGAAATTGAGATTGTAGATGTGTATAAACTAGTCATGCTCTGGTTCTTGTCTATGGAGGTGAAGGTTGATATGGGTTCAGGGTCTGATGTTCATGAATTATATTTGCTCCATGGTTGCATCATTTAAGAAGTGATGTGTGAACAGTAAGGCAATATGACAATACTGTGCTATATGCCATTGTTTGATCAACTTAAATTAAATAAAACTGCATGCAACTTATGAGATGGTTAATAAGCTTTGGTTGATTGTCTGAAATGGAAGTGGTCTTCATGCGGTGTAGCAAACCCACCTCAAACCAACCATCAAGCCAACCCCAAAAGACCCCAATGAACAAGCAAACCAGACCTGTGAAATTTTTTCTTAGAATAATGTTTTATTATCATCTGCAAAGCTGAAATGAAAAATTATTCAATATATAAGAAAGACTGTCATTTAAAGCTCTCAAATATCTTAATACAGTTAACCCTTTGACCCTATGAATCCAGTAGGAATATACCTCTGGCCTGATTTCTGGCTTGTAGGTCTGACACTACTGTTTTGTTTTGAGAATGTGTTAGAGACTAGGAATAAGTCTGGGACGACTGTAACTTTGAGAAGAGCATTTAGCGTCAACATTGATCGAGAGACTGAGAGAGAGAGTCCGAGAGAGCCGCGACATGGTGTTAATGTTTAATGCTAGATCTATGACCTTTCAAGGTAGAGGCGGAGGGAGAAGTCAATGTGGGTGGATAAGAGAGTAGGACTGTTAATTAGTATTTTACTCCACCATTATTGCCTCCACAGTCCGAAATGATTGGTGATAATTGCTCATCAACTTGTACAAAAGGTCACCAGCAAGGCCTGTCTTCAGTTCCACACATAACTACCCTACCAATCGATGGCTTTGAAATAATGTTGACATTTTCCAGCAACGTTAGACATTATTGAAGCAATTGTTACGATTTACGGGACGACTTTAGTGCAGCTTGGCTGACTAAAATTAACAATGGAGGATGATTCTTACGCAACCAGATTTACATCACAGGTTTAATGACCTTGACCTGTTAAGAATCAATACCCCAGGGTTCAGATCAGGCTATTGTTGACCCCTGACCCTTGACATTGTGACCTACATATTACAGCATTATTATGCTGACTTGGCAATCTTTTCATCCGAAGCACAATGCAAGTTCTCTTAAGATCCTATTTTCCCCATGACTAGCGTTGCATCATTTTTTCCCCTGAAGAAGCAGGTATATTGCGGTAAATTGGTCGTGCTGTAATCAATAGTGCCAACATCATGGCCTTGCATTCCACACAGTACGTGTCCGCGGAATTAATTAATCTTACAGCATCAGGCTTCTACTGGGGGCTAGTTGTGGATGACTGTTATGTATGAGCAGACCAATCTGTAGCAGGAGACATGTTCAACTCTTCAGAAAAAAGGAAATAATGGCTTCAGACAAAATGGAGACATCACAAGGTGATTGGTAATGTCCATCAGATGCCTGCAATGCATGAGAAACTTTGGAAAGTAATGGGGAAAAACTTCGCTGGATGATTGATGGTGTGACATGTCGAATATGTGTCCAGTGATTAATGTGTACATTTTACAGATTTTTAGCTCATACGCCTTAAAGATAGCTGAATCTTGTATAGATAAAGCATTGGGGTTGTGAATTTGAGATATGAAGCCCATTATTCCCATACAGATACTTGGTCAACAGCCTAAAAGCTTGATTTGGCATCTTCCACGAGTGAAAACAGGACCTCAGAAAGCTGAAAGCTCCTCTTGTAGATCTCAGTAATGTTCATGAAGTCATTAAATGAAAACCTCTGAAACATTAATATTTCACCATTGAAGCAAGATGAGCTTTCTTCCACAACCACATCAAGTCTTTTGATGAGCTGAGTTTCAAGTGCTTAATTAGGAGTTTAGATTATTGAATTTCATGATGATTGAGGAAAGTGTTATTCTTTTACAAATGAGATATGTTTCATGACCATTCATTTCCAAATGTTAATGCCATTTCCAATCAAGATGATCTAATCTCCTCTTTTCATAGTACTCAATGCAAACTAGAGTATATAAAATGACCTACCATGTAATACTGTTTTTGTAAATTTGTTCACAATTTCAAATATAAGCAAAAAAGATGTAGAATCATTCACAAGTTATTAAAAAATTGTGAAACACGGAAGACAGTTTAGTATGCTATAAGTCGCCCATGTCTTTTAGCCAAAGTTGTCAAAGTTTAATGACTTTGATAGATACTTCAGTTTATTGCATAAAACCTATTTAAGTTATTTTGCTATATTCCAGTCATTTCACGTTGGATTCATACCAGGAAGTTATTTCATAAGTGCATGTAGACTTATTAGTCAACTCATTGTTCTGTTATCGGTGGTATGGCCTCCCCGGAGACCAATTAGCACTGAACAATCATTAGAGAAGATGGAGTTTCTGCTAATTAGCAGCTTTCTCTTGCATTTCAAATGTGTGTTGACTTTGTTCATCTGACAATTTAGTGCGCTTGGGTGTATTTAGGATTGTCCTAGCTTTGAGATACATTTAATAACCGCACACATGGATAGATATCTTCTATCATCTAGAATCATTATCTGATACATCTGATCATGTAAACACTACCATAAGGTTCCAGGACAAAAAAACACTAGGACAAAACCCAACAATCACCCTGCATATACTTGGACTTAATAGAATATTTCTGTCAACTACTATATTTCAAGTACTCTCAGATTGAACTTGAATGTAAGATTTCACACTATCAAAACCGATGCATATCTGTTAATCATTGTTTGTGTGATATTGTTTTCCCTGGAACTGTTACATGTCTTTTCTCTATGGAGTTTGTATGGAGTATGAACAAAAAATTCTAAAAAAAACATAGGTGCAAATCATGACCACAGAACTACCATGAGGTTCTTTGACAAAAGCCCACATCAACATATGCATATGGCAGGACAAATCCAACTCCAATATTTTTGTTATAATCATTATTTTAAACAGTATTAAACAACACATATTCTTGCACATACCATGCATATCTCCATTTACATCTTTCATATTTACTCATCTCAAAACATTAGATATCTACTCTTCAAATTGAGTTGAGGGGGTTGGTCCTCACTCTACAAAATAGGTGAGGGGTTATGTCAGGGTTGGCTTTTGTCGAGACACCAGTTTTAACGTTTTCAGTCCTAAAAATAAGTATCAAATCCATTTATAGGCACTTTTATAGGCCCATAGGAGTGAAATGCTTTTTATTATTTAACAATATAATGGCGTTGTGATGTCATGATCATTAAAACCTTAGCATTTCCATTTACATACTCGCCGCTAATGGCTGCAATATTGCCCAGCGGCGCTAAACAATAACTCACTCAACCATTTAGATAGTAGTTACAATATATAGTTCTGCCAGAAAGTGATGCAAGGCATTGTGAAGAATATTTAGGTTATGCAATGATTTATTAAGAAACAATCAATAATGTAACAGTTGCATTATGTAAACTAAACGATGGACTGAAACATGTTGCAGCTGAACCAATACCATTAAAAAGGGCATATTGAATCTGTCATTTGATTGTACCATACATCTAGGTATTGCTTAATCTTATATCTACAATGCTATTTTTAGTTATAAATGTTGAAATGGTTTGTCCAAGAACTGTGTTGAAAGATGGTGGATCCATTGCTTGCTTTTCTTTCTCTTTAAAATTTATACCTCTGTGTAATGAACTTTGTTAAATGACAATGGTATTTTAGCATGAAAATAATTGGATTGTTGTAATCTTGTTATGGGATATATTTCATTTGGAATAAAATTCAGGTTTTTATTACTTTTAATGGGTTATCTTTTAACTCTTAATCACTTATTTTGACCTTTTTCTAACCATGCAGCACATGACAGGAGTATTTTTTGCTGTATTCTTGCTAATTCAAAACTTTGTAATGATGAGTAATTTATGTACTGATAGAATATCCAAAACTAAAGGTAATGATTATAACTGATTCAGCAGAAGCTGGACTTGCAAAATCACTAAGCGCCAATGAATTGTTTTACTACAGAACATTTCTCATTGGTCAAATTTCAAATCAAATGAACCAAAATATAACCATCAATAACATCTCATTGTGATTTGAAAATAAATATTAATTAATGACATATATGCATGGACAGGGATGTACTAGTTGCTGGACGAAGTGGACTATCATCTTTTGTGCTCTTTCCGAACAATTTAAGCAACTCCGCTTACAGTACAACTTGTGTCTGAAGTTTGTGGTTTTCCTTCTTCTGGTAACCAAAATGTATTGATATCCTATATCGCCAGGGGCTCGGCTTTTTTATCTGCAGTAGAGAACTGTTCTACACTCAGTCAGGTTTGGGTGCAATGCTACACTGAATTTCAGTGCAGTACCACCTATGGTTGCTAGTTCCAGCCGATGCTCGCAAGTTTCACCGCAATGCTTAGCCACAATAGTGTTGCGGGCTTTCTCCCTGTAATAATACTAGCAGCCGCGATATAAGTGAAATACTCTTGAAAGCGGCGACAAACCCACTATCACCTCACCTCGCTATCCTCTAATGCTGCGTGGCAAGCTAGGAACCAACAACTCCCATATTTTAATGTCTTTTAAAACAAGACATCAGGGTGAAGTGAACACTCTACCAATTAAGCTTAGTCACTGTTTTTTACCACTTGAACAAAGGAAAATTCTACGTGCCCCCAAATGAAGACAAAATATTATAATCAAATCACGAAAATAGGATAAGACATTATTAAAAATTCTAATGAATTCTCATCAGGGTTCTATTTCAATATGCGTTAACAAGAATTGTTAAAGAAAAATACTAATCTAAATCCTTTTTGTTAATGATTTAGATTTGGTTAGGAATTCTCATTTCCATTAGATTACAATTACCAAGATAAAAAGTGAATAACAGGATCTTGAATGAGGTTATTAAAAACTAGAATGGAAATTAAAGTTTTTTAGCTAAGCACTTTTCTTCCATGGAATCATTTCTCATCGGTTATCCTGAATTATTACTCGCCGGTGCAAAATTTCGCGAGTAATATTTAAACGGCAATATTTAAATAGTGTAATAACACAAATGAAATATGACGTCACACTAGTGTGTGGTTATGACGTCATAATGTAAGCACACCTTCACAATGGCTGCCGAGTTATATTTGTCGTCGAGTATGCTTGATGGTTCGGGCAAGTTTTAACAGAATACTGAACTCGCTTCCATTTGTTTTACTCGTTTAATCAAAATATACTGGTTTAATAAAAATAGTGTTAAATGGAAGGTAGTTTTGTATCCTCTATTTATTCCCTTTACCATGTGATTCCTATTGACTGACATCTGTGATTGGTTGATTTGTTATCAGTAGTTCAGCAGTAAGGATGTTTAATTCGAGACATCCAATCATCTGGTTATTGGCTGATGATATTTGTTCTTGAAGGTCGATATTCTGTAATCAGTATAATGAAGGCTTGTTCATGAACTGTCAAACTGTTGGTAGTGTAAACAGCTGAACTTAAAAACATTGAATGATTGTTTTTTTATAAACATAAGCTTTGATCATTGGTCATATTTGTTCATTTTCTTATGAATTGAACAGTATCTGGATATGGTATTGTATCAGCATCATAAATATCCTGATTTACACCCCATGGGTGGATATCCCTTCTTTTTTCAATAGGTTTTAACTCATAACTACCTTCCTATAGGGGTTTACCCTTTACACCCCTTGGGAAGTTACTGAATTCGTTTGACTTCATCAAACTATTTCTTTGTATAAACTTATTTATGTCTCACTAGTTCAAACTACTCAATTGTATAAACTTGTTATCCATTTGTGTATATATAACTCCCCATCATCATGTCCAGTATCATCTGCTTGATAACGGTGTTAGTGTCTACACCGAAACGGCGCATTTCATGCAATAAAGAAGTTGACTATCCATATAACTTGCAATTGTTCTCCTCCAGAATTTGTTTTAGTTGAATGTTGTTGAATTTTACATGTATTCTTCATCTGCATAGGATGGTTATCTCAAAACCAACTTGGTCGGGAATGAGATTCTAAATAAACGATTGGTTTTGTAAATTTAATTTTTTTTAAAGTGGGACTCTAACCCAGGACCTTTATGTTGTCACGCAGCGCCTTTACCACTTGAGCTACAGAGTATCTAAGTGACTTTATGTACATTTTGTTGTGTCATGTCTGAATTTTTTTTTTTCGCTATAAAGTATATCGATATTGTTATGAAATAGTTTTAATGACAGGAATCAAGCTTTTAGTTCTTTAACCATATGCAGGAAGGTATTGTAAGTAGTCTTTTTATCAAATTCTCATCAGGACATATTAGACCCATATTGCTGTTTGTCAGCAAGGAAGTTACCTCCAATCTTTTGGTGTCACATAGCCATGCAGGAATCAAACCCAGGCCTCCTGGTGATAAGTGGGTGCTCTACAATCTGAGCTATATCTCCAAAATTTTAGTGTTTTCATATTAGTATTTCTATAGCTATAAGCGAAACTTCTAATAGATCTAAATATATGTATTTTTACCATGTTATTTTTTGTTGCAGAGGTGCTTTCTCCGAGGTGAGGTTAGCAGAGGATAAGTTTTGTCGAGGGAAGTACAGAGCGGTGAAGTGTATCGACAGGAAGGGTTTACTGGGCAAAGAGGAGGCTCTCGAAAATGAGATTTCTGTCTTGAGGAGGTAAGAAACATATATCTATTCCCTACAGAGGCAGTCATGTCAGGGTTCATATTTTTCATATAATGTCCTAAGACAACATACCATATTTTCATTGTGACGTCATGTCATAAACAATACTTTGACGCCACGGTTTGCCCATGATGTTGCGTTCTTTAGGGGCTGGCGGTGGTACGTCGGCCTATTCTCAAAGGGAGATTTTAAGTATTTTCTTTAATTTCATGACTACGGTAATGAAGAGAATATTATTAGTGTCCATGACAAACTGTGTTTACACCACTCGTGTCTAGATATCATTATATACCTTGCTCTTACTCAGGAAATACTAATATTAAGGCACTTGTGTCGTAAATATGGTCTGTCATGAACAATCATATGATATCATCTATATTTCATTGGTTTGGACTGGTTTTGGATCCGTCGGATAGTTTGGGATAGTGCTGGAGTTCAACATTTTATCAATTTAATATACCGGTAATGTCCTTTAAGACATGTTTGACATCTAGTCAATAGGTAGATGGTTTGAAATCTGCCTGAATGCTAAGGCAGCTTTTTCTTTTTAAAAATTAGATTTTTTTGGTATTCAAATGACTGTTCTATAATTATGAGAATTAAAAACAAACATATATGTTCTGATTATTTCAGACTTTTCAAGTGAAATATACTCATATTTGAAAGTAAAGTTTCACTGTTTATCACTGCAGGTTACCTGTGTTCAGATATGAAACTTTGTTCAAATAGTGAACTCAATATCGTTCTCAAATATTTTTTAAGGAATGATACTTTGATGATGCAGACTTGATATTCATCTAAAAGATCATTGTGGAATATGATCAGAAAATATTGCTTGGAGATATTTTAGATAGGAACTTAATTACAGAATGTGAGTTTGGAAACAACATTTTCTTGGAAGCGGAAATCAATGACTTGGACTTGAGTCTCAACACATCACCAATGGCCTAGCTTTTGCTACAGTAATTGTACGGACTCAGAAAAACGAAACGGTGTGCATTGAATTTGACCCTTTCAATTAGTGCAAGATTTTCATGTCAGCCCAGTAATGAGTTGGTGTCAAATTTTGAAAGCCTTCTATTAAACCTGATTCTGCATTGCATTAAGGTGGCTTTCTTTGACCATTATGTCACAAAACAAAGAGACTCAATTTAGATTTTCTTGCCACTATGACATTAAACATGCTTCAAAAATTTCTCAGGGCTGTTTTGTAAATGTTGGGAGTTAAGAAACAGAATAGCTGGTAGCCTGCAGTGAGAAAGTTTGAGCCGGTGGCAGTCCGTGTGATTGATTGGAAAGGGGATTGCTGATAACATAGAGCGAGGCTGTAGATCTTGAAGATTAATTACACCCAGTCTGTTCTCTGTAAGCCCATGGCTTGTGGCCCGGATCAAGTCACATAGACTTTCAAATAGTTTCTTCATATATTTTCTTTCCTCCATTTCACTTGTACCAAAACCTATTGTGTAATTTCATTGCTGTTGCCTGGAAAAGTCACATAGACTTTCTAATGGTTTCTTCATGTGACTACTCTCTAAATCTACTGTATATTATTTGGCTCATGGCTTAGAGCCTAGATCATACACATCAACTATCCAATAGTTTCTAAATATATTTCCCCCTGTTCCACTTCACTAGTCCCAAAGTCTACTCTGTAAGGTCATAGCATGACTTTCAATTGATTTCATGTTATATCATTGTCTGTAGAATGTTCCTCTCGCTCCACCGCCACCCCATGCTTGAACTGTTGCTTTTGCTATTTGTTTGTGAAGTCTGTGGACATCCAGGAGGAAATATTTCAAATATAGCAAAATAGCCAACATCGGACATATGGACATTAGTTGACAATATATAACAACCAACAAACACCCTTCCAAGGGGTCATATCCTTTTCCATTTACATTCAATACATACAGACTACGACACTAAGGGGACTTTGTATAACTAGTAGCTTAAAAGTTTCTTGCATCCTTTCAAGAGGGGTTACATCTTAATTAGCTTGCAACTAAAATACCATACTAGTTTCTTAATATCTATTTCTTCCACAAGATTAGATTTATTATTTCATTCAAATTAGTGATATCAGATATCGCCACCATATGGAATAACATTTCCATATAAAATTATGGTTTAATTTGCTTTATACTAAATTTCTGTTGAATTAAAAACATAAATCATCCACATATGACTCCTGTTGTCCTTCATAGGTTAGTACACTAGGTTCACAGTTCGACCCCTGACAGCATCACCTGTAATGGATGCAGATAAGGTAGATTCATTTAACACACACCCATATCACGCAGGTATCCATGTTGTTGCGTGGCTTCAGCCAATTTATATCCAGTATGGTCAGGTGGTCTATATGATAGAGTGGAGGATATTAATCAACTTGACACCTGTAGAAATATATTAGGATTTTGATATTCATGATAAGTGACATGGTTAGATGATATCAAATTATTGATTGAGAAACTATTTTTTCTCTCTTGATTTTTTTACCAGGCATGAAAAGTTGGTTAGATTAGAATCTGAGAAGTTAAGATTAATTCTCATTTTCAGCTTGGTTTCATTTCATTTGTCAGGTATTGTCTAAAATTGATTAATGTTTCACCAGTTCTTGTTCAAACAGTTGAATCCTGCAGGTTTCTGGAAAAGTTGAAATAATAACTGAACAGCCTGATAGAGATATTTGATCTAAATGTCACAAGTTTGTTTCACAAGGATTAATGCTCATCACAACAATTTAAAATCATGACATTGAACCATGAAAGGGCAAACAAGACAGCAAAGTTTTTTGTAAATGTGAATATAATAAGCTTGAAGAATTGAAGATGCCAAAAATTTGCAATATGTCAGGAATTTAAATAGCATATCATAAAGTACATTAATCATTGATTTGATATGGAAAAAAAAGGAATTGCTATTTCAAGCGAAGTTTATTCTAATCAATATAACACATGTATCATATCCTATTTTTCAAGTAGGAAATCAAAACAGAAAATGGGATCTTTATTTCTATTTGTAGAGCAGAGAAGAAGAGTTTAATGTTGAGCTATTATATCTTTTATGATGTCCATGCATTTTTATGACAGTTAAAGGTTTCAAGATCTTCAAGTGCATGTGGGATCTTCATTTCAGAGGAGGAGTGAGTGAAGATCTCTTATATAATGTTCATAAAGCATATGACAGTTCAAGGTTTTATTCCCGAAGACAAGACAGTGGGCGATTCTTCACATGAATCCAAAGTCTCTTGAAGAGATAATTCTCTTTTCATACAGGCTGGAAGAACTTCAATAATCTCCAGAACTAGAACGGTACAAGTTTCTTTGATTCGACCCGGATCAATGACGTTTCATCTTTCATACTGGCTGACTTAATGTGATCAAACATTGCAAGGTCACTTGTAGCTAGTCAATATGGCAATCTTGCAGAATTCATTGGAAATGAGGAATGGTATTTGAGTTTTTTTGCAAAAACATTTCATGTGTCCTGAAGGAGAAATGAATTTCATTTTGAATTACTATCGATTTCTTCATGTCCAGTTTTTATACCTAAAAATTGACAGATGCATTGAAAAATATTGAAATCTTTCAGGAATTGTTTGGGCATGAAAATAACATGTTTTCTTAAATAATCTTTATATTAGAAAACATTGATATTTGATTTTGTAGAATAAAATATAATAATGATATTATTATAATAATATAACATTTTAGAAATGTCTACAATGGACAAAAAACGCTATATAATTTTTTTTACACCTAACATTACTTTACATTTTTTTAGTTAACATTTAACAGGGATAGTAATTTTATCATCACAAGTAATTTTTTAAAATGCAAAAAATACTTTCAATTTTACTTGTTTTTTGGCTAAGTTGTCAATTGGTTTTGAAGTAATGACAAAAACCTTTTAGCAAATTATAATGTGTTCACAAAGAACAGCTAAATGCAAAAGAATTTGTACACATAATTTAGTTTGTTTTGTGAAAGGTTATGAACTGTGGTGTAGAAGACAATCATGTTAATTCATACAGATTCGAAATATATTTTGATTATCTTCTTTATCTAAAACAGATCTTTCAACAATGTTATAATTTATCAGTATTTATTTCCTCTCCTCTACAAAAGCGTTATTTTCCCCTTACAATATACTGAAATCCTGCCTTGCTCTGAGCGACAAGAGGATAATATTGTGTAAGCATATTAGATTCCACTTTTTAATTTTGTTATCTCCAAAACCGATTATTTCCATATGAATCCTTATCCGACAGCATTTCAAGCTGTTTCATGTGACGCCTGCTGTGCATTGTGGTATAGATGTACTAGGAATGGTCGGGAAATGTCATGCCGACCTGAGACGATTGTATTATTTTGAACTATTTTGATATTTTTTTTTATCAATTAGATTCATTGATCCGTTCTTTTGGATCTGATAACAATAAATTAAACATTATCTCGAGATAAGCTGATAAAATCAGACGACCAAAACGTGAAATTTGGTAATCTCAATTCAGCAAATGTAGCAAAATCATTAACAAACTTTACTTAAAGGGGCAGTAGCACGTTTTTTGAGAATTTTATATTAAAAAATGTTCACTGATAAGTGTATGTTAACGCTAAATGTATTACTTTGACAGTGTCAAAAATCTCATTACACAAGCCAATCATTCATAGTCAGAGAACAAAGTATGAAGATTTACCTAAAATCCATTGGCGGCCATTTTTTTGTGAACACCTTTAATTCATTTTGTGTAAGAAAAGGAACCGCATGGCTAAACTTTACATTATATATTTGAATTATTACTGCTCCATTTAGTTTTAATACATTGTCTTTCAATTGGAACCATTAATTTTAATTTTCCTGACATCACCTTATATTCCCCCTAAAAACGTGCTACTGCCCCTTTAAGTCATATTGTGAAACAGGGCTTATTAGAATTCATCTGTATCTTGCGATGTAGATCTTCCTGTGCCAAATTGATTGAATCGTATATTTTTTTTTCTATTTTCTAAAAGGAAATGTTAAGGTCAACATATTATGTAACATTGATTCATAACTGAATGACTTGAACATTTTAATTCATTTATCTATTTGCTTATTCTGTTGTTTTTCAGTATTTCTACATTGTTTGATGATTTGTGAAGTCCTATTTGATCTGGGTAAACTGAGAGCATTGTAATTGAGATTAAAAAATAATGATCCATAGATAGATAACATCAATTGAGGAAGATAATGGTTATTCAAGTGTATTATATATATTATGCATACAAATCATCATTCAATTTTTCATTATAGTCTTTGTGTCAGTTTAGTATATGCTTTAAAACAAAATTTGTTTGTAAGTTTGTTCAATTCAATGACTTTAAGTAATTTGATATCCTTTCATGAAAAAGATCTCTTGTCACAAAGAGATATTTAAGTTCTTTGTCCAGAAATGATACCAAATTTGTAAAATTTAATGATAAAGCTGATTGTTAAAATTGAACTGTTAAATGTTTCAATTTATTTTTGCAGAAATGTTTAAAACATTTTCATTCATATTTCTTTCTGACCTTTCCATGGTTAAGAATAAGAGCAAGGTTCTTTCATCAAGCAAGATGGGAAACCTTCAAATCTTAATTGATCAAATTAAGCCTTGGAAACCCTGGGATAAGTGTATTAACCTCTTAATGTTGTTTTTACAAGATGTTTACCATGTTTTATAAGAAAATGGTACCATCTATCTCAAATATTTGTTCCTTATTTTTCAAAGGTTTTGCTCACATTGTTGAATATATTTCTTAGCTATACATTACCTATTCATTTGTTTTGAAATCATCTTTTTGAAATATCTATTCCTAATTTCTCTAAGCTTTGCTTACCTCATATCATTCCCATATTTCTTACTTATACATTTTCTTATCCAATGATTTTGGTACCAACTATTGGAAATATTTGTTCTTAACTCTCTAAGGTTTGTGTTTGTCCCATATTTCTTACATATTCATTTACCGGTACTTATCCATTGATTTTATAACAAAAACTTAACAAATGTACTTAAGCTGTTTGAATGGCATCCTAGAAGTTGATGGTATAAGGAAGACAAGAGTAATTCTATGGTCGAACAACTTCTTTTTTGACACTAGCAACATTTTGGTGTAGATTTTTTTACTGTCTTCAAGTATATGAGTACCTACTTAAATTGAATCAGTACACCTAATGAAAATGCATGTGTTGTAATTATAAGCTATTTCACTGTAGGAGATAACAACAACCAATAGAAGGACCTTTTTTCAATACTAGGTTGACAATCAAGCTCTATTGATCCTTGCAGTTGACAATCTGAAAGTCATTAGAGAGAGTGAAAGATAAAGAAAAAAGTCCAGTTAAAAATGTTTAGCAACAACATCAACTAAAACAAAAAAAACCAACATTTTTCATAATGGACTGATGAAGGGGGTCAAACGACCAAACGTGACAAATAAATGTGGTAAC
The DNA here is from genome assembly GCA_916613615.1 of Steromphala cineraria. Taxonomy (NCBI): domain Eukaryota; kingdom Metazoa; phylum Mollusca; class Gastropoda; order Trochida; family Trochidae; genus Steromphala; species Steromphala cineraria. The sequence goes on from OU744726.1 coordinate 2,791,788, forward strand.
CAATTCAAGTGTTTTGATGTTACTACCTCATTTTGATCTGCAGCTATGACATTCAATGAATTCCCTCTTCTATAGCGTAGGTTAGTGCCCCCTTTCACAAGCATTTCATAGTATGAATGTATCCTTGCATGCAATATTTCATGGTCAAAGTGCTAGGCGATATATTTGCAACAGCGTTTGGAAAAAGGAGGTCTACTTCAGAAAGCTTATCATCAACAAGGACAACAATTTCATGAAACATTTGTTATCATATGTATGTTTCATGGATGGGCTACATATTTCAATTGTAATTGATAGAAAATATAAAAAAACAGATTGTGGTTTTGTTACTTTAAGAAGACCTCTGAAGAGGCAGGAGGATGTTGGCAACCAGTGGTCTTGTAGAATGTTGGCCATCAGTGGTCTTGTAGAATGTTGGCCATCAGTGGTCTTGTAGAATGTTGGCCATCAGTGGTCTTGTAGAATGTTAGCCATCAGTGGTCTTGTAGAATGTTGGCTATCAGTGGTCTTGTAGAATGTTGGCTACCAGTGGTCTTGTAAAATGTTGGCTATCAGTGGTCTTGTAGAATGTTGGCCATCAGTGGTCTTGTAGAATGTTGGCCATCAGTGGTCTTGTAGAATGTTGACCACCAGTGGTCTTGTAGAATGTTGGCCATCAGTGGTCTTGTAGAATGTTGGCCATCAGTGGTCTTGTAAAATGTTGGCTATCAGTGGTCTTGTAGAATGTTGGCTACCAGTGGTCTTGTAGAATGTTGGCTATCAGTGGTCTTGTAGAATGTTGGCCATCAGTGGTCTTGTAGAATGTTGGCCATCAGTGGTCTTGTAGAATGTTGGCTATCAGTGGTCTTGTAGAATGTTGGCTACCAGTGGTCTTGTAGAATGTTGGCTACCAGTGGTCTTGTAGAATATTGGCTATCAGTGGTCTTGTAGAATGTTGGCCATCAGTGGTCTTGTAGAATGTTGGCCATCAGTGGTCTTGTAGAATGTTGGCTATCAGTGGTCTTGTAGAATGTTGGCTACCAGTGGTCTTGTAGAATGTTGGCTACCAGTGGTCTTGTAGAATGTTGGCTATCAATGGTCTTGTAGAATGCTGGCCATCAGTGGTCTTGTAAAATGTTGGCCACCAGTGGTCTTGTAGAATGTTGGCTATCAATGGTCTTGTAGAATGCTGGCTACCAGTGGTCTTGTAGAATGTTGGCTATCAGTGGTCTTGTAAAATGTTGGCCACCAGTGGTCTTGTAGAATGTTGGCTATCAATGGTCTTGTAGAATGTTGGCTATCAATGGTCTTGTAGAATGTTGGCTATCAATGGTCTTGTAGAATGCTGGCCATCAGTGGTCTTGTAAAATGTTGGCCACCAGTGGTCTTGTAGAATGTTGGCTATCAATGGTCTTGTAGAATGCTGGCTACCAGTGGTCTTGTAGAATGTTGGCTATCAGTGGTCTTGTAAAATGTTGGCCACCAGTGGTCTTGTAGAATGTTGGCTATCAATGGTCTTGTAGAATGTTGGCTATCAATGGTCTTGTAGAATGTTGGCCACCAGTGGTCTTGTAGAATGTTGGCTATCAATGGTCTTGTAGAATGCTGGCTATCAATGGTCTTGTAGAATGTTGGCTATCAGTGGTCTTGTAGAATGTTGGCTATCAATGGTCTTGTAGAATGCTGGCTATCAATGGTCTTGTGGAATGTTGGCTATCAGTGGTCTTGTAGAATGCTGGCTACCAGTGGTCTTGTAGAATGCTGGCCATCAGCGGTCTTGTAAAATGTTGGCCATCAGTGGTCTTGTAGAATGTTGGCTATCAATGGTCTTGTAAAATGTTGGCCACCAGTGATCTTGTAGAATGTTGGCTATCAATGGTCTTGTAGAATGTTGGCCACCAGTGATCTTGTAGAATGCTGGCTATCAATGGTCTTGTAGAATGTTGGCTATCAATGGTCTTGTAGAATGTTGGCTACCAGTGATCTTGTAGAATGCTGGCTACCAGTGGTCTTGTAGAATGCTGGCTATCAGTGGTCTTGTAGAATGTTGGCTATCAGTGGTCTTGTAGAATGCTAGCTACCAGTGGTCTTGTAGAATGCTGGCCATCAGTGGTCTTGTAGAATGTTGGCCATCAGTGGTCTTGTAGAATGTTTGCTATCAGTGGTCTTGTAGAATGCTGGCTATCAATGGTCTTGTAGAATGTTGGCTATCAGTGGTCTTGTAGAATGCTGGCTACCAGTGATCTTGTAGAATGCTGGCTATCAATGGTCTTGTAGAATGCTGGCCATCAGTGGTCTTGTAGAATGCTGGCTATTGGTGGTCTTTGAGAATGTTGGCTATCAGTGGTCTTGTAAAATGTTGGCCACCAGTGGTCTTGTAGAATGTTGGCTATCAATGGTCTTGTAGAATGTTGGCTATCAATGGTCTTGTAGAACGCTGGCTATCAATGGTCTTGTAGAATGTTGGCTATCAGTGGTCTTGTAGAATGTTGGCTATCAATGGTCTTGTAGAATGTTGGCTATCAATGGTCTTGTAGAATGCTGGCTATCAGTGGTCTTTTAGAATGCTGGCTATCAGTGGTCTTGTAGAATGTTGGCTATCAATGGTCTTGTAGAATGTTGGCTACCAGTGGTCTTGTAGAATGTTGGCAACCAGTGGTCTTGTAGAATGCTGGCTACCAGTGGTCTTGTAGAATGTTGGCTATCAATGGTCTTGTAGAATGCTGGCTACCAGTGGTCTTGTAGAATGTTGGCCACCAGTGGTCTTGTAGAATGTTGGCCACCAGTGGTCTTGTAGAATGTTGGCCACCAGTGGTCTTGTAGAATGTTGGCCACCAGTGGTCTTGTAGAATGTTGGCCACCAGTGGTCTTGTAGAATGTTGGCCACCAGTGGTCTTGTAGAATGTTGGCTATCAGTGGTCTTGTAGAATGTTGGCCACCAGTGGTCTTGTAGAATGCTGGCTACCAGTGGTCTTGTAGAATGCTGGCTACCAGTGGTCTTGTAGAATGTTGGCTATCAGTGGTCTTGTAGAATGTTGGCATTCAGTGGTCTTGTAGAATGCTGGCTACCAGTGGTCTTGTAGAATGTTGGCTATCAATGGTCTTGTAGAATGTTGGCTATCAATGGTCTTGTAGAATGTTGGCTATCAGTGGTCTTGTAGAATGTTGGCTATCAATGGTCTTGTAGAATGTTGGCTATCAATGGTCTTGTAGAATGTTGGCTATCAATGGTCTTGTAGAATGTTGGCCACCAGTGGTCTTGTAGAATGTTGGCTATCAGTGGTCTTGTAGAATGTTGGCTACCAGTGGTCTTGTAGAATGTTGGCTATCAATGGTCTTGTAGAATGTTGACAACCAGTGGTCTTTGACAATGCAGACCACCAGTGCTCTTGGAGAATGTCGACCACCAGTGGTCTTGGACAATGCAGACCACCAGTGTCTTGAAAAATTGTGGCCACCAGTGATCTTGGAGAATTGTGGCCACTAGTGATCTCTGAGAATGTCGGGCACCAGTGATCTTGGACAATGCAGACCACCAGTGGGCTTGGACAATGTCAGCCATCAGTGGTTTTGGAAGCTGGTACCAAGGGACGTTTGGTTATGAAACTCACAGCCCAGAGAGTGTCTGTAACCTTTCCAGTCCATCAAGCCCTTCTGTCACCAGCTCCCGCTAATCTCTTTATACAAATTGTCCTCTGATGTCCGCTTGACAGCTTCGGTTTATCTCCGACCTTGACGTGCGAACTGGTTCTATTTTAGTAACATGGATCATATATGTAAATGATTTATCAAACATCATGACATGATGAACCTCTGAATCTTTAGTGTATAGGTACCAATTTATTTAACTAATCCATATGATCTTGGATTTGTCTCTTGTTGGGAAGTGGCTATCTCAGAATATTTTGTGACCATCACGAGTGTTAATGTCAACTGAGCTCCACCAATACCCTGATCTCTTAGACCAAATGCCTGTTTTGTATCATTATGCATAACCGACCAACGAACAACTTTCATCAAGCAATAATAGCACTATCCCTTGATTTCAGGGTATTTGCTTCAATTTCCTTGCATTGAAAACATTTAACTTGCTAAAACAGTTTCAAGTATGACATAGCCATAACTCAGCCATCCAAGATGGCAGACATTTTCACCTGAAATCCATCAATATAAACTTTTTAAAAAATATGAAATTAATTGACAAATACACAAATTCTGAATGAAGCATCTTCATATTACTTCCTGGATGTATGTTCTGTATTCTCTATGGATGGTTTCTATGTGATATCAACTGGAATATCAAATACAACATATTAATTAAATTTTGGTCAATTGTTTTCAAAATAAGCATCTTAGATAAAATATTTTCATTATGAATATTTTCAAATAAAATACTCTCATCATAAATATCTTAAATGAAAATATTGTAATAAATATATTAGTGAAATTATTCTCCTTACCTTTAATAGTATTTTCTCATTTTGAATATCTTCCATAAAAGTTCTTTTTATACATATTTTTAATTAAAGCATTCTCATTATGAATATCTTTGATTAAAGCATTCTCATTATGAATATCTTTGATTAAAGCATTCTCATTATGAAGATCTTCTATAATAACATTCTCATTACAAATATCTTCAAGAAATGTAACTGCAAGATAACTCTCTCTGACCATGAAATAAAGACCGGTCCATCATGGCGTCCCGACTGATTTCCATAATTTCCTGTTCTTTGGGCACTGATGAGCACTATTTGTTGGCAAGATTTTGCCGTTAGTTCTACTTGCTTGTTTTGTCAGGCTCAGATAATCTGCTTTAGAGGATCTGTATAACTAATTGATTCAAACCAAAGCAAAGCCAACCCTTTCTACTGGCAGTATGCAAGGCTTAACACCATTGATTTGGGATACATTACTGGGTTCTATTTGTATTGACAATTTGCTGGTGTGGAAAGGTTCTGTCCTTGGTGTTGTGAGTGAGTGAATGAGGTGAAGTTAAAAGAAACAATATTTCAATCTCAGCGAAACCTTGGTATTGTGAGTGATTGAATGAGGTGAAGTTGAAAGAAACAATATTTCAGCCTTCAGTGAAACCTTGGTATTTTTAGTGAGTAAGTGAGTTGAAGTTAAAAGAAACAATATTTCAGCTTTCAGTGAAACCTTGGTATTGTGAGTGATTGAATGAAGTGAAGTTTAAAGAAATAATATTTCAGCCTTCAGTAAAAGCCATGGTATTGTGAATGAGTGAGTGAGTTGAAGTTTAAAGAAACAAAATTTCAGCCTTCAGTAGAAGCCACGGTATTGTGAGTGAGTGGGTGAGTGAGTTGAAGTATAACACTGCAATATTTCAGCCTTCACCGAATCTTGGTATTGTAAGTGAGTGATTGATTTGTAGTTTAACACCGCGAAGGAAATATTTCAGTCATTAGTTGTGGTCATGGTATTAGTTAGTCAATACCTTTGATGGTTGGGACATAGAACTTGGTCATGTCCAAACGCTTAGTTACGGGATTCTTTTTTTCTTTTGAAGGTTCTTTTCTATTGTAATGTATTAGGGTGTGAAGGTGTGAAGAGAGAAGAGATGGTGTCAGAGTGTTTTATGTTGCCTTCACTTAGTTTTTGGTGTAGGTCAAGGTAATCCATTCCTATGGTTTAAACGTAGAGGGGTGGTTTCTAAGTGTTTTGTAATGACATTGGACAAGGAACTATAGGCTATCAACGCTCTTTTCTATTGTGATGTTGAAGAATGGGTGTTAAAGTATGATGGTGTGAGCATACAAGAGATGGTGTTGCATGTTTGTTGTTGGCTACACTTGGTATTGGGTGTTAAAGTCATGGTAGTCGATACTTTTGATGGTCGAAAGTAAAGGCGTGGTGTTTAGTGTTTAGTGTTGGGCTTTCTTTCACAATAGATTAAGTTTTTTTTTGTCAACTAACCCAGTTTGTTATTGTCATGTAATTTGAGTTGAAGTTTCATGGAGTGAATGTACACATGGTGGTGTTCAAGTGTTTGTTATTGCCTTCATCTATTATGGAATAATGGTATTAAATAACAATGGTTATCTTGGTGTTATTTAATGGAATAAGAGTTAAATACTACAAATCTAATGATGGTTTTATGTTTTTGCTATGGTGAATTAAGAGTTTAATTCATGTTCATCAATTTAGAAATTATTTTTCTTAAATAAAGATGACTATCATTTATAGCATTCTTCAATAATACTTAGGAAAATATTCCTTACAAATATTAGAGTATCAGTGATTTGATCAACACACTAAGATTATGTCATCACTATTGCATTAAGTCAGTCAATATCTTGAATCTATCCAGAATTGATGAATCAACAAAACATAGTGTCTTCAGTAATGTTCTATTTGTATAGTTAATCACAACCTGTCTGTCAGAAATGTTCTTGATTGAACAATTGATATCCAACGTTATATATGAATGAAATTCAATACATTTGATACACATCAGATTTAGGACATTCACAAAGGGAGATGTTTTAGTACATTTTGTTGAAACGTTATTGTGGTGTAATGAGTGGGAGGTGTGAGACTGTGGATGGAGAGCGTAGAAAGTTGTGTACGTGCTGAGATGTGTGTTTAGTTTATTCATACGACGTGTTGTGTGTCATTAGTTCTTCCTTTGTAAGTTTGATTACCTTTGTTGTGATTGGGTTCCTATGGTTACGGGAACAAATATTGGTAAACAAAGCAAAGTGTGTTTGTTTGTAGTGCTCAGAATTGTGAAATGAGATATAACATTGTAATACTTGACTTACATTTCACACTATGTATCCTTTTTCAAAATATGTTGCGAGGTGAAAGTAAGGCAAATAAGATGGTGAAACTTTCATGATGTATCAACCATCTACCATTCCATGATGAATTCAGATAAATGATGTCATAAACATTCTAATTCTCATTTTATTTAACAACAGTGATTGTCATTTTATGTATTATTCTTATGATTTTCATTTCATATTGATTGTATCTTTGCTAAGAAACAAGCACTGGTTTGTTTATACACCTATTAACACTTATCATCTATACAAGTCAGAAATCGGACTCATAAACTAATTTGTTACCTTTTGCTTAAGATAAGGATAGAAAAACATTGTAGATATTCATATCATGTTGACTCTTCATTCTTTGAAAAACCAAATGGCTCTTTTTCAAAACCATAAACCATTATCAGCATCATGACCCTAATTAGCAGGTAAATGAACAGGTATGATCTTTTGTCATGTTCAATGAAAGTTCCTGTAAGAACTAAGCTATGAGACAGCCTGAAGCCTGAAGTGTGTTGATAGAGGCAGGATCTGGATTCTTTCAACATCCCCAAGTGGTTGGTTCCTTCCCCAGATACACGATGTACTGACTGCTGTCTGTGTAAACACTTTGAGGCTCAAAGCCGACCTGGTCGTCCATGCAGAAGTTATGGAATTGTGGAACCAGTGGAAAATCTTTTAGTAGATTTGGAGAAGGATATGTGATTGGTGCTACTGTATATGATAGGTTTAGATCCATTAGCCTGAATAAGGTACATAGCGTGCCACTGGCAGTGGTAATTGTTGCCATTGCAGCACTGTTGGAATATTCTCTTTGAAATAAGTTGACAATACTCCACTCATCACCTGAGTTGTATTATAAATGTAAGATATTTTTGTTGATACATGTTATAAAACCAACTCATTTTGTTTTTATCTGTTGAATACTGTTGTGTTAAACTTTGGATTTTTTTATAAATCTTTTTTTCTTTGATTCATCATACTTATTTGAAGAAAACAGATGACCTTCTTGCTTGAAAAGATGGAACCAAATTTCAAGTTACTCATGGTGGCTTAATTAATAGAACAGGGTTTTCAAACAGGATTTTAAATATACTTTTGGTGTTCTCGGACTTTCATGTAAGAAAGACATACAATCCATTAATAGAATGTATTGGTGATTTCCGAAAAGAAAAGAAAGAAAGAAGAAAACGACATACAATCTATAAAAAGAATTAAAGTTTTAGCATTCCAATTGTTTCTCAGTACAAATTATTTAAAACATATGTATTTATAAAACCTCTCTGGAGAAAAGGTTTAGGAACTAAGAATCTGGTTCAAAGTGAGTATTAGTAAGGCACTATAATCCGTGGAATACGGTTTATGATCAGTGGTGTGTGTGTGATGGTATTACTTCTGGTCTGAGAGAGAAGCGCTCCGAGCCATGACACATTGTTCTGATGCCTGCTTATGATACTGTAACTGGATTGTCGGATCAATCTGCAACCACTGGTATCTCTCTAAAACTGATTCTAGATGTCTCTCATATATGGAATTAAAAAATATTTTCCATGAGCTGAATTGGTGGTGTCAGAATAACCTGTATATTTTTTTATCAGACACCCAGACTATAGTGAATAATATTTTTAATCTTAAAAAGGTAAATCTTGATCTGAACTTACCTGGGTAACTAAAAAAATTGATTTCTGCTGTGAGCCCCATTCTTATAGTCAACATATTAATAGGTTTTGCAAATTATTTTTCAGAGACTAATTATAAGTTTAACTATTTAAAAAAAAAGGATTATGTTTGCTTTTGCCTTTATTCAATTCCTACGTGTCCATGAATGTTCTAGAATAGACTATCTGACTCACCAGTCACCACTCCTGTGAATAGATCTTGATCTGACTTATTTGAAAGCTTGAGTGTTAAACTTGGGTTTTACATTCTGTTTTATATTTTTACACAATTGCCTGAACAATTATGAGGTCTCCATTTATATTATTATCTTATATGAAAAAAGGTTGAATTTTCTACATTCAAATATGTAGAATCTTCTAATTCTTTGAGTATTTGCAATAGTACATCCATGTCACTTTGACTCTGCAGTTGAAAAGCTTGAACCAGAAAAAACACTACTTACAGTGACACCAATCAAGTTTTTTGCGCTGAGACACATCAAATTAAAAAGTGAACTTTATGGTTCAAGTGAGAGCTTCACATCGTTTAAAAAAACGAAAACGTAGATTGGCATCAAACCCTTTTCTTCTTATAACTTGAAGCAGTTTATAAAATCCTCTTATAAAAGTACTTCACGATCTAAGTGAACTTTACAATTTAAGTGTTCTTAACAATCAAGGTGAAAATGTCACCTTGTGTGTACAAGAACTACTACAAAACTTTAAATTGAAATTCAAGCAATAGTGTCATCATTCTGTCATAAAGTGTTTTACAATAACTTCATGAACAATCATAAACAATCTATAAAGTTTCTTAAAAATGTGATATGAAAAGTTATCCTCTATATTAACAAAATTTGCTTTTTAGCATCATCTTATTAGTAGTAATGACTTGACACTGTGCCACAAGATACCATTGTCAATCCCTGTGGCACTCTACCGGTATTCATATTTAGGGTACTTAGGTATGTTTTCGTAGGGAAATTAAGGGATCTCATGAAATGCTATAACCAAATTTGATTAATTGCTAGGCAATTTTCTATTCAAGAGAAAATGTCCTTAGCCAATACAGAAAGTTCAGTTATGTTAATCCATTTCGCTAACTCAAATGATTAAAAGATGTTCACAAAACTTTGTTGCGTATAGTTGTTAGTTTTTGCTTACAGCTTATTTAAAGATTAAAGAAAAATGGGTTAATTAATGAGATTTTTGCCTTCTGAAGAAAATACATTTTCCTTAAAGTACATGTAGTATAATGGGGTATATATTAAACATGAAAACATGCCAGGAAGCAATTGGAGATGATCAATTAAGTCTCAACCATCATCACTTCTTGAACAGATGTTCCAATTTGTTTGTTAGACACTATAATTTTAATACTTAATGTGTTATTATTATGGTACATTTCCATTTATTTTATCAATTTAGGAAGTGGGAGAGGAAGATAAAAGAGTTGTTTTAGCTCCTCAAAGCCTAAACATATTAAATGACACCTCATTTATGCTCTTCATTGAAACTTGATATATTCTGAACTGTTTAGAAATGGTTATTTTATTGATATTTTGTCAATGAAATGTCTTCACTAGGTGTCATGTTGACAAGATCTATAATGTGTCTTCACTAGGTGTCATGTTGACAAGATCTATAATGTGCCTTCACTAGGTGTTGACAAGATCTATAATGTGCCTTCACTAGGTGTCATGTTGACAAGATCTATAATGTCTTCACTAGGTGTCATATTGACAAGATCTATAATGTCTTCACTAGGTGTCATGTTGACAAGATCTATACTGTGTCTTCACTAGGTGTCATGTTGACAAGATCTATAATGTATCTTCACTAGGTGTCATGTTGACAACATCTATAATGTGTCTTCACTAGGCATAATGTTGACAAGATCTTTTATGTGTCATCGCTAAGTGTCATGTTGACAACATCTATAATTTGTCTTTACTAGGTGTCAAGTTGACAAGATTTATAATGTGTCTTCACTAGGTGTCATGTTGACAACATCTATAATGTGTCTTCACTAGGCATAATGTTGACAAGATCTTTTATGTGTCATCGCTAAGTGTCATGTTGACAACATCTATAATTTGTCTTTACTAGGTGTCAAGTTGACAAGATCTATAATGTGTCTTCACTAGGTGTCATGTTGACAACATCTATAATGTGTCTTCACTAGGCATAATGTTGACAAGATCTTTTATGTGTCTTCACTAGGTGTCATGTTGACAACATCTATAATTTGTCTTTACTAGGTGTCAAGTTGACAAGATCTATAATGTGTCTTCACTAGGTGTCATGTTGACAACATCTATAATGTGACGCAAGGTCTGTAAAATGTGTCTTCACTGGTTACCATGATCTATATTGTGTCCCTACTAAGTGTTATGTTGACAAAATCTAATGAGTCGTCTCTAGTTGCCATGTTGACAATATCAGTAATGTGTCTTCACAAGGTGTCATGTTGCCAAGATCTATTATGTGTCTTCACTAGGTGTCATGTTAACAATATTAGTAACACCTCTTCACTAGTTACCATGTTGACAACATTTTGAGAGACACTCCAAATGTGAACAAATGATTGAAATAAAATGACTGTCAATATAGAATTCTTCAAAAGCTAATGAAACTGCAATTGTTGCTTCGAAAAGTGCCAGCCCCAGTGGTTGGAAGGACTCTGTGACTTTTTACTTACTTATACTGCATAGAGCTGACTTCCTGTTGAGGAACAAAAATCAATAAGTATAGCTGTGTAAAGTAAGCAGTGCTAGTAACCTTTAATATGAGTTTCCATTAACATCATGTTCATTCTAGACATCAGGTTTTTAGCTCACCTTTACAAAGTAAATGTGAGCTTATGTCATGGCGCTTCGTCCGTCGTCCGTCTGTCTGTCCGTCCGTCCGTCTGTCCGTCCGTCCGTCTGTCCGTCCGTAAACTTTCACGAAAAAGACTACTCCTCCTAAACGAATTCAGATATCATTCTGAAATTGTAGTATGTTATACCCATGGTGATTCCTCACAGAAAGGTAGATGTTTCAGTTTTGAGAATCCAAGATGGCCGCCATGACAGCCATATTGAATTTTCAATTAGATTTCACGAAAAAGACTACTCCTCCTAAACAAATCCAGATATCATTCTGAAAATGTAGTATGTTATACCCATGGTGATTCCTCACAGAAAGGTAGACGTTTCAGTTTTGAGAATCCAAGATGGCCGCCATGGCAGCCATATTGATTTTTCAATTAGATTTCACGAAAAAGACTACTCCTCTTAAACAAATGCAGATATCATTTTGAAATTGTAGTATGTTATACCCATGGTGATTCCTCACAGAAAGGTAGACGTTTCAGTTTTGAGAATCCAAGATGGCCGCTAAGGCAGCCATATTGAATTTTCAATTAGATTTCAGGAAAAAGACTACTCCTCCTAAACGAATCCAGATATCATTCTCAAATTGTAGTATGTTATACCCATTGTGTTTCCTCACAGAAATGTAGACGTTTATATTTTGAGAATCCAAGATGGCCGCCATGGCAGCCATATTGAATTTTCAATTAGATTTCACGAAAAAGACTACTCCTCCTAAACGAATGCAGATATCATTCTGAAATTGTAGTATGTTATACCCATTGTGATTCCCCTCGGAACGGTAGACGTTTCAGTTTTGAGAATCCAAGATGGCCGCTATGGCAGCCATATTGAATTTTCAATTAGATTTCATGAAAAGACTACTCTTTCTAAACCAATCTAGATATCATTCTGAAATTGTATTATGTTATACCCATGGTGATTCCTCACAGAAAGGTAGACATTTCAGTTTTGAGAATCCAATATGGCCGCCATGACAGCCATATTGAATTTTCAATGAGATTTCACGAAAATGACTACTCCTCCTAAACGAATGCAGATATCATTCTGAAATTGTAGTATGTTATACCCATTGTGATTCCCCTCGGAACGGTAGACGTTTCAGTTTTGAGAATCCAAGATGGCCGCTATGGCAGCCATATTGAATTTTCAATTAGATTTCATGAAAAGACTACTCTTTCTAAACCAATCTAGATATCATTCTGAAATTGTAGTATGTTATAACTATGGTGATTCCGCACAGAAAGGTAGACGTTTCAGTTTTGAGAATCCAATATGGCCGCCATGACAGCCATATTGAATTTTCAATGAGATTTCACGAAAATGACTACTTCTCCTAAACCAATCTAGATATCATTTTCATATTGTAGTATGTTATACCTATAGTGATTCCTCCCACAAAGGTAGACGTTTCAGTTTTGAGAATCCAAGATGGCCGCGATAGCATCCATATTGACTTTTCAGCTGCAGATAACACATCATTATTACTAAATTTTAAGCTTTCATCAAGTGATCACTCGCACTATATAAATTCTCTAATTTGAACTTACTAATCATAATTTTATCTTGAATATAGAATATTTAAGATTGTCATGCAAGTTGTTCTATATTTTAAGTGTTTCTTAAACATTAAGATGAAAGACAAACATAATTAATTAATTTGTTTAAAATTTATGGCAACTAGCTGCAAAAACCCAATGACATTAAACATCATGTTAGATTTTGAACAATGGTATCTCCCTTTTATTCCTTTAAATACCACACATAAGGGGTCAACCAGAGTTCAGATATTTCTGTTGAGTCCACTATGTTGTCTAATACACATCCCAATACAGGCTGCTAGCATCATAGTGTCAGCTGCTAGTCTGTTGCATAATCAACCTGACCCAATTGATATGGTAGAGCATTATGCTATATGGCCATGTGTATGCAATAAGAGTTATGGAAATTAGACTTGTATTCTCATGACAGTGATATGTTCTTTCTAAGAATAACAACTTACACAAAACTTGTCACTTGTTCAGCACACTAGGATGCTTCTCCAAATATACGTACACAAAGCCCAATACACAAATTGCTACGCTCTCCTTAAGGATCTGGGGCTAGCAGCCCTGCCTGCTTGTATATTGCATAGTAATCCTGACCTAATTGATTAATAGAACATTATGGACTTTATGGAAAGTATAAAAATTGTCTTTATGAAAAGTATACTTGTATTCTATCAATAGTAATACTTTTTACAAATAACAATTTAAACAAGTCAAGAATCAGCTTTTGTGTACAACAATCTGCACGATGAGTTAATATTAACAAGTCAAGAATCTGCTTTTATGTTCAGTTATCTACATGATAAGTTAATGATAGAGGTATTTTGTATCAGGTTCCAGTTCCAATACCATGTGTTTTATAAATACCTGTAAAAATAAATGATAATTGTATCATGCTGAAGGGGTTCTGGGAACAACATGTCGTCATAGAAGTCATTATTTTTCAATTAGATTTCAGGCCAAGTACTACTCCTACTAAATCAATTAAGATATCATTCTGAAAAGTGAGTATTTTTTTATATAGTGATTCCTGACAAAGACGCATTTATTTTATTATCAAGAATCCAAGATGGTCAATATGTCAATTATATTGAATTTTCCATTAGATTTCATGAAATTCATTGAAAAGAATACATTTCCTGATCAATCAAATCAATGTCATTATATTTGTATTGATATGCTTGTTGTAATATTTATCAACACTATAAATACAGTTACAAAAAACTGTATGAATCATCTTTATCTGCGAACAGCCTGAAGCATGACTGTTTTAATAAATCCTTTCCGTTTTACATAATTCCTGACACTTCATATATATGGCAAATAACATAGCCAGTGAGGGATAAATATACATTTTATAATCATCTATATCTGATTACTGTCTGAACAATGATTATCTAGATAATTATAATGATCATTCAATTCAAACAAATCCTTTTCAAAAGCATTTAAAATGATTAAATTTGTTCACTCCCAACACTAACTGTTAGGTTTTTTAGTCCATTGTTCCCATGCAATTAATTTATTCCAAATTGAAAATTTTGGTTAATGAATAACAAATTATCTTTTATTTTGTTTGTCATGCTAATAAAAGATATCATTTAATATTCATCTTCAAAACTAATTGAACAGCTGTCTGAACAATTCTTTTTTTAGAAAGTCTTTCTCAACAATTCTCTCTGTTTGTTAAGATACTTCAATAAACATATTACTGAGTTGACCTCCAGATTATTTCCATTGCAAACCTCTCTTCTACCCCCACCCATTCTATCCCCCCTTTCCCTCCTCCCCTTTTTTTCTCCTGTCCTTCCATTGCAAACCTATCCCACATTCCTTCTATCCCCCTCCCCCCCAACCCCCCCAACCCCCCATCTATCCTTCCAGCCCCTCTCCTGCAACTCTCCTCTAAAGAGTATCTGTTTTGCATATTGAAATGAGGGGAGGACATTCACTATATGGAATAACAGTAAGTTACATAAGAGGATAAGTTACATAAGCTACATGCAGGTGCAAGAGGTCATCATAGGTCATCATATCTAGTAATTAGCATAAACCCCCATGTTGCTAGCCTATTCTGACCAATCAGATTGCACTAACATAGGTCAAGATTTAAGATATTCAGAAATCTTCAGTTAGAATTACATGAGACATTGACCTGGACAGTTTACTTTGGCAATTGGACCTATCACTAGCTGAATTTGTGATTTGTGTCAGAGTGATATATTCCAAATGTTTATGTGCATCATTTTTTTAGTTCTTTGGAAGTTGAGAGTGTGACTAAATGAATACTCCTAAACCAATCAAGATATCATAATGAAATTAATACAGATGCCCACATAAAAGTAGCATTTTGAAGATTAAAAAGTCCAAGATGGTCACCAATTTAGCCATAGATATACAAAAATGTTATACAAAAACCTACTGCTTGTTAACAAATCATGATTATATCATTCTTGTATTAATGTTTGTTCAAACTCTAGTGGTTTCCAACAGAAGAATAGCATTTTAAAAGATAAAAAAATCATGATGGCAGCCATAATCAATTATCATATAAAAGATGATTACACAATTCAACCATATTACCACATCATTCATTTTAAGGTGAGCTTCTGTACCCTCGGTACTTTTATTATATGCTGGCCTACATCTGATTTGAATTTTCTCTATTCACTGATGCCGAAGGCACTAACAGCCCACTCATCAGTGTGTCACGTTTCAATTCATAAAGATAATGCAAATCTCTATTGGGACTTTGTGCACTCAAATGATTTATTGCTTCATCGAGTTATAAAAATGATGTTATTAGAATTCAATTGGTTCATTATTGTTTATTTGATTTGGACATCAAGTTTCAATGAGCAAAACTATTGAAATAATATCATCCTTGAGTATTTAAAAAAATTTAATCATATTTTTGTACAATCTATTATAATATTGAACCAATTTGAAAAAAATAATAACCATGCCATTGGTACAAATTCAATTCAATGAATGTTAATTCAATAAACTTTGATTAGTTTTAATAAAAAAAAAATAATTATGAAATTAACGGTTATGTGCTGACCTTGATTTTACAAACTTTTATTGGATTTGCATGCTTCAGGTTGCAGTTAATAGAAACTAATGTAATCACATCCTTATTGTATGTGGCATTTCATAGATTATTTGAAATCTTATTTTTCAACCTAAATGTGGGTTAAGATACATTATCTTTTCATATTATCCAAAACTATGATATATTATTTGAATGAAGACAGATGTAATTATAAAGATTTAAAGTCATGATAAGAAGTTATGAACTTTGACAGATTTTCTTTGGGACACAATTTAGCATCCGATTCTGTCTAACAGACAATCATGTACAGACAGGCAGCCATTTTGAAGACTTCTTACCTCATACTTACCTGCCATCATGTGGTTGTATCTCATCACCTTGTGCGGAGTTTACATTGGCTTTGTTTATCAACCAGCAGGCTGGTGTATACAGGCTCAACTGTTGGGAAACATGGTGCTCTTATGACCCTCTAGAGCTACTTTTGGTATGCAACCTTGGCTGTCTGCAGCATGGACGGTATTAATGAACGATCAAAGGTGTGTTCTAGGAATGCTTAGCTTAAGACATTTCAAAATGATGTTTGATGGGCACAATCTGAAAATGCTTTAATCCATGTGGTACCAACCGTTTTAGAGAACTTGAGAAAAGGGGGCATGAGGAAAGGGTCAGATTGAGGTGTTTTGGAGGGAGGCTTAGCTGAGAAGGAACATTCGTTGTGGATTCCCACACCCCCTACCTGAACTTTTCACATCTGTCTTACGCTTTAGTAGATAGAATTAAAACAAATACTGTAATTGAAACATGTTCAGAAATGCAAGCCAAACTGTGATTCTAAAGTGCATGGCAGCTAGTTCTATTGAAACTCTCCGACAGACACCTCAGACCAAATCCATGATGATGATATTATGGCAAGACTGAATCTGCGATTCAGAAATTCTGACAGACAGCTAAACTGTGAGATAAGATGGTGATCATATTACTAGACTAGTGAAGGAGAACATTAGGACAACGGCCAGAGAAATGAGCAGTAGATGAAATGCTGTTATCACTCACTTCTGTTTCTTGTTAGCCGCTAGATAGGTTAATCCAGAGTGGTGTCCCTTGAGACCCAGCTAATAAATGGAGGACATTGGTAAAGCCTTGCATCAGACTCTGGCATTTCCTGACTCCTTGACTTCATCTCGTGACGGCCTGGCTTGACCAACACCACTGGTCTGCTAACCTTAATTTCAAGCTCTCTGCCTTTTACCGTAGATCACATAGTGAATGGTAGTGATGAGGCTAACCTTGATTTCAAGCTCTCTGGCTTTTACCATATTTCAAAAACAGAATGATCTTGCTTGATAACTTTAATTTCCTGATGCCTCAGCACCTTGCTGGATTGATAACCCTCAGGTTGATGGTTAGTTCTGTATCTACATGATGAATATCAAAGTAAATTGAACTTGATAATAAATGTTTTGCTTTTGATTTGTATTTCGTAACAATTCATGGGAAGACCAATGGTTGGGTCAGCATCTTCTTGATAGATTGTTTTTCATTGAATAAATGTTTCACTCTTTGATAGTATCTTCCGATTATATGATAAATGCTTTTGTTTGCGACTTTAATTTCCTGACATGTCACTGCCTCCCTCAACTGATACCTCTATTGAAAGCTTTCTGGCAGCTACTGTATTTCATATGATAAACGCTCTTGCTTTAATACCTTAGTTCATAAAACCTACAGAAAATCTTCCTCCTAAATTACACCTTTCGCAAATATTTCAGAATGAGCATGCTTTTCATTAGAAATTGTGACTATAGATCATTGTCGATGGACGTTTCATAGGAAATAGACTCATGGGCACTTTTATTATGGTAAATACGTTTTTCCCAATAACTTGGAAAATACGGTCGCTTGCCACACATATTCTGTGTAAATTGTGTTAAAGCTTCGCATCCCTCCCCAGAGAACTTAAGTCTGGAAGAAATGGGTCTTAAGGGTCTGATTCCAACATCCAGCAAATCTGTCCCCATGGCAACCACAACGCTGAAGTGTTTTCTGGAATTGGTATTTTGCCTTGTTTGTTTTCATCATTCATTGCCGTTGTCTCTGTAGGGTTTGTCAAAGAGATTTGTGTCATCCGTTTATCTGCCTCGGACAGTATAAGCCTTTCATCTCGGCATCAAACACTGCCCATCATTTTCCTACCAGTCAGTCTTGCATTGTTAATGATTCTGAATTTATAAATTCAATATTTCCTTGTTTCTCCGACAAAAGAATATCAATAATTTGATTACTTTTGAATGTATATACATTTTCATGACAATAAATGTTGATCATCTTTCATCTTGCCTTCAGTATATCTTCTTTATATTTAGATATTGATAAATTATCCCTAGTAGAGGATAGGAATAATTATCTTTGTTAAACTTGGTTTAAATCAATATGCTATGTCAAATATACACTTAAACATATTAAAGTTATATAGAAACTTTTACTGAATCCTCTTATGCTTCTGAAAGGCTTGAGTTATGCATCAGATATGACTTGATAGCATAGCTTTGTTTTATATTATTGTTTTAATCAAGACCTAACTGTGATTATCAGTGACATTTGTTTATTAGTGAAGTAGTTCCTCCTATTGATAAACATTCCAGGACTGAACATAATGGATACTTTATTACTTGTCAAACTATTACCAAATCATTCAACAAGGCTCAACTTTATTCATCTGGATATTCCAGGTATCCATAATCTTTTAAATCAATAGAGTTTTTAAACGGTTGTAAAATGGAAAAACCTGACAGCTTGTCATCTCTGAATCTGGTCAAGAATAAAACCTCACACAGAGGAAAGGACTGTTTCAGGATCCGTCCCTTCTCTTCTGATTGTCTCATTTGATTCCCTTCAATCGTTTGGCCGGTGGAAACGCAATAAGATCCGTCAGACCCCTGGACAGATCATTGGGTCTGTCGGCCTTCGCTGCAGTTATATTGCAGTATTGTGATTAAAAATCAATTTCTCGCTCATAGTCTATGTTGATCCCGTCGGGGAGAAATAGATTCGGCTTTTGTGACCATTGGTTACAGCTCACGCTAGCATCAGTCTAGTATCGGTCTAGTATCGGTCTAGTATCGGCCTAGTATCGGTCTAGTATCGGTCTAGTATCAGTCTAGTATCGGTCTAGTATCAGGCTAGTATCGGTCTAGTATCAGTCTAGTATTGGTCTCTGTAAGTCTAGTATAAGTCTAGTATCAGGCTAGTATCGGTCTAGTATCGGTCTGGTATCAGTCTAGCATCGGGCTAGTATCGGGCTAGAATCAGTCTAGCATCAGTCTAGCATCAGTCTAGCATCAGTCTAGCATCGGGCTAGCATCAGGTTAGCATCGGGCTAGTTTCAGTCTAGTATCAGTCTAGTTTCAGTCTAGTATCGGTCTAGTTTCAGTCTAGCATCAGTCTAGCATCGGTCTAGTATCAGTCTAGCATCGGTCTAGCATCAGTCTAGCATCAGTCTAGCATCAGTCTAGCATCGGTCTAGTATCAGTCTAGTATCGGTCTAGTTTCAGTCTAGTATCAGTCTAGTTTCAGTCTAGTATCGGTCTAGTTTCAGTCTAGCATCAGTCTAGCATCGGTCTAGTATCAGTCTAGTATCGGTCTAGTTTCAGTCTAGTATCAGTCTAGTTTCAGTCTAGTATCGGTCTAGTTTCAGTCTAGCATCAGTCTAGCATCGGTCTAGTATCAGTCTAGTATCGGTCTAGTTTCAGTCTAGTATCAGTCTAGTTTCAGTCTAGTATCGGTCTAGTTTCAGTCTAGTATCAGTCTAGTTTCAGTCTAGTATCGGTCTAGTTTCAGTCTAGTATCAGTCTAGTTTCAGTCTAGTATCGGTCTAGTTTCAGTCTAGTATCAGTCTAGTTTCAGTCTAGTATCAGTCTAGTTTCAGTCTAGTATCAGTCTAGTAGCAGTCTAGTATCAGTCAGACAATCAACGACCCGGTGGATGAGATCTCCTGTCAGTGCCTCAATACTCTCTGTCCCGTCCCACATTGATACACTTGCGCTAGGACGGAGGATGCACAGCGGAATCGAGAGATCGCCGAATACTCTGTAGATGTTGATGACTATGCTAATTGAGGTGCTACCAATAAGTAGTTTGGTTATCTTTGTTATAATAATATCTTATATTATCTTCAGCGACAGATCTAGGAGTTGTTTTGATAGAGGGTTTGGATTGGTTTTGGTAGATGGAGATCACCTTTTGAATTTTAAGATATCTGTAATTGATTCTCAACTGAGAAATGATTCATTTTATTTGCCATCATCAATAATTTACTCAACAGTAAGGAACAGAAAATCAACATTTTTAAGGTAGACATCTTGCAATTTGGCTATCAGAATTAATCATCACTAATTTACTAAACAGTGCAAAAAAGAAAATCAACATTTTTAATGAAGATTTTGAAGCTTCAAGTCCTGCTTTTAAACCAAACATGCTAAAGAAGTTGTCATTACAGTGAAGGGAGGAAGAATTAACACGAGAGCCCCATGATATAAGCCCGAAGCACCATTGCTACTGTCGCTGAAGGGAGCCAGTAACACAGCATGCTCCAGCAGTGGTGAAGAGATCACCAATTTACTGGGCTGGATGCAGATACTAATTGCTGTGTACACATGAGATCCCTTGATTATGTTTCTTCAAGAAATACGGGATAAATTGTGATTGGGAGATATCAATTCATTACACGAACTTGATTCGTTATAGAAAGAAAGAGCAAGTGTACTAATTTCTAATTACAATAAAAAAGTTTAAATTTAGGAATCTTATTTTTTTAACTAGTGATGCAATTTATTTAATTATTGCTGCTCTAAATGATTTCAATATTTCTTCATTTCACTACCAGAGATATGAGCTAAGGCCTTCTCTCTCACTTTCACTGTTTCCACCAGTTATATCACTCCTTACAAAAAAATGGAAACTTTCGATGGGATATCTTATATCTTTGGGGCTCAAAGTTTGAACATTACAAGGTTATTTCTCTGATAAAGTGACATAATATATCCTTTTGAAGTCAAGCGTACAATGTACGGATCGTACAATATTTGATAGGTGAACTTGCAGAAACTTTCAACAGTTACAAGTGTCTTTGTGACAATGCAGGATTTGTTAGCAACATGACCAATCTACCAACGTTCTCCATAAATCATTGAGACCATTCCCAAGATATCTGTAAATTTGCAGGAATCGTTTGAGCCATTTTGAGTAAGCCCAAGATAGTCTTCCAGAGCTTTGGCGTTATTGGCAAACTGTCAGCGGTGAGGTGAGTGGTGACAAGCTATGATCTGATTATCGCTTGCAAACTGAGCGGGGAGTTCAGGAGAAGAGGTGGTCGTCTTTGTCCCGACCAGACTACACTTACATAAAGTGGTCTGCACACTCACTCTAACATACTGGCGGTGGAGGAACAGCAAGCTATGAACTTGATGATGACAAGGTTTAAGGTTTTCAATGATGAATGATGGTAGAGGTATTGGACATTTTTGTTTTGGTGATGGGTATGACGAATAAACTGAGATAAGGTGATGATGATGATGATGATGATGATGATGATGATGATGATGATGATGATCGGAGATTCCGGGGGTATATTGTTTTTCACCTGTCCGTCTGTCCGTCCGTCCGTCCGTCCGTCCGTCTGTCCGTTTGTCCACAAAAACTTTAACCTTGGTCATAACTTTTGATTGGTCAGAGCTAGGTCTTTGATACTTGACATATGCATTCGGGGGCATTCGTGTTTCACAAACACATCTTGTTGTTTTAGTGATGGATATGACGAACAAACTGAGATTAGTTTATTATGGTGATGGTGATGATCTATGAACTTGATGATGACAAGGTTTAGAGGTTTTGAATGATGAATGATGGTAACTGTTTTGGAAATTTTGTTATGGTGATGGGTATGACAAATTATCTGAGATTAGATGATGATGATGATTATGATGATCTATGAACATGATGATGGCAAGGTTTAAAGGATTTTTAATGTAAATGATGGTAAAGGTACTGGAAATTTTTTTATGGTGATGTGATTATGACGAATGATCTGAGATTAGATGATGATGATGATGATGATGATGATGATGATGATGATGATGATGATGATGATGATGATGATGATGATGATGACGGTTATGGTGATGGTGATGGTGATGGTGATGGTGATGGTGATGGTGATGGTGATGGTGATGGTGCTGGTGCTGGTGATGGAGTTCTTGAAGATATATCAAGTGGCTCTAGGGACCCTCAGCATGATAATCAAAACTTAATTTGAATGTAATGATAGCTAAAATGATAACATCGTTATGCAATGTTGATATTGATATTAGGGATAATGAGTATCATTTTGGTGAGGTTGTCAATAAAAATTATGCTAAAGGTGACATTGTCATTAAATACAATATTGATGATGATGATGGAAATGATGATAATGATGGAAATGATGATGATGGAAATGATGATGATGGAAATGATAATAATGCAAATGATGAAACTGATGATGATGATTAATGGCAATGTTTACAATGAGACTCCAGGCCATCAGTAATACGAGGACAACAAAGTGAATAAACGGGCAGCAACATCCTTGCCATCAGGATCAGCAATCATACTTATATGGACATTATGAGGATGATTGATGCTTCACCCCGATGCGGTATAATCAATACATTATCATGTTGCAACACCAAACACTTCAGGAGACGGTTCTAACACCCACACAGCACCATCGACACCTACACAGGTTGTTTTATCAATATCATGTTGTGTCATTATTGACACTTACACTTGCTAATGTCAACATGGAAATGAAAAACATTGACAATACGATGTGATGATGTGGGTATAACTTGATTACATCTAACCTTTTGTTGGTAGTGCTAGATTTATCAAAGGTTCTCTGTGCTTGGCTGGGATGTTTGCTGTCAACCCAGTCAAGTAATCAAGATGCCCACTACTATCAATTAACCCACAGCTATAACATATGTTTGTTGTCAAGATGTTGTTTTGTCAATAGTAACAATATAAACAATAAATGTTTGTAAACAACTCAAGAAGTAGCCACCAAAAAGTGAACTTTGAAAATATAGGTCCTGTATTGGTTATGTGAGATTCATCCAAGTAGTGCTTAATGCTGAGGACAGACAGACAGACAGACAGACAGACAGACAGACAGACAGACAGACAGACAGACAGACAGACAGACAGACAGACAGACAGACAGACAGACAGACATGGTCATGACATCAGACAGATCAGATACTGTGAGTACATAGCCAACAAAAATACAGATAATTGAGTACAAAAGGATAAGTTTTAAAGGATTCTTAAGTGCACAATATAATTTTAAGCTGACGTATTTGCCTTACCATTTTCAGTTGCTGTTTCAGATATGTTACAACCCCTACAATACGGAAAACTATTTGTCCGAAGATATGTATTCCAAGATTATCAGGTGGTCTATAAGTTATCAAAAGCAACAATGCACACTTACGAGAATCTTGTAATGCTTAAGCCACTACGACTCTATAAATTAACAGATGTTATTTGAACTTGTTTCTTTTTTGTCCTGACTTGACCTGCTGCTAATGGCTGAAATACTCGTAAATGACCACTACCTTGCAACAAAATATAACATCTTGGATAACATAAAGAATAACTATTCCCTGGAAACCTCTTTGAACATCCAACTCATCTCTAACTGATCTTGGTGAGCTTGTACAGAAGCACTTTGTTAATCTACAGAGAATACATTTCAATGAAAATTATCCATTTTCCGTTCTTGTTTCGGTTTCTTCTTCCTACATGAAATGTTATGTTTTCTTTGATATTCCGAGTTGATATGCGCTTGTTAGACTCCACTACAACTCCATTACCAATCCATGCGAGCTGGCGGAGATCAAACATGCTCGTCTAGCTTCATTAGCTTATATAATGGACAAATATTATCATTAGCTAAGATAGCAAGATGTCACATAAGAAACAGCTCTGCAGGTTTACAATCATTTCGTTAAGGAGAGTTTCTGAAATTAGTTTTGAACTTTAATTATCAAGAGTTTTTTAAATAATTCAGTCAGATAATTGCTTGTTTTTTGGCAATGTTATTTTTCATAATTTCTCTTGGACCATTTATTTGCAGTTTCTTGATATTAACTTCATCATCTTATGTTATACAACTTGTGATTTCTGTTTTATAGCAGATCGGAATGGTTTGACAGTAATTTGTCAATAAGATATATATATAATAATACTTTTATCATCATTATACCCTTTAAGGAAGAATTTTCATAGGTGTCAATTCTTGGAATTTATGTTCAAGGTTCCTGTTGTGTATCAAAAAGCAGATTCTTAACCATTCCACTTTAGTAGTGATTACTGTAGTACCCTCACTCTCCTCATTTTATTAGCTGGTCTACCATTAAGTTTTGAAAAATTTCATTTTGAAATTATTTTTAAAAAATGTAGTTTTAAACAATATCATTTTGAAATAATTTTTCTTAAATGGAGTTTTATACAATATCATTTTGAATTTAAAAAAAAAAAAAGTTTTTACAACGAAGAGTATGATTCATGTTAAGGTTGATGGACAATAACAGGGTTTGTATCATTTATCTTAATGATTGAAGTTTGGGGTCACCTAGCCATGGGACATGTTCTAATGGGTGGAAATCAGTGATAGCGATTGTTTGTGATCTATGACTCATCTCATGACTCAAATGGGACAATGATCTTCATGATAACTCATATCTTCAGGCTTAATTGTACTACTCTTTAATATTTAAAAAATCCATTCCTCTTTGAAAATCAAAGGGTGTTTCTTTCAAGATAATGTTTTTAAAAGGCCACCATGCCCTTTAGTAATTTATACTAGCTTAATGTTTTGGTATCATGTTACAAAAATGTATTAAATTTTCTTAAGAGACAATTGATTTTTTGGAATAAATATCTTACTTTGGAATTCAAGCCTTTTAATGTTTTGGTATGACTTTTTTATATATTTTTTTATTAGTTTATATTAATTGAAAAATTCAATTATTGATGTGTAGTTGTCTTGTGTCAATATTATCAATATCAGTATTCATACTTATTCAATACTGAGCAAGCATTCCTTACTTATAACATATTTAAAACTATTCTCTCTGAAATCTTTATTTCTAAAAAACTGAATTCAGGGACCTATACTATTGTATCACTATCTATTTATACTGTACAATGGAACAAGAAGGATATGGAAAATATGCAGGTAGAATACCATTCTTAGATGGGCAAGTAAATGGTTGAATAATTGTTGAGTTGGAGTTTAATCCTTGGGCAACATTTCAGCCATACATAAGCGGGGCCAATGGTTAAAGAAAAGGTTGAAATAATGTGATCACTTAATTCTCATGATGTGTTAAATAACTCCCCTAAATTCAAACAGGTGAGCACAGGTATTTCCTTAATTCCTTTTTAAACCGAATGATAAGGATGTCAAAGTGGTCAAAGTGATGTGATCAAAGTGAATAGGTCTTCTGAAATTGACTAGGTAATATTCCTTAACGTCTTTATAACTATCTTTTTGTCGGTATGTGTTATTGAATGTTTCAACCATTATTGAATACAAAATGTTGGCCCGTTTAGGTTAAGGTTGGAAGCAATGGTTGTGTGTGTTGTGTGAAGTCACCAGCTTTGACAGGCCATGCAGTAGCATAATCCCCATGTATTGGTTAATGGAATTGGGATTAAGGTTCTGAGCGTAGTGTTCGAGTTATCACCAACAAGCATATTTCTATGAAAGCTGGTTATTTTTTTATGATAATGGTTTTGAAAACATGATCAATTTCTCCTAGTTTTAATTTGTCTGTGTCCTTCCCTAGCAGTTGAAAGCAACAAGATGTGAATGTCCATGTTTTAGGGCTTTGAATTTGTTTGATAATTTTTCATACAAGACTATTTTTCATGTACAATAACAATGGTTAGAAGGTGAAGAACATGACTGTAAATTGTTAGTTTTATTTGAGTGTTGCAAATGATTATAAAACAGAGATCAAAATTTGATTAAGCAAAATGATATTACATAATATTAACTAAAGTACAAGGAAGACGCAGATTACAACAACCTGACATAGGAGTTGGATAGTGATGATGTTAAGGATATGTTCCGCTGTGTCAGATGTTCTTCAAGAATAAACACTGGGAAGTGATAATGCTGAAATATATATATATATATAAAATGCATTGAATATAATATTATGATAAAGCAGGTTTCATTCATTGCTCTAGCATTATAGGGCAATGAATCTAGCATCCAAACACTGTAGTTGGAGTAGTGAATGTTATGAATATTTGCACTGTTGTTCGAGTTGTAAATGTTAAGGATATTCACTGTAGTACCATGTTTCAGTTCATGGTCAACACACAGGGCAAGGAATCTAGGACCCAAGCACTGTTAAGCTCGTTGTGTGATTGTTAAGGATATTCACTGTAGTACCATGTTTTATTTCATGGTCAACACACAGGGCAAGGAATCTAGGACCCAAGCACTGTTAAGCTCGATGTGTGATTGTTAAGGATATTCACTGTAGTACCATGTTTTATTTCATGGTCAACACACAGGGCAAGGAATCTAGGACCAAAGCACTGTTAAGCTCGATGTGTGATTGTTAAGGATATTCACTGTAGTACCATGTTTTATTTCATGGTCAACACACAGGGCAAGGAATCTAGGACCCAAGCACTGTGAAGCTCGATGTGTGATTGTTAAGGATATTCACTGTAGTACCATGTTTTATTTCATGGTCAACACACAGGGCAAGGAATCTAGGACCAAAGCACTGTTAAGCTCGATGTGTGATTGTTAAGGATATTCACTGTAGTACCATGTTTTATTTCATGGTCAACACACAGGGCAAGGAATCTAGGACCCAAGCACTGTGAAGCTTGATGTGTGATTGTTAAGGATATTCACTGTAGTACCATGTTTTATTTCATGGTCAACACACAGGGCAAGGAATCTAGGACCCAAGCACTGTTAAGCTCGATGTGTGATTGTTAAGGATATTCACTGTAGTACCATGTTTCATTTCATGGTCAACAATAGGGCAAGGAATCTAGGACCCAAGCACTGTAGTTGGAGTTGTGATTGTTAAGGATATTCACTGTAGTACCATGTTTCATTTCATGGTCAACATACAGGGCAAGGAATCTAGGACCAAAGCACTGTTAAGCTCGATGTGTGATTGTTAAGAATATTCACTGTAGTACCATGTTTTATTTCATGGTCAACACACAGGGCAAGGAATCTAGGACCAAAGCACTGTTAAGCTCGATGTGTGATTGTTAAGGATATTCACTGTAGTACCATGTTTCATTTCATGGTCAACATACAGGGCAAGGCATCTAGGACCCAAGCACTGGAGTTGGAGTTGTGAATGTTATGAATATTCACTGTAGTACCATGTTTCATTTCATGGTCAACAGTAGGGCAAGGAATCTAGGACCCAAGCACTGTAGTTGGAGTTGTGATTGTTAAGGATATTCACTGTAGTACCATGTTTCATTTCATGGTCAACATACAGGGCAAGGAATCTAGGACCCAAGCACTGTAGTTGGAGTTGTGAATGTTATGAATATTCACTGTAGTACCATGTTTCATTTCATGGTCAACAATAGGGCAAGGAATCTAGGACCCAAGCACTGTAGTTCGAGTTGTGATTGTTAAGGATATTCACTGTAGTACCATGTTTAATTTCATGGTCAACATACAGGGTAAGGAATCTAGGACCCAAGCACTGTTAAGTTCGAGTTTTGATTATTAAGAATATTCACTGTAGTACCATGTTTCATTTCATGGTCAACACACAGGGCAAGGAATCTAGGACCCAAGCACTGTTAAGTTCGAGTTGTGATTGTTAAGAATATTCACTGTAGTACCATGTTTAATTTCATGGTCAACATACAGGGTAAGGAATCTAGGACCCAAATCCAAGTTGTGAATGTTGTGGCCATGTTTGGCTATGTGGAGGTGTTGTACCAGTGAGATTGGATTACTGTCTGACACGTGGTCACGTCCTGACATTGCATCTCACACCTAGCTCTCGACCAATCAAATTAGTGCTGGACTTCATACTGCGGGATTAATGCTGTTAACACCTTCAACTCAATCAATTAGAAATTCATTTCATATTTAATCTCATGTTCACACTTAGTATATCCTTTTCTCACACTTAATTCATCTCTCAGACTAAATCAATGTATGTTTGTGATTATTCCCTCCAATATCTGCACTTTGGTCCACATGAGCATTGTTTGTCAGTTGGTTGTATAAGTTCAATATATATGGGAGTGTCCGAAGAATGAAGCTGTTAATGTAATCAGCAAGGCTTTTATCATGGCCGACTTTACTAACAATGTTTTCCTGGCACATTTGTTCATATTATTAGTGACTTTACAATCAGCATATTGAATATAAATATGTTTTTCCTTGGAGAGCACATTGAGTATGCAAGCACTTGATGTATTAGAGTAAAAAGTGCACAATTTGCATTATTTGTACTTGGAGTGTAAGTTGGATTCTTTTACATGAGCAAGAAGTTTATACAGGATCCAATGTAATTAAAGGATCACCTCGGGTATGTGAGCACTTCAGATTTAAGTGTTCTTGGAGATCAAGTGATACTACTGGCTACTGAAAAGTCACAGAATTACTGCAAGGAAAAGGCATTACAATTGCATAAGTATTTAAAAAAAATTAGATCAAACAATTCACAACTGGAAATTCCATTTTAGGCATCTTTGTCTCTTAGATAATAATAAAAAAGGGGACACTGGGTTGGAAGGGATGCCCAATCATTGAAATGAATAAGTGTCTAATTATTTATCAAAAGGAACAAAGGGGAGGGGGGTGTCAGTTATTGGAAGGGGATGCTGGTTTTAGGGAGCTTATAGGACGGGGAAGCTTATTCTACGATGAAGAACATAGTCGTCACATGTCAAACCTTTGAAAAGGAAGTCACGACCAACGTGGTGGCTTTGTGAGTGTCCGTCTTCAAGATTTCTATTCTGTGTATTGACTAGTTACCAACCAAGCAGTTAATCATGAACAGTCCATGATAAATCTTAAGATAACATTAAATGTTTTTCCGTTACTACGCTTTAGTTTCCTGTATTGAGAAAGATGAAGTGGTAGAAATGATAGAGTGAAGTGACGGATACCAAGTTGGTGCCAACACAATGTATGGTACTTCGCTTTAGTATGAGGCATGCATATTTCCAAAGATATCATTAAAAAATGTCCAATTTTCAATCTATGATGTAGGATTACTTTATTTACAAAAGAGTGTAGCTGGATGAAGAAATTACAAGGCATGTTGCTTAGTTATACTTAAAGCTACCACTAATGGCTGAAATATTGCCATAGCGATGCTAAACAATAACTCAATAATACAGTACACCTATGAGGCTACATCACATGCCAGGGACTTGCAGTCTGTGACAGTTGTGATATCAATGTCAACTTCTTTGAGAGGCATTTTAGAAGTTGGAATGACAATAATGCTGAGGAATATATGGATGACAACATCTTTCTTCATTAATGACACAAGAATCTGTGTCGAAATGTCGCATACAATGAAGAAAGAAATTGTCATCCATATATTCCTCAGCATTATTGATATGAATGTCACCTTTAGTGTATATACAGTGTTTCTCACACAAGACCTTTTTCCTAGTGATCATATTTTCATACAAAATAGCAAAATTCCTACTGATTCCCTACCTACATTTGATAACCAACTGCTGTTAACATTTCACAATTATATGAAGAGTCTATACAAAGTAACTCATATCTATGAGAAGGGATGGAATAATAAAGGTTGATGTTTTCCTTTTTAACATCTCTTTGTCACTAAGAATCAACCTGTTTTCTGATACTTCCATGACAAGGGGTAACTGAAAAACTGTCCACATTCGACATTACACATTGGAATGTCAGCAAAGTAACCTATTTTCCAGGTGATATCTGTACTCAAAATCTCTCAGTGTATCAGGTTTCCATTCAGAGTCACAAAAAAACAGGAGTGAGTGCTTCAGTGATATCTACACCTATGATCTGCAAGTGTCTCAGGTTTTCACAAAAACCGACCCCTCTTTGAGGTGATACCTGGCTGGGTATAAGGGACCTGCCTACTGGAACTAATATGTGAATCTTCACCACCAGATATGCTGGTCTAACTGTCCTTGTCTCAGTGTCGAGCAGAGTGGTCAGCAGTGATTTTACTGAAATTTCCCCTCTCTTATATGGCTTTGTGTCTTCTTTTCCATTTAAAAACAACTGTTTGGAATCATGAAGCGAAATAAGATGAATTAAGCTGAGCAGAGTTATTACAATGCCTGTACCATTTTCAGTCCATTTTGTTACACCTGCACAAAGACTAAGAAGATCTTAATGCAATGTTTAGAACAAAACATCAGCTAGACTACACTTCATCAAGCTTTGAAAGTCTCTGAGATCCTTGAGAAAGCTGTGGCGGACCAACCAATAGATAAGCCTCCAGAACCAGAGTTGTCTAGGTCACATACATTTATTCATTTACCTACATGTGTTGGCGCACTTTCGTACAATTTCGGTTGGTAAGCTTTCAAATGTCAAAGAAGAACTGCATTACCCTCAAAGATGAATTGTGTTGGAGGTATCATGCAGCTTTGTAATCAAAGTCGGGTCCTTACCCACACCAAATGAAATTTGGGCAAGGCTGGTATAAAACCTAACATGGTACAATTTTAGGAATAATCAACTTCCCGTTCATGTGTTGTTATTAATTACAAGAATTGAAGCTTGAGAAAATCAATGTATAATCAGAAACCCTTTGTTTCAGAAATTAAAGACATCTTCAAACTATATAATTCATCAGAACAAAGATATCTATGATAAATCAGAAGTCAAGATTTTCTCTCATATATCTCATACATTGAATATACATTGTACATCCAGAAACCTAATGTTCCTGAAGGCATGGTGAAAAAGTGCCAACACACTTGATCATTTCTAGGAATAAAAACATCCTTTGTCAAAAATTTCATCAAGCATCATGTGTGAACTCAGCCTGCAATCATAGATGCTGCTCCAAGTACACATGTGGACTATACATTGATCTGCTATTGACTCTTGTGTCAGACAAATCCATTGATCCGCTATTGACTCTATGTCATGGCCGCCGCTTGCAGTTACACAATTGATCCTGATGTCAGAGCTAGTATTCAGCTCTCGTGTCAACCTGAATTACAATTGATTTGTTCCTCAACTTTAATAATTCAGAAAGGCAACATTTAATGATGATTCGGGTTTTGCTTTAAACATTGGTTGACCTGTTTTAACCTGTGTGATCTGTGTATCTGTTTGATCAATCCTTGATGAATTGTTCCTGGAATCTAGATGCCTGCTGTTTTCATTGCAAGGAACTGTGTTTATTGTTTCATCCATCTTTTATGATACACTTTTATTTTCTGGACTTATTCCTGTGTGTCTAGGAATGGATGAACCCAAATTTCATTAACACTGTTGCTCCTGAATTCATTCTCCTCGCCGGTTTTTACTGGTTAATGCGTCATTGCCTTTGACTTTAGATAGCTGATGAAGAACATTATTAGAGGAGAAGGAGTAAACATACTTTTACATCATTGTAGGACAGTGTATTAGGTCACTATGCTGAATTGTAGATATATGAATCGTAGTTGTCAGAAACAACAAGAACTTGATAAATTTTCACTATTTGTAAAGTTTGACACATCTTATTTCAACAACATACTCAATCTGTCTTTATGTCATATATTCCTCGTGACAAATTTCACATACACCGAGACATTTCAATGAGAACCATTATACATCATGTACAATCATTGCCCTGTGTGCTGACAAAGCTAAAATGCAAAAAAATGGTACTTTTAGAGCTTCTTTATGAACTCTTGATTAACGTTGACATGTTTGAGTCCAGCAACTTATTCAATGTCACTAAGACTTCTTTCTAATGACATATTTGAAAACACCAATGAAAATCATAGCCTGATGTATTGACATAGCTGTGTCAATAACTTCATGTCTTGAGGTGCTAATGTACAGACAATGTGCTTATGGTCAGGTGCTGATGAACTACCACGGTGCTGTCTCACCCAATACTGTTGTCCTCAACTCTGGCATTCTCCACTCTCAGTGATAAATTGGAAGGGAATATAGTTCAATGGCTTGGGAGATCATTTTTTTACTTATGACAATTATGAGATGTTCTCTTAAAGTACATTTGACTTGCAGGAATTTCCTGTCGTCAGAATTGAAAAAGTTTCCTTGAGCAAAAAGTGAGGCAAAGTTGCATCTTTTTGCAATTTAATGATTTTAAAGATGCATTCATTTGAACATGACAATTTTTTCCCCCCTACTCTTATGTTATATTGTTGGATATCGTCATTGCTTTGCCTGTCCGTTCATAATCATGTTATTTTGGGTGCATTCTGTAATTTAAAAACTAGACTTTCTTCTTCAAACATGGTACCGGTATGTGGATCAGTCAGCATGTGTACATGTGCCGTGCCATTTTTGTATTTACAACTTCTTAAGCTTTTTATGTTTGGTGATGATCTATGAAAACGGAACTTAGGTTTTGTTTCATTATTATTTATTATTATCTTCTTTATTATGTGACCAGCACACCAGTACTCCTAGAATGCAAATTTAAGCGGTAATATTTTAATAACAAAGGTTTACTGTTTTTATTTGTATATCAGTGTATAAAATAGATTTGAAACTTAGCCTGTCCTGATAATTAATTGGTCACTTCCTAAGGGGAAAATAAAGAAAAAAATGGAAAAGTTACCAGTCCTGACCAAAAAGGAACCAGTCCTGGCAAAAAGTAGCCAGTCAAGGCATGGCGGACAGGCTATATTTTAAACACTGTGTATATGCACAAAAAATGTGAAAGTTACTGACACCATGAATCTAACCATGTTTTCTGTGTTGCAGGTTGGACCATGACAACATCGTACAGTTGCTGGATGTGTTCGAGGACAAGACACACGTCTTTCTAGTCATGGAGTTGTGAGTTCATTTCTTTGTTCTTTAACCCTTTAAAAGACAGAAATCAGCCTTAAAACATATATGTTTCTTCTTCCTTCATGGGACCTTTACACATGCAAAACATAGTTCAAAAATTTAGATTTGATACTTTTATGCAATGTGATGCAATGAACGAAGCTATGACATCATATTTTACCTGGAACATTGTGTTTTAGACATGTAAAGGTAGGAAGTCCGCTTATGTTTTGATGTTGAAATTATTCTCACATTTCAAATTCAAAATGTATATGATTTATAAGCCTTTATTTATGTGTCCATGACAATCCTGCCTATTGTTTGTGTCTTGCTCTCGCATTGCTGTTCTCAATATGTAGGCACACATGGCAGAAAATAGCACATGCTCATATAATTGTTTCTATATTCATAGTTAAATAACTGGCAAGCTGTTGATATATGTAATTATCCAATCTCAACCATCAATAAACAATTTCCTGTACAATACTGTGTTTGAACTGTCAATATAGGCTAAAGTAATAGATCACGGTAATGATAATCATTATCACTCCAGACATGGAATATTGTATTGTATACCACTACCGGTTAAGTAATATTGCTGACATTTTGTTATTCAACGTATATAAAACATTAAAGTTGCTCACTTATCATTTTCGCTCTGACAGTGGTAGAGTCTGAACATTATTGGTATTCATTTATTATGGCAATGTTTGATGAGAAAAAACCTTTAAAGCAAAAACCGGTCTTCTCAGTTTCATGAAAATGAAGATGTAATAACAATGACCTTCATGAAATTTACCTTGTTATCATATCATCATTATTTTTTAAGACAATTTCAGATAATTTCATATTTTCATATTGCATATTTTGGCGTGAAATTGCCAAATATCAAATGTGTCAAATTTCACTGAAAAAGAATTACTTCATTAACTGGTTGTCCTGATTCTGGGATAGAATAAACAACATGAAAATGTAAGCCAAAATAACTTATCTCCATCATGATTTCAATAATCAGAATAAGATTGCCTTCATTACCAGTGGCAATAATGTAGGACAAGAAACAGAAATCATTATTAGGTAAATAAATAATTGTCCAGATATATATCTACATATATAACATCAACATTTGACATTATTTCTATGACACAGACTATGATTAATTGCCTTCAACTGTGTCTGGTAAACAATCCCAAGGACTAATGTCATCAATATACAAGCATTTAGCATGTATTTAGCATGCTGAGATGAAAAACATGATTTCAGTGACCACAGAATAGCATTGCCTGCAAAGACTCTAATTACAATGTTGCTGTTTTTTTAAGTATTGAATATTTAAATATGAATTACCGGTAAGAAAATAAGTGATATCAAATGTTTGTGCTTGAATATTTCAATATAATTTAAGATTGTTTCATTTAACATGGGATCCCTTGTGAAATCAAATGTTTGTACCTGAATATTTTGATATATAAATTGAATATTCTTTCATTTAAAATGGGATCCTTTGTAAAATCAATTGTTTGTTCCTGAAGATATATGTATTGAAGATTTCTTTATTCATCATGGGATCCTTTAATGAATTACCTTATCTGACTTATAATATATATAGTACCTGCAAGCATATATTGATTAACTAAGGAGGCGAAGCAACCAAGACAATTTGTATAGACAATAATGATACTTTCATGTCATAAGATCCATAAAACGTGATGTCTTGGAATAATCATGAATTATTAATGTAATGCTGAAACCATGAATATCATTGACTAATAATATTACCATGCTATTATTTGTTAAAGATACACATTTTCATGCTGCAAATGAGCAAAGCTTTTCTAAGATCTTTAACTCACTTGATAATCTTAAAATTGTTATATACTGAAAGGCAAAAGAAACGTCGCATTTCAAAAGTGATTCAAGACATGTTTCAGATAATTGTAAAACTGATATTTGTATCAAAAATCAATTTTGAAACATGTTCAAATCCGTTTTTTCTGAAAATAACAAATGGAAAAATGATCTTTGATGCTAATTTCTAAAATCCGTTTTAATTCATCATGGTTATGATGGTACACAGTTTTCAGTGATTGTGATGAAAACCAAGGTGCGTGTGCATTTCTTATCAAACTCTACAGTTATATACCGCCCAAAATGAGCATCTCATCCAACTCATTTTTGTACACGGTGAAAAAAACATTATCTGACAAAAGATAGCATCAACCTTGGAAGACCGTTGTGGCCTGTTAGGCATAATTGAATGCCATCAAACATGTTGAAGGTCGTGTAAGAACATCATTACGATCTCTGTATCATTAGAGGCACCACTACTTGCCGCTAAAACAAAACAACTGGGTTACAACGTAAACAGAAAAACGTAATTTTTCGAGTCATTCAATGTCATTTTCGCTTTCAAAATGTTGTGAAATCGGCTTCACAAGTCGCTGTGACACTTACGAGACTGATTGTTGTTATTGATTCAGATTGTTAATGCTTGCACAAAAAATGCACTTTTCTGCTTTTTTAACATTTTTCCATTGTCCATTGTTAAAAATCACTATAAACAATCTCAAAGTATGGGAATGGGTATTATTGGCTGTAAAGAATTGTGCTTTACTCATGGCTCAAAAATTTTGATAAAATCCTACATCTGGTTTAAATGACGTATAAAATTCAAGGTCATTGAACTGAGTCATAAGAGCGACGTTTCTTTTGCCTTTCAGTATATATGTTTCTAATAATATTTAGTTGATTGATTATTTGTATGATATTCAAATAACCGATATGTGCTATAGCCTATTTTGATAAGCTTACAATGAGCACTAAAATAAAAGTTTTTGCTTTTGTAAGAGATAAAAAGGTAATGCTGTTGTAAGAGTACAGAGTAAATCTAGTTCTAGTCTACTTTGTATCAAATTAATTCATTATCAATAAAAAATACTCCCTTCTTAAATTGCTTAAGAAAGGGAATAAGAAAAAATTAATTAAATATAAAAATAATATCCAACAAACTTCTCTTGACACTTGCCAACATTGAACCTGAGGAGCTGTCGATCATATTTACAGTCTTGGTGCGGGTTATTAAGTACATTACCTAATTATCCAAGATATGATATTGCAATATCTCACATGACTTACTGAATATGCCTCTTCTGATTGATTATCATTCTGATTTGACAGTGCTGTAGGGCAATATCAAACCTTGATATGTAGTGTAACTAGGTACACTAGCTTATATCATTGTAAAGCTTACTTTCATTTTAATCAAATAATGACAAAGTTTTTAATATGGAAATGGAAGAAACATTAATATTGAAAGGTTTAATATTTGGGAAATGTTTTGTTTATAAAGGAAGCAATGGTATGTAGAACTTCTTTGAGAGGCATTTTAGAAGTTGGAATGACAATAATGCTGAGGAATATATGGATGACAACTTCTTTGTTCATTGTATGCAATGAATCAATGAACAAAGAAGTTGTCATCCATATATTCCTCAGCAATGGTATGTAGAGTATTCCAGTTCTTTTCCAATATTTCAACTAGTGCCACACCAGAAGCTCGCTCATAAGAGGGTTAAACGATACACATCTGAGGTGTCTAAGGCTTACATGCTGCTGTACAGAACTCTTGGTTTAATACAGAACAAGAAAAGCCACTTAACCACTGAAAAACAGTGATTTTTCTTCAAAATAAAGTTTACTGAATTTTAAACTGAAACTTAATGATAGATATTTCCAGCCAAATTACACTTCAATTTCAGGTACGACAGACTGAATCAAAATTTCCTTGTTCAAGTTGTAGAGAGGTGAACCGTCTCACCCCAAGCTGTAAATATGTGATCTAAGTTTCCTTGTTCAAGTTGTAGAGAGGTGGACCGTCTCACCCAAGCTGTAAATATATGATCTAAGTTCCTTGTTCAAGTTGTAGAGAGGTGAACTGTTTCACCAAAGCTGTAAATATGTGATAGTTTCCTTGTTCATGTTGTAGAGAGGTGAACCGCTTCACCAAAGCTGTAAATATGTGATCTAAGTTTCCTTGTTCATGTTGCAGAGAGGTGAACTGCTTCACCCAAGCTGTAAATATGTGATCTAAGTTTCCTTGTTCAAGTTGAAGAGAGGTGAACTGTTTCACCCAAAGCTGTAAATATGTGATCTAAGTTTCCTTGTTCATGTTGCAGAGAGGTGAACTGTTTCACCCAAAGCTGTAAATATGTGATCTAAGTTTCCTTGTTCAAGTTGTAGAGAGGTGAACCGCTTCACCCCAAGCTGTAAATATGTGATCTAAGTTTCCTTGTTCAAGTTGTAGAGAGGTGAACCGTTTCACCCCAAGCTGTAAATATGTGATCTAAGTTTCCTTGTTCAAGTTGTAGAGAGGTGAACCGCTTCACCCCAAGCTGTAAATATGTGATCTAAATTTCCTTGTTCATGTTGTAGAGAGGTGAACTGTTTCACCCAAGCTGTAAATATATGATCTAAGTTTCCTTGTTCATGTTGTAGAGAGGTGAACCGTTTTACCCCAAGCTGTAAATATGTGATCTAAATTTCCTTGTTCAAGTTGTAGAGAGGTGAACCGCTTCACCCCAAGCTGTAAATATGTGATCTAAGTTTCCTTGTTCAAGTTGTAGAGAGGTGAACTGTTTCACCCAAGCTGTAAATATGTGATCTAATTTCCTTGTTCAAGTTGTAGAGAGGTGAACCGCTTCACCCCAAGCTGTAAATATGTGATCTAAATTTCCTTGTTCAAGTTGTAGAGAGGTGAACTGCTTCACCCAAGCTGTAAATATGTGATCTAAGTATCCTTGTTCAAGTTGTAGAGAGGTGAACCGCTTCACCCCAAGCTGTAAATATGTGATCTAAGTTTCCTTGTTCAAGTTGTAGAGAGGTGAACCGTTTCACCCCAAGCTGTAAATATGTGATCTAAATTTCCTTGTTCAAGTTGTAGAGAGGTGAACCGTTTCACCCCAAGCTGTAAATATGTGATCTAAGTATCCTTGTTCAAGTTGTAGAGAGGTGAACCGTTTCACCCCAAGCTGTAAATATGTGATCTAAATTTCCTTGTTCAAGTTGTAGAGAGGTGAACCGTTTCACCCCAAGCTGTAAATATGTGATCTAAATTTCCTTGTTCAAGTTGTAGAGAGGTGAACCGTTTCACCCCAAGCTGTAAATATGTGATCTAAGTATCCTTGTTCAAGTTGTAGAGAGGTGAACCGTTTCACCCCAAGCTACAAATATGTGATCTAAATTTCCTTGTTCAAGTTGTAGAGAGGTGAACCGCTTCACCCCAAGCTGTAAATATGTGATCTAAGTTTCCTTGTTCAAGTTGTAGAGAGGTGAACCGCTTCACCCCAAGCTGTAAATATGTGATCTAAATTTCCTTGTTCAAGTTGTAGAGAGGTGAACCGCTTCACCCAAAGCTGTAAATATGTGATAGTTTCCTTGTTCAAGTTGAAGAGAGGTGAATCGTTTCACCCCAAGCTGTAAATATGTGATCTAAGTATCCTTGTTCAAGTTGTAGAGAGGTGAACCGTTTCATCCCAAGCTGTAAATATGTGATCTAAATTTCCTTGTTCAAGTTGTAGAGAGGTGAACCGTTTCACCCCAAGCTGTAAATATGTGATAGTTTCCTTGTTCATGTTGTAGAGAGGTGAACTGTTTCACCCAAAGCTGTAAATATGTGATCTAAGTTTCCTTGTTCAAGTTGTAGAGAGGTGAACCGCTTCACCCCAAGCTGTAAATATGTGATCTAAGTTTCCTTGTTCAAGTTGTAGAGAGGTGAACCGTTTCACCCCAAGCTGTAAATATGTGATCTAAGTTTCCTTGTTCAAGTTGTAGAGAGGTGAACCGCTTCACCCCAAGCTGTAAATATGTGATCTAAATTTCCTTGTTCATGTTGTAGAGAGGTGAACTGTTTCACCCAAGCTGTAAATATATGATCTAAGTTTCCTTGTTCATGTTGTAGAGAGGTGAACCGTTTTACCCCAAGCTGTAAATATGTGATCTAAATTATCTTGTTCAAGTTGTAGAGAGGTGAACCGCTTCACCCCAAGCTGTAAATATGTGATCTAAGTTTCCTTGTTCAAGTTGTAGAGAGGTGAACTGTTTCACCCAAGCTGTAAATATGTGAT
This sequence comes from Steromphala cineraria, assembly GCA_916613615.1. NCBI lineage: Eukaryota > Metazoa > Mollusca > Gastropoda > Trochida > Trochidae > Steromphala > Steromphala cineraria. The sequence continues at coordinate 2,830,911 of OU744726.1, forward strand.
CTAATTTCCTTGTTCAAGTTGTAGAGAGGTGAACCGCTTCACCCCAAGCTGTAAATATGTGATCTAAATTTCCTTGTTCAAGTTGTAGAGAGGTGAACTGCTTCACCCAAGCTGTAAATATGTGATCTAAGTATCCTTGTTCAAGTTGTAGAGAGGTGAACCGCTTCACCCCAAGCTGTAAATATGTGATCTAAGTTTCCTTGTTCAAGTTGTAGAGAGGTGAACCGTTTCACCTCAAGCTGTAAATATGTGATCTAAATTTCCTTGTTCAAGTTGTAGAGAGGTGAACCGTTTCACCCCAAGCTGTGATTATGTGATCTAAGTATCCTTGTTCAAGTTGTAGAGAGGTGAACCGTTTCACCCCAAGCTGTAAATATGTGATCTAAATTTCCTTGTTCAAGTTGTAGAGAGGTGAACCGTTTCACCCCAAGCTGTAAATATGTGATCTAAATTTCCTTGTTCAAGTTGTAGAGAGGTGAACCGTTTCACCCCAAGCTGTAAATATGTGATCTAAGTATCCTTGTTCAAGTTGTAGAGAGGTGAACCGTTTCACCCCAAGCTACAAATATGTGATCTAAATTTCCTTGTTCAAGTTGTAGAGAGGTGAACCGCTTCACCCCAAGCTGTAAATATGTGATCTAAGTTTCCTTGTTCAAGTTGTAGAGAGGTGAACCGCTTCACCCCAAGCTGTAAATATGTGATCTAAATTTCCTTGTTCAAGTTGTAGAGAGGTGAACCGCTTCACCCAAAGCTGTAAATATGTGATAGTTTCCTTGTTCAAGTTGAAGAGAGGTGAATCGTTTCACCCCAAGCTGTAAATATGTGATCTAAGTATCCTTGTTCAAGTTGTAGAGAGGTGAACCGTTTCATCCCAAGCTGTAAATATGTGATCTAAATTTCCTTGTTCAAGTTGTAGAGAGGTGAACCGTTTCACCCCAAGCTGTAAATATGTGATAGTTTCCTTGTTCATGTTGTAGAGAGGTGAATCTTTTCACCCCAAGCTGTAAATATGTGATAGTTTCCTTGTTCAAGTTGTAGAGAGGTGAACCGCTTCACCCCAAGCTGTAAATATGTGATCTAAGTTTCCTTGTTCAAGTTGTAGAGAGGTGAACCGCTTCACCCCAAGCTGTAAATATGTGATCTAAATTTCCTTGTTCAAGTTGTAGAGAGGTGAACCGCTTCACCCCAAGCTGCAAATATGTGATCTAAGTTTCCTTGTTCAAGTTGAAGAGAGGTGAACCGTTTCACCCAAGCTGTAAATATGTGATCTAAGTTTCCTTGTTCAAGTTGTAGAGAGGTGAACCGCTTCACCCCAAGCTGTAAATATGTGATCTAAATTTCCTTGTTCAAGTTGTAGAGAGGTGAACCGTTTCACCCCAAGCTGTAAATATGTGATCTAAATTTCCTTGTTCAAGTTGTAGAGAGGTGAACCGTTTCACCCCAAGCTGTAAATATGTGATCTAAGTATCCTTGTTCAAGTTGTAGAGAGGTGAACCGTTTCACCCCAAGCTACAAATATGTGATCAAAATTTCCTTGTTCAAGTTGTAGAGAGGTGAACCGCTTCACCCCAAGCTGTAAATATGTGATCTAAGTTTCCTTGTTCAAGTTGTAGAGAGGTGAACCGCTTCACCCCAAGCTGTAAATATGTGATCTAAATTTCCTTGTTCAAGTTGTAGAGAGGTGAACCGCTTCACCCCAAGCTGTAAATATGTGATAGTTTCCTTGTTCAAGTTGAAGAGAGGTGAATCGTTTCACCCCAAGCTGTAAATATGTGATCTAAGTATCCTTGTTCAAGTTGTAGAGAGGTGAACCGTTTCATCCCAAGCTGTAAATATGTGATCTAAATTTCCTTGTTCAAGTTGTAGAGAGGTGAACCGTTTCACCCCAAGCTGTAAATATGTGATAGTTTCCTTGTTCATGTTGTAGAGAGGTGAATCGTTTCACCCCAAGCTGTAAATATGTGATAGTTTCCTTGTTCAAGTTGTAGAGAGGTGAACCGCTTCACCCCAAGCTGTAAATATGTGATCTAAGTTTCCTTGTTCAAGTTGTAGAGAGGTGAACCGCTTCACCCCAAGCTGTAAATATGTTATCTAAATTTCCTTGTTCAAGTTGTAGAGAGGTGAACCGCTTCACCCCAAGCTGCAAATATGTGATCTAAGTTTCCTTGTTCAAGTTGAAGAGAGGTGAACCGTTTCACCCAAGCTGTAAATATGTGATCTAAGTTTCCATGTTCAAGTTGTAGAGAGGTGAACCGCTTCACCCCAAGCTGTAAATATGTGATCTAAGTTTCCTTGTTCAAGTTGTAGAGAGGTGAACCGTTTCACCCCAAGCTGTAAATATGTGATCTAAGTTTCCTTGTTCAAGTTGAAGAGAGGTGAACCGCTTCACCCCAAGCTGTAAATATGTGATCTAAGTTTCCTTGTTCAAGTTGTAGAGAGGTGAACTGCTTCACCCCAAGCTGTAAATATGTGATCTAAGTTTCCTTGTTCAAGTTGTAGAGAGGTGAACCGCTTCACCCCAAGCTGTAAATATGTGATCTAAATTTCCTTGTTCATGTTGTAGAGAGGTGAACTGTTTCACCCAAGGCTTCACCCCAAGCTGTAAATATGTGATCTAAGTTTCCTTGTTCAAGTTGTAGAGAGGTGAACTGTTTCACCCAAGCTGTAAATATGTGATCTAAGTTTCCTTGTTCAAGTTGTAGAGAGGTGAACCGCTTCACCCCAAGCTGTAAATATGTGATCTAAATTTCCTTGTTCAAGTTGTAGAGAGGTGAACTGCTTCACCCAAGCTGTAAATATGTGATCTAAGTATCCTTGTTCAAGTTGTAGAGAGGTGAACCGCTTCACCCCAAGCTGTAAATATGTGATCTAAGTTTCCTTGTTCAAGTTGTAGAGAGGTGAACCGTTTCACCCCAAGCTGTAAATATGTGATCTAAATTTCCTTGTTCAAGTTGTAGAGAGGTGAACCGTTTCACCCCAAGCTACAAATATGTGATCTAAATTTCTTTGTTCAAGTTGTAGAGAGGTGAACCGCTTCACCCCAAGCTGTAAATATGTGATCTAAGTTTCCTTGTTCAAGTTGTAGAGAGGTGAACCGCTTCACCCCAAGCTGTAAATATGTGATCTAAATTTCCTTGTTCAAGTTGTAGAGAGGTGAACCGCTTCACCCCAAGCTGTAAATATGTGATAGTTTCCTTGTTCAAGTTGAAGAGAGGTGAACCGCTTCACCCCAAGCTGTAAATATGTGATCTAAGTTTCCTTGTTCAAGTTGTAGAGAGGTGAACGGCTTCACCCCAAGCTGTAAATATGTGATAGTTTCCTTGTTCAAGTTGTAGAGAGGTGAACCGTTTCACCCAAGCTGTAAATATGTGATCTAAGTATCCTTGTTCAAGTTGTAGAGAGGTGAACCGCTTCACCCAAGCTGTAAATATATGATCTAAGTATCCTTGTTCATGTTGTAGAGAGGTGAACCGTTTCACCCAAGCTGTAAATATGTGATCTAAGTTTCCTTGTTCAAGTTGTAGAGAGGTGAACCGCTTCACCCCAAGCTGTAAATATGTGATCTAAATTTCCTTGTTCAAGTTGTAGAGAGGTGAACCGTTTCACCCCAAGCTGTAAATATGTGATCTAAATTTCCTTGTTCAAGTTGTAGAGAGGTGAACCGTTTCACCCCAAGCTGTAAATATGTGATCTAAGTATCCTTGTTCAAGTTGTAGAGAGGTGAACCGTTTCACCCCAAGCTACAAATATGTGATCTAAATTTCCTTGTTCAAGTTGTAGAGAGGTGAACCGCTTCACCCCAAGCTGTAAATATGTGATCTAAGTTTCCTTGTTCAAGTTGTAGAGAGGTGAACCGCTTCACCCCAAGCTGTAAATATGTGATCTAAATTTCCTTGTTCAAGTTGTAGAGAGGTGAACCGCTTCACCCCAAGCTGTAAATATGTGATAGTTTCCTTGTTCAAGTTGAAGAGAGGTGAATCGTTTCACCCCAAGCTGTAAATATGTGATCTAAGTATCCTTGTTCAAGTTGTAGAGAGGTGAACCGTTTCATCCCAAGCTGTAAATATGTGATCTAAATTTCCTTGTTCAAGTTGTAGAGAGGTGAACCGTTTCACCCCAAGCTGTAAATATGTGATAGTTTCCTTGTTCATGTTGTAGAGAGGTGAATCGTTTCACCCCAAGCTGTAAATATGTGATAGTTTCCTTGTTCAAGTTGTAGAGAGGTGAACCGCTTCACCCCAAGCTGTAAATATGTGATCTAAGTTTCCTTGTTCAAGTTGTAGAGAGGTGAACCGCTTCACCCCAAGCTGTAAATATGTTATCTAAATTTCCTTGTTCAAGTTGTAGAGAGGTGAACCGCTTCACCCCAAGCTGCAAATATGTGATCTAAGTTTCCTTGTTCAAGTTGAAGAGAGGTGAACCGTTTCACCCAAGCTGTAAATATGTGATCTAAGTTTCCTTGTTCAAGTTGTAGAGAGGTGAACCGCTTCACCCCAAGCTGTAAATATGTGATCTAAGTTTCCTTGTTCAAGTTGTAGAGAGGTGAACCGTTTCACCCCAAGCTGTAAATATGTGATCTAAGTTTCCTTGTTCAAGTTGAAGAGAGGTGAACCGCTTCACCCCAAGCTGTAAATATGTGATCTAAGTTTCCTTGTTCAAGTTGTAGAGAGGTGAACTGCTTCACCCCAAGCTGTAAATATGTGATCTAAGTTTCCTTGTTCAAGTTGTAGAGAGGTGAACCGCTTCACCCCAAGCTGTAAATATGTGATCTAAATTTCCTTGTTCATGTTGTAGAGAGGTGAACTGTTTCACCCAAGGCTTCACCCCAAGCTGTAAATATGTGATCTAAGTTTCCTTGTTCAAGTTGTAGAGAGGTGAACCGCTTCACCCCAAGCTGTAAATATGTGATCTAAGTTTCCTTGTTCAAGTTGTAGAGAGGTGAACCGCTTCACCCCAAGCTGTAAATATGTGATCTAAATTTCCTTGTTCAAGTTGTAGAGAGGTGAACCGCTTCACCCCAAGCTGTAAATATGTGATAGTTTCCTTGTTCAAGTTGAAGAGAGGTGAACCGCTTCACCCCAAGCTGTAAATATGTGATCTAAGTTTCCTTGTTCAAGTTGTAGAGAGGTGAACGGCTTCACCCCAAGCTGTAAATATGTGATAGTTTCCTTGTTCAAGTTGTAGAGAGGTGAACCGTTTCACCCAAGCTGTAAATATGTGATCTAAGTATCCTTGTTCAAGTTGTAGAGAGGTGAACCGCTTCACCCAAGCTGTAAATATATGATCTAAGTATCCTTGTTCATGTTGTAGAGAGGTGAACCGTTTCACCCAAGCTGTAAATATGTGATCTAAGTTTCCTTGTTCAAGTTGTAGAGAGGTGAACCGCTTCACCCCAAGCTGTAAATATGTGATCTAAATTTCCTTGTTCAAGTTGTAGAGAGGTGAACCGTTTCACCCCAAGCTGTAAATATGTGATCTAAATTTCCTTGTTCAAGTTGTAGAGAGGTGAACCGTTTCACCCCAAGCTGTAAATATGTGATCTAAGTATCCTTGTTCAAGTTGTAGAGAGGTGAACCGTTTCACCCCAAGCTACAAATATGTGATCTAAATTTCCTTGTTCAAATTGTAGAGAGGTGAACCGCTTCACCCCAAGCTGTAAATATGTGATCTAAGTTTCCTTGTTCAAGTTGTAGAGAGGTGAACCGCTTCACCCCAAGCTGTAAATATGTGATCTAAATTTCCTTGTTCAAGTTGTAGAGAGGTGAACCGCTTCACCCCAAGCTGTAAATATGTGATAGTTTCCTTGTTCAAGTTGAAGAGAGGTGAATCGTTTCACCCCAAGCTGTAAATATGTGATCTAAGTATCCTTGTTCAAGTTGTAGAGAGGTGAACCGTTTCATCCCAAGCTGTAAATATGTGATCTAAATTTCCTTGTTCAAGTTGTAGAGAGGTGAACCGTTTCACCCCAAGCTGTAAATATGTGATAGTTTCCTTGTTCATGTTGTAGAGAGGTGAATCGTTTCACCCCAAGCTGTAAATATGTGATAGTTTCCTTGTTCAAGTTGTAGAGAGGTGAACCGCTTCACCCCAAGCTGTAAATATGTGATCTAAGTTTCCTTGTTCAAGTTGTAGAGAGGTGAACCGCTTCACCCCAAGCTGTAAATATGTTATCTAAATTTCCTTGTTCAAGTTGTAGAGAGGTGAACCGCTTCACCCCAAGCTGCAAATATGTGATCTAAGTTTCCTTGTTCAAGTTGAAGAGAGGTGAACCGTTTCACCCAAGCTGTAAATATGTGATCTAAGTTTCCTTGTTCAAGTTGTAGAGAGGTGAACCGCTTCACCCCAAGCTGTAAATATGTGATCTAAGTTTCCTTGTTCAAGTTGTGGAGAGGTGAACCGTTTCACCCCAAGCTGTAAATATGTGATCTAAGTTTCCTTGTTCAAGTTGAAGAGAGGTGAACCGCTTCACCCCAAGCTGTAAATATGTGATCTAAGTTTCCTTGTTCAAGTTGTAGAGAGGTGAACTGCTTCACCCCAAGCTGTAAATATGTGATCTAAGTTTCCTTGTTCAAGTTGTAGAGAGGTGAACCGCTTCACCCCAAGCTGTAAATATGTGATCTAAATTTCCTTGTTCATGTTGTAGAGAGGTGAACTGTTTCACCCAAGGCTTCACCCCAAGCTGTAAATATGTGATCTAAGTTTCCTTGTTCAAGTTGTAGAGAGGTGAACTGTTTCACCCAAGCTGTAAATATGTGATCTAAGTTTCCTTGTTCAAGTTGTAGAGAGGTGAACCGCTTCACCCCAAGCTGTAAATATGTGATCTAAATTTCCTTGTTCAAGTTGTAGAGAGGTGAACTGCTTCACCCAAGCTGTAAATATGTGATCTAAGTATCCTTGTTCAAGTTGTAGAGAGGTGAACCGCTTCACCCAAGCTGTAAATATGTGATCTAAGTTTCCTTGTTCAAGTTGTAGAGAGGTGAACCGTTTCACCCCAAGCTGTAAATATGTGATCTAAATTTCCTTGTTCAAGTTGTAGAGAGGTGAACCGTTTCACCCCAAGCTACAAATATGTGATCTAAATTTCTTTGTTCAAGTTGTAGAGAGGTGAACCGCTTCACCCCAAGCTGTAAATATGTGATCTAAGTTTCCTTGTTCAAGTTGTAGAGAGGTGAACCGCTTCACCCCAAGCTGTAAATATGTGATCTAAATTTCCTTGTTCAAGTTGTAGAGAGGTGAACCGCTTCACCCCAAGCTGTAAATATGTGATAGTTTCCTTGTTCAAGTTGAAGAGAGGTGAACCGCTTCACCCCAAGCTGTAAATATGTGATCTAAGTTTCCTTGTTCAAGTTGTAGAGAGGTGAACGGCTTCACCCCAAGCTGTAAATATGTGATAGTTTCCTTGTTCAAGTTGTAGAGAGGTGAACCGTTTCACCCAAGCTGTAAATATGTGATCTAAGTATCCTTGTTCAAGTTGTAGAGAGGTGAGCCGCTTCACCCAAGCTGTAAATATATGATCTAAGTATCCTTGTTCATGTTGTAGAGAGGTGAACCGTTTCACCCCAAGCTGTAAATATGTGATCTACCGTATATGACCGGGTATAAGCCGACCCCGCATATAAACCGACCCCCTTTCTCAACCCCCCAAATTCCAGTCAAAACCGAGTATCTCATGTATAGACCGACCCCCCTCTTCGCAGCTCTATTTTGCTGACAGTAAGTCGATATGATGCCCGTTGCATTGAAACTAAAAGCTCATGAATCATCAAATGACACGTTAATTTTAAGACGTATATTATTTTAAAAAACTATAAAAGCAATTATAAGTATTCACTTACGGTGTTTGTTGTTTGTTTTAATCATATAACATATTATTATCGGCAAATTGTTAACGAACGACAGTCAACAACCTTTGGTGCATGAAGTGTTTGCTGGAAATGAGATATTTGTTACAAGCCTTTTCATTGGCTAAATTATGTAGGTCAACCAATCAGCAAGTCGGTTTAAAAAAGATCTCGAAACATAAAACGTGGTCGTAATAATTTCATGACAACATTTTGTCGATACAATATTAAATGTGTAAATATATCAGATTTTCTTACACGTTTTCTACATTTTATTTTTTCAAAATTAACATGTAGTTTATTGAAATATTTGTGTTTATAAAAGTCGAAGAATAACGATCAGAAATATAACCATGAGCAAAAGTTTATAAAAGGAATGTTATTCGTCGTCACGAAATTACGATTGAAATTCACAGTAATGTAAAACATCGTGCTTTCACGAGTGTATCTTTGACAAAGATTTGATTGAATTTCGATCAGATATGATTGATAAGTTTGGAAATATATCTTAATAATACTTTAAAATGGACAAAAGGCCTTTTGAAGTGATAACTCTTGATAATATTTGAAAAACCGGGTTTCAATTGCCGATCGTGGATGCGAGTGAAGCCACATCGATCTGCTGAAATCTAACAGTACGTGAAGGTTGCTTGAATATTTCATATTAATATAATTATCTTTATATATTTTTCAACTTCTCTTTGTATATTTTCATTAAAAACAACAACACAACAAAAGTATTTTTATTTTACAAGTTCAATATAGAAATGACCTCGATGATTGTGCATGTTGCTTCCTGTGTAAACATCGACTCGCTAACTCGCTGGGCTGACGATACTCGTGCTTGGTCTCTTGATTTTTTTCATCTGCATCATATTACTCGGGTATAGACCGACCCCCCTCTCTGACCCCCTAATTTCTGGTGTCAAATTCTCGGCTTATACCCGTCATATACGGTAAGTATCCTTGTTCAAGTTGTAGAGAGGTGAACCGTTTCACCCCAAGCTGTAAATATGTGATCTAAATTTCCTTGTTCAAGTTGTAGAGAGGTGAACCGTATCACCCCAAGCTGTAAATATGTGATCTAAATTTCCTTGTTCAAGTTGTAGAGAGGTGAATCGTTTCACCCCAAGCTGTAAATATGTGATCTAAGTATCCTTGTTCAAGTTGTAGAGAGGTGAACCGTTTCACCCCAAGCTGTAAATATGTGATAGTTTCCTTGTTCAAGTTGTAGAGAGGTGAACCGTTTCACCCCAAGCTGTAAATATGTGATAGTTTCCTTGTTCAAGTTGTAGAGAGGTGAACCGCTTCACCCCAAGCTGTAAATATGTTATCTAAATTTCCTTGTTCAAGTTGTAGAGAGGTGAACCGCTTCACCCCAAGCTGCAAATATGTGATCTAAGTTTCCTTGTTCAAGTTGTAGAGAGGTGAACGGCTTCACCCCAAGCTGTAAATATGTGATAGTTTCCTTGTTCAAGTTGTAGAGAGGTGAACCGTTTCACCCAAGCTGTAAATATGTGATCTAAGTATCCTTGTTCAAGTTGTAGAGAGGTGAACCGCTTCACCCAAGCTGTAAATATATGATCTAAGTATCCTTGTTCATGTTGTAGAGAGGTGAACCGTTTCACCCAAGCTGTAAATATGTGATCTAAGTTTCCTTGTTCAAGTTGTAGAGAGGTGAACCGCTTCACCCCAAGCTGTAAATATGTGATCTAAATTTCCTTGTTCAAGTTGTAGAGAGGTGAACCGTTTCACCCCAAGCTGTAAATATGTGATCTAAATTTCCTTGTTCAAGTTGTAGAGAGGTGAACCGTTTCACCCCAAGCTGTAAATATGTGATCTAAGTATCCTTGTTCAAGTTGTAGAGAGGTGAACCGTTTCACCCCAAGCTACAAATATGTGATCTAAATTTCCTTGTTCAAGTTGTAGAGAGGTGAACCGCTTCACCCCAAGCTGTAAATATGTGATCTAAGTTTCCTTGTTCAAGTTGTAGAGAGGTGAACCGCTTCACCCCAAGCTGTAAATATGTGATCTAAATTTCCTTGTTCAAGTTGTAGAGAGGTGAACCGCTTCACCCCAAGCTGTAAATATGTGATAGTTTCCTTGTTCAAGTTGAAGAGAGGTGAATCATTTCACCCCAAGCTGTAAATATGTGATCTAAGTATCCTTGTTCAAGTTGTAGAGAGGTGAACCGTTTCATCCCAAGCTGTAAATATGTGATCTAAATTTCCTTGTTCAAGTTGTAGAGAGGTGAACCGTTTCACCCCAAGCTGTAAATATGTGATAGTTTCCTTGTTCATGTTGTAGAGAGGTGAATCGTTTCACCCCAAGCTGTAAATATGTGATAGTTTCCTTGTTCAAGTTGTAGAGAGGTGAACCGCTTCACCCCAAGCTGTAAATATGTGATCTAAGTTTCCTTGTTCAAGTTGTAGAGAGGTGAACCGCTTCACCCCAAGCTGTAAATATGTTATCTAAATTTCCTTGTTCAAGTTGTAGAGAGGTGAACCGCTTCACCCCAAGCTGCAAATATGTGATCTAAGTTTCCTTGTTCAAGTTGAAGAGAGGTGAACCGTTTCACCCAAGCTGTAAATATGTGATCTAAGTTTCCTTGTTCAAGTTGTAGAGAGGTGAACCGCTTCACCCCAAGCTGTAAATATTTGATCTAAGTTTCCTTGTTCAAGTTGTAGAGAGGTGAACCGTTTCACCCCAAGCTGTAAATATGTGATCTAAGTTTCCTTGTTCAAGTTGAAGAGAGGTGAACCGCTTCACCCCAAGCTGTAAATATGTGATCTAAGTTTCCTTGTTCAAGTTGTAGAGAGGTGAACTGCTTCACCCCAAGCTGTAAATATGTGATCTAAGTTTCCTTGTTCAAGTTGTAGAGAGGTGAACCGCTTCACCCCAAGCTGTAAATATGTGATCTAAATTTCCTTGTTCATGTTGTAGAGAGGTGAACTGTTTCACCCAAGGCTTCACCCCAAGCTGTAAATATGTGATCTAAGTTTCCTTGTTCAAGTTGTAGAGAGGTGAACTGTTTCACCCAAGCTGTAAATATGTGATCTAAGTTTCCTTGTTCAAGTTGTAGAGAGGTGAACCGCTTCACCCCAAGCTGTAAATATGTGATCTAAATTTCCTTGTTCAAGTTGTAGAGAGGTGAACTGCTTCACCCAAGCTGTAAATATGTGATCTAAGTATCCTTGTTCAAGTTGTAGAGAGGTGAACCGCTTCACCCCAAGCTGTAAATATGTGATCTAAGTTTCCTTGTTCAAGTTGTAGAGAGGTGAACCGTTTCACCCCAAGCTGTAAATATGTGATCTAAATTTCCTTGTTCAAGTTGTAGAGAGGTGAACCGTTTCACCCCAAGCTACAAATATGTGATCTAAATTTCTTTGTTCAAGTTGTAGAGAGGTGAACCGCTTCACCCCAAGCTGTAAATATGTGATCTAAGTTTCCTTGTTCAAGTTGTAGAGAGGTGAACCGCTTCACCCCAAGCTGTAAATATGTGATCTAAATTTCCTTGTTCAAGTTGTAGAGAGGTGAACCGCTTCACCCCAAGCTGTAAATATGTGATAGTTTCCTTGTTCAAGTTGAAGAGAGGTGAACCGCTTCACCCCAAGCTGTAAATATGTGATCTAAGTTTCCTTGTTCAAGTTGTAGAGAGGTGAACGGCTTCACCCCAAGCTGTAAATATGTGATAGTTTCCTTGTTCAAGTTGTAGAGAGGTGAACCGTTTCACCCAAGCTGTAAATATGTGATCTAAGTATCCTTGTTCAAGTTGTAGAGAGGTGAACCGCTTCACCCAAGCTGTAAATATATGATCTAAGTATCCTTGTTCATGTTGTAGAGAGGTGAACCGTTTCACCCCAAGCTGTAAATATGTGATCTACCGTATATGACCGGGTATAAGCCGACCCCGCATATAAACCGACCCCCTTTCTCAACCCCCCAAATTCCAGTCAAAACCGAGTATCTCATGTATAGACCGACCCCCCTCTTCGCAGCTCTATTTTGCTGACAGTAAGTCGATATGATGCCCGTTGCATTGAAACTAAAAGCTCATGAATCATCAAATGACACGTTAATTTTAAGACGTATATTATTTTAAAAAACTATAAAAGCAATTATAAGTATTCACTTACGGTGTTTGTTGTTTGTTTTAATCATATAACATATTATTATCGGCAAATTGTTAACGAACGACAGTCAACAACCTTTGGTGCATGAAGTGTTTGCTGGAAATGAGATATTTGTTACAAGCCTTTTCATTGGCTAAATTATGTAGGTCAACCAATCAGCAAGTCGGTTTAAAAAAGATCTCGAAACATAAAACGTGGTCGTAATAATTTCATGACAACATTTTGTCGATACAATATTAAATGTGTAAATATATCAGATTTTCTTACACGTTTTCTACATTTTATTTTTTCAAAATTAACATGTAGTTTATTGAAATATTTGTGTTTATAAAAGTCGAAGAATAACGATCAGAAATATAACCATGAGCAAAAGTTTATAAAAGGAATGTTATTCGTCGTCACGAAATTACGATTGAAATTCACAGTAATGTAAAACATCGTGCTTTCACGAGTGTATCTTTGACAAAGATTTGATTGAATTTCGATCAGATATGATTGATAAGTTTGGAAATATATCTTAATAATACTTTAAAATGGACAAAAGGCCTTTTGAAGTGATAACTCTTGATAATATTTGAAAAACCGGGTTTCAATTGCCGATCGTGGATGCGAGTGAAGCCACATCGATCTGCTGAAATCTAACAGTACGTGAAGGTTGCTTGAATATTTCATATTAATATAATTATCTTTATATATTTTTCAACTTCTCTTTGTATATTTTCATTAAAAACAACAACACAACAAAAGTATTTTTATTTTACAAGTTCAATATAGAAATGACCTCGATGATTGTGCATGTTGCTTCCTGTGTAAACATCGACTCGCTAACTCGCTGGGCTGACGATACTCGTGCTTGGTCTCTTGATTTTTTTCATCTGCATCATATTACTCAGGTATAGACCGACCCCCCTCTCTGACCCCCTAATTTCTGGTGTCAAATTCTCGGCTTATACCCGGTCATATACGGTAAGTATCCTTGTTCAAGTTGTAGAGAGGTGAACCGTTTCACCCCAAGCTGTAAATATGTGATCTAAATTTCCTTGTTCAAGTTGTAGAGAGGTGAACCGTATCACCCCAAGCTGTAAATATGTGATCTAAATTTCCTTGTTCAAGTTGTAGAGAGGTGAATCGTTTCACCCCAAGCTGTAAATATGTGATCTAAGTATCCTTGTTCAAGTTGTAGAGAGGTGAACCGTTTCACCCCAAGCTGTAAATATGTGATAGTTTCCTTGTTCAAGTTGTAGAGAGGTGAACCGTTTCACCCCAAGCTGTAAATATGTGATAGTTTCCTTGTTCAAGTTGTAGAGAGGTGAACCGCTTCACCCCAAGCTGTAAATATGTTATCTAAATTTCCTTGTTCAAGTTGTAGAGAGGTGAACCGCTTCACCCCAAGCTGCAAATATGTGATCTAAGTTTCCTTGTTCAAGTTGAAGAGAGGTGAACCGTTTCACCCAAGCTGTAAATATGTGATCTAAGTTTCCTTGTTCAAGTTGTAGAGAGGTGAACCGCTTCACCCCAAGCTGTAAATATGTGATCTAAGTTTCCTTGTTCAAGTTGTAGAGAGGTGAACCGTTTCACCCCAAGCTGTAAATATGTGATCTAAGTTTCCTTGTTCAAGTTGAAGAGAGGTGAACCGCTTCACCCCAAGCTGTAAATATGTGATCTAAGTTTCCTTGTTCAAGTTGTAGAGAGGTGAACTGCTTCACCCAAGCTGTAAATATGTGATCTAAGTTTCCTTGTTCAAGTTGAAGAGAGGTGAACCGCTTCACCCAAGCTGTAAATATGTGATCTAAGTTTCCTTGTTCAAGTTGTAGAGAGGTGAACTGCTTCACCCAAGCTGTAAATATGTGATCTAAGTTTCCTTGTTCAAGTTGAAGAGAGGTGAACCGCTTCACCCAAGCTGTAAATATGTGATCTAAGTTTCCTTGTTCAAGTTGTAGAGAGGTGAACAGCTTCACCCAAGCTGTAAATATGTGATCTAAGTTTCCTTGTTCAAGTTGAAGAGAGGTGAACCGCTTCACCCAAGCTGTAAATATGTGATCTAAGTTTCCTTGTTCAAGTTGTAGAGAGGTGAACCGCTTCACCCAAGCTGTAAATATGTGATCTAAATTTCCTTGTTCATGTTGTAGAGAGGTGAACTGTTTCACCCCAAGCTGTAAATATGTGATCTAAGTTTCCTTGTTCAAGTTGTAGAGAGGTGAACTGCTTCACCCAAGCTGTAAATATGTGATCTAAGTTTCCTTGTTCAAGTTGAAGAGAGGTAAACCGCTTCACCCAAGCTGTAAATATGTGATCTAAGTTTCCTTGTTCAAGTTGTAGAGAGGTGAACTGCTTCACCCAAGCTGTAAATATGTGATCTAAGTTTCCTTGTTCAAGTTGAAGAGAGGTGAACCGCTTCACCCAAGCTGTAAATATGTGATCTAAGTTTCCTTGTTCAAATTGTAGAGAGGTGAACCGCTTCACCCAAGCTGTAAATATGTGATCTAAATTTCCTTGTTCAAGTTGTAGAGAGGTGAACCGCTTCACCCAAGCTGTAAATATGTGATCTAAGTTTCCTTGTTCAAGTTGTAGAGAGGTGAACCGTTTCACCCCAAGCTGTAAATATGTGATCTAAATTTCCTTGTTCAAGTTGTAAAGAGGTGAACCGTTTCACCCCAAGCTGTAAATATGTGATCTAAATTTCCTTGTTCAAGTTGTAGAGAGGTGAACCGCTTCACCCCAAGCTGTAAATATGTGATAGTTTCCTTGTTCATGTTGTAGAGAGGTGAATCGTTTCACCCCAAGCTGTAAATATGTGATAGTTTCCTTGTTCAAGTTGTAGAGAGGTGAACCGCTTCACCCCAAGCTGTAAATATGCGATCTAAGTTTCCTTGTTCAAGTTGTAGAGTCCTGATTGGTTTCAACTAAGCTGTAAATATAACAATACGCTAAGGTTTCTAAGGCTTACAGAACTCTTGGTTTGATACAGAACAAGGGGAGAAAAGCCACAAACTTAACCACTGAAAGACAATGATTTTCTTCAAAATAAAGTTTACTGAATTTAGAACTGAAATATGATGAAATTCAACAATGTAAATAACACAAAATATGGTAGATATTTCAAGCTAAATCAAAATTCAGTTTCAGGTGCAACAGACTGAATAAAAATTTTCTTGTATAAGTTTCAGAGTGGTGAACCGTTTCACCCCAAGTTGTAAATATGTGATCTAAATTGCTTGTTCCTACAGAGTGGTGTTAACATATGCCATACATGCACTGTTCCCATGTGTCATGGTAGAATAAGCCAATAGTTCTGTCTTTATTGAGTACCAGATGACAGGATATAAGATTAGTCAGCCACATAGTAAAACAATGTAAATATCTTCAGGGACCTTAATCCCTTGTAATCTAATGATAACATTTCTTCACCAGAATTCTTTTCTGTTAATTTAATCAGTATCATATTTATTAAGCATTTGATGTTTGGGGGCACATGATAACCTTGACATCTGTGATAAGAAGACTAAAGGTGACATATCACCAAGGTTTATATGTTCAGCTTGTAGACGTTTTCTTTGGAGCCCCTGTACTTTGGAACTCCTTGCCACTCCATATCCATCAAGCAGCATCTTTGGACTCCTTACATGGTCAATTGAAAACTGTCCTCTTTATGAAAGTATATTGGCTATAGCTAAACATTTTTCCCTTCGATTTTGTTTTCTAGCGCCTAATGAATTCCCATAGTGATTTGATTATGCAGTATCTTAAAAGAACGCTTATTATTATTATTTTCAGGGAATTTCATTCGTTGAATTATTTATTGCAATTGATGTAGACATCACATGTACTGTTTATCGTTAATTTATACTGTGATTGGTTTTATGACATGGTGACATTTGTTTTTCATGTATATCCTTAGATTGATTGAAATCATTTCCTTTCATATGTTCCATTAACTTGTGAAATTTTCAATGTCATTTCCAAAGTTCCTAAGTTAAATTCTATTCCAAGAATGAACATGCTTAATACACATTTAGCAGGTTCCCTGAAATTATGTGGACAAAATGTAACAGCTCATAAGGGCATTTCAACTCACATCTACTTCTTATAGCATGACCTGACTTTCAGCTCTGTTTGCTTTGGTCTTGTATTCATTGTTAAAGCAAGGGATGGTTGAATGTTCAGTGCTGTACATTTTGTTTGCATTTGAGTTCCTACCTTCACACCTGGTCCAATAGTGCCCGTGATCTTCTTTTCTTCATGTCTATTCCAACAAGGAATAATTCTGTTAATTATCAAAAAAGAAGACATGTTGAAAAGAAATAAAATTATAAAAAGAAGTCCTTTGCTCTAATCACATTGGCAGATAGAGTGTCATGTTCCATACAAAGAAAACCCATTGGAACTAAAGAAATATTTGTGAATGTTGTGAATTTGAAGAAGTGTGGCCGTGTGCTGGAACCTGTTACACAAGACCCTCACGAGGAGAAGTGATAATTATCTCTCAACATCTCCTAGAGTGGCTTGTCTTGTGAACTCCATCCAGCCTATTACGGTTACCTAACCAAATTTGACTCCTTGATCGATTGAGCCAGTCACTCTCTTAACACCATTAGTCTTCGGTTTCTCTGCGGTGTCAAACAACTTTGAAAACTGTAGAAAAACATTATTGGTCCCTTTAACCTTTGAACCCTTTAACTGGGGCGTATGGAATCATATTTGGTAGCCCATTATTATCCATAGTGAAGAAACATGTGGATGACAACTTCTTTATTCATGATATGCGACGTTTAGATGTGTAAACAAGTGTAGTGGGAGGTGGTGCTTGAAAAAGACACAAGAAACTGTTGAAACGTCGCATATCATATCAAGAAGTTGTCATTATCAAGTTGACAATCCTGTCATTTAAATGGGACTCCAGTAAATTGACCTCTAAGAATGGTTTACCACTCACTCCATCAACAGAAGTGTTCCAGGATATATGCTAAACTCTCAATACCAAACGATTCCTTACTTACATTGACACTGTTAACACTTCAGTTAGGTTTCTACATTTCTTCATGAAATATCTTTTTTGGGTGATAATACTGTACACTGCTGAGTGTGCTGTTACATTCTTAGTTCATGAGTATCAGCAACACTGGCATGATTCTCTTTCCTTACAGTTAATTCATGGTTTACAATTAGATATTGATAGTTCTTTATTGTCTTGTCTTGCTTTTGCTGACTGTTCCAATACTCCTTTAAATACTGTATCACCTCTTTGACGCTTTGACACAGATGCCGCTAATGGCTGAAATATTGCCCAAGCGGCGTAAAACAATAACTCGCTCACTCTTGACTCAGTAGATATATAGTCTTGAAATTACCTGCCCTGGATCAAAGTAACCAAATGAAACCACTGCTAGGTTGATGTTACCTGTAAGCCTGAAAAGTAATATTACAGCACTGTTTTGTCTTGAGGTTTGAAGATATTTTCTTGCAATTTAAAACTTTCAGCTCATCTTTTCATGTTCTCAGCCTATTCCTGAGCAAATGCTGAAAACGACAGTTTTGAAGTTATTTTTATTTCCCTGGATAACTGAGGAAAACAGGCATTAATTTCCACCTATACATCGTTTATTTCAAGAAGGCTACTTTTCTTTCAATGTAAAATTTGATTTCAAAATGTATCCTGAATGTTTCAGAGTGACCGGTGGAGAGTTGTTTGACCGGATCGTTGAGAAGGGAAGCTACACAGAGAAGGATGCCTCTCTTCTCATCAAGCAGGTGCTCCTTGCAGTGGACTACATGCACTCCAAGGGCGTGGTCCACAGGGACTTGAAGGTGAGGGAAGGGGGTGAATGGATGTGCAGGTTATGAAGAGAGACTTGAAGTTGAAAGGCTTGGGGTTATGAAGGGAAACTTGAAGATGAGAGGGTTGAGGGAATGTGGGGGTAATGAAGAGAGACTATGAAGATGAGGGGGTTGAAGGAATGTGGGGGTTATGAAGAGAGACTTTGAAGATGAGGGGGTTGGAGGAATGTGGGGGTAATGAAGAGAGACTTGAAGATGAGGGGGTTGAAGGAATGTGGGGGTAATGAAGAGAGACTTGAAGATGAGGGGGTTGAAGGAATGTGGGGGTAATGAAGAGAGACTTGAAGATGTGGGTGTTGAAGGAATATGGGGGTAATGAAGAGAGACTTTGAAGATGAGGGGGTTTAAGGAATGTGGGGGTAATGAAGAGAGACTTGAAGATGAGGGGGTTGAAGGAATGTGGGGGTTTTGAAGGGAAACTTGAAGATGATGGTGTTGAAGGAATGTGGGTTATATGATTAGAAATTTAAAGGTGAGGGAGAAGGTTGAGGGAATGTGGGGGTTGTGCACAGGGATATAAAGGTCTTAAGGGGTTTTGGGATTGAAAAAGGGAATATGGGAATATTTAGTATGACACAAGAGCTTGAGGAGAGTGACTGGTTGATGGCACATGGACTTGAAGTTGAGGTAATCTAGGGATATTGTGGTTTACATAAGGATGTTTTTTTGGGGGGAGGGGGACATTCGGTTTGAGACAATTACGGTAAGGCAATGGGTAGACAAAAGGACCTAAGGGGAATATTGGTTTTGACGCACCGACTTGAATTTTTGGGGAATGTGGGGGTTAACATAAGGTTTTAAGGAGAATGTAGAGGTTGACATAATAACTTTATACTTGCTTGGTATAAACTGGAAATTGTTTTTTCAAAAGATGGTAAGGGCAAACCAATATTTCTGTCTGACATGTTCCCACCATCTAAAAGATAACATTCTAAGCAAAACATTCTAAGCAGAAAGCTTGTTGAATGTGTTCAGTATATCCAGATGACAAAAACTATTTTAAAAGCAAATGCCATATTCAGGTACGGCCATACACAAGTTTGAGAAATAATTGCAAGCTGGAACCCAAGGTCCATGAATCAGTTTGTGTCACTCACATGCAATGCACTCTGACCTAGATTATTATAGAGTTGGTATAGCTTTTTATGTGCAATATGCTCTCATTTTAAATTTTGATACATGAAGGTCCATTCTATGGCTGCATGGTGATTCTACTCAAAAGTTTTTCACACATTGGTCCACTCAAAGTTGTTTCACAGTTTTAACTGGTGTAATGTTTCATTATGACCATGAGATGTCTGTGTTTTGGTCCAGATTTTTCTCTGAGTCAGACAGCTACAAAACAATTGCAGGAAATTAAACTTAGAAATAGAACATAAATATTTTGGCCTACCTTGAGAACTTGTGCATGGGCAACGTGAGAAACTTGATACCAGATTTTTGAATTTGTCAGAAGTGTCTGCTATCATGCAGTGGTTACATGATATCTGGACATTCGGTTTCACTGTAATCAAAGTTTGTTTCAATAGAATCTAAAAGTAATAAGTAAGATATATGATATGATAAGAAATAATTTTAGCAGGTGATGAAGTAAAAATCAAAAATGTATGGTAGATAAATTAAGGTAGATCACTACATGAAAGACACTGTTATTAAATTTTCTCTCAATTACATTGAAAAAGATATCATCAATAAAGTTCAGGCATTATCAATTTGGGTGGTTTGAAACTGACACGGGCGGAAACCAGAAACAAAATACTTGTTTTTCTAGGCCTTATTACATTACGTTACATGAATCATATCAGGATTTATAGAAAGCGTCTTGAACCTCACCACTATTCCAGTAAATATTTAGAGGTTATGGGTCGACATTTTGTAACCTTTTTATCATATATAAAAAAAATTTCTCTACAAAATGATATTAAAAACAATTATGGATAAATTGTTATCAAAATAAAATGTAGGCCTATTATTATAACAAATTTTTAACGATCATTCTTTTAAGAGTAAAGTGTGATAAAGATACTGTGAGCAGCTCCATTGATATAAATTACTAGAATATTGAACCATTTGATGTTGTAAAACAAAATCTACAGTTAAAAGCGGCAAACACATCGTATTTAGGTGAATTTAACGTACATTTCACGATCTCTACTGCAAATGACGTTACTTTGCAAAGGGAGATAACTCTAATCAAAAGTCCCCCCGGGCTGATATTGATATGGATTTCCGGACCGGTCTGATATGGCTGATATGGATTTGCGGACCGGGCGGCGATATGGGTGCTATGTCCTGGCCTCTATCACACATGCAAAGCACCCCATATTATTGTAAGATATATGATAAGTTTTAATATCTAATCCTTGAAGACATGAATTTTTAAGTAATAGCTAATGACCTAAAAGGCAAGAATCTAAAAGTAATAAGTAAGATATGATATGATAAGAAATAATTTTAGCAGGTGATGAAGTAAAAGAAAATGTTATCAAAAATGTTTGGTAGATAAATTAAGGTAGATCACTACATGAAAGACACTGTTATTAAATTTTCTCTCAATTACATCGAAAAAGTAATCAGTAAGATATCATCAATAAAGTTCAGGCATTATCATTTTGGGTGATGAAGTTAAAGAAATCGTTGTTTCAAGCTAATTGTATAGTATGGAATAGGTTCTTTCTACAGTTTATAGTTTGTTCCACCTGGATCATAGCTGGGAGAATGCCATAACTGCAGTTGATATCCTTTGTACAGAGGGTTTACTGATACAAGACATAGGTTGCTACACATAATGCATGTCTAACTGAAGTATTAAATTCAATCCAATTCTCCAATTTTATCCAAATACACTATAATTGTTTGTAAGTCTTAGCTGAAATTGGTAGCTTTTCAAGTGATCTGCAAATCTGAAACAGTATACACATCTATTAGGCCCCAAGAAAATATAAACATGATTCTCACCTTTACATGCAGGCAAAAATGATACAAATTTTTATATTTATTTCCCACTTTTTAAAATCATTGAACATATATATCTAACATTTGAATAAACCTTTTCACTGTGTCTTTAAAGGCACTCACGGACAGAAACAAGTTACATCTGATCATGAAGAGCTTGAACTTAATTTCCATTCTTTCCTTGTCAACATTTTGAAAAAAGGCTTGATGCGGGGGGGTGGGTTTGAAACTGACATGGGCGGAAACCAGAAACAAAATACTTGTTCTTCTAGGCCTTATTACATTACGTTACATGAATCATATCAGAATTTATAGATAGCGTCTTTAACCCCACCACGATTCCAGTAAATATGTTTTAATATATCTAATCCTTGAAGATATGAATTTAAACATAGCTAATGACCTAAAAGACATGTGTATCATCCCAGTGAGGTCACACCAGAACTGAATACTTTTTGCTCGATCCTCAATAGTTGATACAAAGAATTAAAACAAATCTCTGATGTTTTATCATGGAATATTACAACTTTTTAACGACCTTGAGGGGCCGTGGACCGTGGCTGCTTTTATTGCAATATTTTTATAGCCAAAATCCTGAGATTGAAGCTTTTCACTTTGAGATTTTGTCAGATTTCTTTTACGAGAAAAACTCCTCAATTGACAGTGGTTTAAGCATCCACGAGATCTCGTGACCTCAGGTCACAATCTACGTCATAGACGCACCGGACCAATTCAAGCAGAGAGAAGGCTTTTTACAAGATCCATGTACAATAGCTGTTATGTGAAAGATGATGCTCCGTGCAAAGCAAATACACACCACGATAAAGAACAAGAATTTAGCATCAGAATCAAATTACTTTTTTTACGGAAGGGTGGTTTTATTGTACCTGTCCTTATTCTGTTTCTAGACTTCAAACTGGTCTTCATGAGGAAGTATCAGAATAAGTGTTTGTGTAAAAGTGAAACAGTTTGGCAGTATTTTGATTCACTAATTATTATAGCAAGAAATTACACCTGATAAGCATTGTGACAATTTGGTTAAAAAAAATTGAAGCACACAACTAGGCGATAGTGAAAAGTTAGCAAAAATGTCTGCTTAGATTTGACCCCACTTAAGTCTTTATTTCTCTAGATATTCAATTGTTTTGCACATCAACTTACAAGTGCTTTTTCCATTTTCTGTATCATGTATGTAATCCCTCCACTAAGCAAATTTTGTAAATCTTCATTCAACAGCTTTTTGTCAAGAAATGCAGTGTTCAAATAATGCAAGGGATTTTTCAACTTCTGGAGAGAACTTAATTCCTTTTTTTGATCATATTCTATTGAAATTTGATTATTCGTACAGAGTTTGGGAACTCATTTAAACCAAAGAATAATTTTGGACACATATCTTCAATGTTAATGACCCACGCAGATATAGAAAAGGGGCTATTTGTTATATTTTATTCCAAAATTCATTAGCAAAATATTTTTATGCAAAGCGTATGAATATCACCCGTACATGTTTATTTCCATCTATTTATTCAATATGACTTTGAACTTTGACAATAACAAATAACATTTTTGAAGTATCCATTCTGATTGTTCATATTAAGCATTTTATGAATGCTTCAAATAATTTAGGTATATTTGATTTTCAATAACCATTTTCCCATAGGTTGTCGATCATTCCTAAATTGTAATCATAGAAAAATGTCAATTGCCTTATGATGACATAACTATTATTAAAATTGTAATCAGCAAAAAAGGGGAAAACTCCTGTTGTTTATGAAGCAATATCTTTTAAGGTAATAACATTCATAAATATCTGTTATTTTTTCACTACACAAGGTTCATATATATTTTTTACCTATTCAGTAAACAAAATTCATGAATATATGGTTAATCTAGCATACAAAATTCATAAATATTTGGTTCATACAGTACACAAAATTCATGAATATTTGATTCATCCATTACACAAATTCATAGTGATTTGTAAAAATTTTCAAACAAAAAGATGTTAATTCATGAATATATATTACTTTGAGTATTTTATTTTCTCATTTCTTCATCGTTTCAATCTTCAGCCTGAGAACCTGCTGTCAAGTTTTCTGAACAAGATAATAATTAATAAATGTTTGTTACATTTCAATAATATTCTCACATTTATTTATTTTTCTCTTCAGCCTGAGAACCTGCTGTACTACAGTCAGGACGAGGACTCCAAGATAATGATCAGCGACTTCGGACTGTCCAAGGTGGAGGGGACCGGCATCATGGAGACCGCTTGTGGTACACCCGGATATGTCGGTCAGTACTGGTCCACTTCATGGTGATATATACAATAATTGTCTGGTGATGGGGTGTATACGTGTTGTTATAGACCTGAGGAAAACGATATTGACACAGAGGACAGAGAATATTAAAGGGCTAGATCGCTTCATGGCGATATCTCATGTTATAGTCTGGTGATGAGGTTGAAACATAGAAGTAAACTTTGAAAATATTTTAGTTTTTTATACGAAACAATGTAAAACTCTCATTTTTTCAAAAACAAGCTATCTGAAGTGGCAATTAGAAATAATTTTTTTATCAATAGTTGGCTTGTTAATAAAAATGATATTTAACATCCATAGAGCTTGAGCATGTAACAGATAAAAATATTTTATTGTTATCTCTTCATTTACAATCATGTATCTGTCCTTGTTATTACAAATATGTACATGATGTTTTGTCATTTTGAAAATTTAGTACTACTTATCATTTAATGAGAGAATGTTCTGTTTCCAGCCCCCGAGGTGCTAGCTCAACAACCGTACGGTAAAGAGGTGGATTGTTGGTCCATCGGGGTCATCGCATACATCTTGTGAGTCAAACACAAGCGTGACTTTTATCCTTTGAAAGCACAGATACATATGGAAATGATATTGAGGCATCTCTAAATGTCATTCTTCAAATTGAAGTACAATCATATAAATATTGATGGCACCATGAAACAAGTGTTCTTGATGTCACTCAAATGTTCAGTTGCAAGAGAAATGGGTCATTTTGTAGATGTTGAAAAGAATTGGTATATAATGGAATTATTACGCTCAATTTAACCATAACGCTTAACAAAACTCATGCAAATTTGTTCACATAAATACTCGCCCTCACTTTGGTAATACCAAGATGAATGAATGAATGAATGAATGAATGAATGAATGAATGAATGAATGAATGAATGAATGGTTACTTCGGTGATTTTCTGAAAATTTCTTTTATTTTTGAAATTGAAGCATATACTTTGCCCCGTAAAAGACTCACTAATACTAATCTGTGTCGTGCAGGTTATGCGGCTACCCACCGTTCTATGACGAGAATGATGCTGAACTCTTCAAACAGATCTTGAAGGCAGAATATGAGTTTGATTCTCCTTACTGGGATGAGATCTCAGACTCAGGTGGGTTACCTCCCTTGGCTTATACACAAGTTGCTGTTGATTATCTCCCTTTATCTAAAATCTTATTCCAAACAGTAGAGTTTCACATCATGAATTATTATACTTACAAATTCTGCTCTCATTAAACTCTGATATTAACATTTACCTCAAGGTATCGAAAACATGTTTATCCAACCAAAAACATTATATAAAAACAAATATGTAATAAATCTGCTTTTATAAGCATTATATAAGTTGTAGTTAGGTAGAATCAGGATATGTGTGTGAAAGTACAACTCATTTTCTGTGAAGGCAATGTTTCTATTTTTGCTTGAAAATGATCATTACCAGTATTTAAATATCATGACACATTTAAAAAATGCAAAAGTTGTACATCCTCCTTAACCAAATTTGAAAAGTGTTTTAAATTTATCTTTTGTAATCAATCTCATGTTTAATGTAAGACTTAAAATTTAAAAAAAATGTATAACAGATTTTGGATTTTGTTTATGTTAATTTCAGCCAAGGATTTCATCCGTAATTTGATGTGCAAGGATTCCAAACAACGATTCACATGTGTCCAGGCTTTGGCCGATCCATGGTGAGTTAAGATTGAAAGGATCACTTTAGGAAGACCTATCATACTCGTAGCCATGACCAAGCTAGCATAGCTTAATTGAATACCCTCTTGATTTTGGCTATTCTGGATACGATAATAGCAATTGTATTTTAACAAAATAAATTTACCTTTATTATTTAATATTTTATATATTTTTAAGAATTTTTTTCTCAAAATTCAAATCAAAGAGAATTTTGTTTATGTGGTTTGCATTTTCTTTCCTTTAGTCCTTATTTTTCAAAAACTGTTTGTAAGCATTCTTGTTGACCGTATAGAATTTTTCCAAACCATCATTTTCCATGTTAACAAGTTTTTGTTATTGTTCTTATTGAAAATTTATGAAGTTCTTGTTGAATTGAATTTTTCCCAAATCATTACATTTTAAGTGGTTTAGTTTGAAATAAGACATCTTAATACAACTGCAACTGAAAGCATGTTTACAATTGGTTTCATTTGTAACCAATGAGAAGGCCAAAAGATCCCCTACACTTTAAATTAAAGTTCAATGCAATTTGTATTTCTTCAATTAAATGTATCTATCTCTGTAAATGTATATTCCATAAACATTTAACTCATTCAATGACTGCAAGCAGATAGATGGATGGTTTCAAACTTTCATATGTACAGCACAGATAGATTTATGGTTTCATATGCAGAGCACAAATTACAAATGTAAGAAATCTTTGTCGTGTCAGGATATCGGGTAACGCTGCATCCACCAAGAACATCCACGCCTCCGTCAGCGCTCAGATCAAGAAGAACTTCGCCAAGACCAGATGGAGGGTAAGGAGTGGTGACCTTACAAGCATTATTTATACTCTTGTCTGAAATAGAAAATTCATTTCAAATAGGTTATCAATCAAATAAGATAAAGCTCTAATAGCGGATCAAGCCAGTAGTATCATGACAAATTTGGTGTCCATCCTCTTCATATCATGTAGATGTGCCTTTTAAAGGTTTCAACTTCTTTTGGGGGTATTTTGGGGTTATCATGTCAACAGTTGGAACTTTTGAAGGGAAGGGTTAGTTTTCATGACAAACTGTGTAGATGTTGACTAGCGATTCCCATAAATAGAAATTAAATGTAACCAAAAAAAAATATGGTTTTCATTTGACTTTTAAAAATCTATAAGGTATTTTCAAAAAGAAAATTTAGCTGAAATGGTGTATGGGGGAGATATGTTTTTAGGAGTAGAAACACTTTCTAGTTTATAGTAAGTATTTAATTTGCACAATTATTGCACAGAATTATAATAGCCATATGTAGCACATTGTTCATATGTCAGATTGTACCACCATTTAGTCTCAGAAGTATTTTGTTTTACAATATTGACAATATTTTAATACAATTATAACAAAATATAACAAAATGGAGCCCAGAAGATGCTTTAACATCATGATCTAGACTTGTTATACATCAGTAGAGTTGGTTGGTCGTCAATTGAATATTTCTGCATTAGGGTCTAGATGACAGATTTATGTCAAATGATCCATTCTCTGTTTTCAGCAAGCCTACAATGCTGCAGCGGTTATACGACAGATGAAGAAACTGGCCATGAGCAAAGACGACAGCAATCACTGAAGAATTGGGGAACATCTAATCTCGGGACATGTCCAGGCGTAACTAAATGGGATTGGAGCGGACGCAAGATTTTCACAAAGGATCGGAAAGTATGGAATATGACATGCAAAAGCCTTGATCAGAAGGTCATATGTAGCGAGATGGACAGACAGACAGACAGATGGATGGATGGCAAACAGACAATCATGTGTCATTTCTCACATGGGCAGACTGCACGGCCATCTTCTTCTGGTTGGTCCTAACACTGTAGTATGATATTTTTAGATGTTAGTTTCACCCAATCTTCACTAAGTGTATGTATGTATGTAAGTCTACAGGGAGAGATCATGACCTTGAACTTTGAAGTTGACCTTGAACTTGATGAGGTTTTTCGATTTGACCTTGAACATGATGTTGGTTATGATCTCCCTGGCTATTAATGTATGTAAGTCTTCTGGGGTCATGACCTTCACTTTGGTCTTGACCTTCAAATAAACCTTGGCCTTGACCTTCCAGGGTATGTAGTCGGCACAGTATGCTTTCCAATGGGTCAAAGGATCAAGATTGCTCAATTAAAATATCCTTTAATTAGACTTTGTTCATGATCATAAACATGCATTCTACTTCCATTAACTTCTGCTGACAGCAGTAATCAAATCATTTTGTAAATTGGAATTTGTTGCAGTTTGTCATACTTAGGACGCCTACTTATTTTCTTACAGTGTGGAAAGAGTTTTCATTCGAGAAATATGATTGTTGAATAATATGCATTGTCATGAGTGAAATGGTAGAAAAAAATGATGAAAAGAATTTTTTGAAGAAAATCAAACAATAAGCATAATCAGGTTTTTTTGAGCATGAATATTTTGCTGATGTTTGTAATATTGACACATTGTTATTTACTAAATGTTATTTTATATCAGATTATTTGTAATTTTTAGTATTCAATCTTTCATTTGATGTTTGTTCAGATTTACATATTGTGCACATTGGCGTCTACTAGCAAGTTGGTTTTACCTTTCATATTGTTGCAAGATGTATCTATAGACAAAGGTTCTTATCTGTTTAAAGTGCAGTTGCATTTTCATTTTCACATACCTGTGATTTTAAATTGACATAATTCCCAGGGGCAGATTTTTGTTATGGGTAGGAGTGTAGGGATTGAGGCATGGCAAGAAGGGGGTAGGGGGTAGGGGGGAGGGAACAGGAAGAGTGATGGGTTGACGAGGGGGGGGGGGAGTGGATTAGAAGGTGTGGAGGTTAATGAGAGGTGAGGAAAGTTGTAAGAGGATTTGAAGGGGTTGGGAACAAGTGAACAGTGTGGTAGAACAGTCAGGGAGGGCTATCAAGAGGGACTGATGGTGGGGAACTTGAGGGTTTGGGGGTGGGGGGAGGTGGTTAAGCGCAGGAGAGAGTGCTTGAGATTGATGAGGGGGTAGAAAGCTTTTAAGGCTGGGATACGGTACAGAGCTTGAGTGTGGTGTTAGTGGGGGGATATGGGGAAAAAGGGGGTAAGGAATTGATGAGGGGGAGGGTTTTAAAGAGTGAGGTGGAGGGGTGAAAGGGTGGTGGTGTAGGTATGAGGGGTAAGGGGGTAAGGAAGGGAGGGTGTAAGGAGAGAAGCTAGTAAAGAAGTAAGGGTGTTGGCAGGGGAAGAGGAATAAGGGGTCAGGGTGTAAGAAGTCATGAAAGGAAGGAGAAGGTGTAACAAAGTTGGGGAAGGGTGCTAAAAGGTTGGGGAGGGAGGGAGGGGAGGGGTTATGCCATCCCATAACTCACTTATTGCACTTGAGACAGTTGTCAGCCTCGCCCGGAGCCTTCTACATCTGCCAATATAATTACATGTATTTCCATTCCAACAAATCAAAAAGTGATTTTACTGCTTACATACTGTGTATATTTTGTAAAGAATATGTGTTCACAGACATAGATTAACAAATTTTTTGATATAAAGTTTGGATGAAAAGTCAATATGTATCATTAGTTGATAAAAATAAAGAATTCTTTCTAAACCCTTAATTTTTTTCATATAAATTGAAAAGAATTTTTAGAAAGAAAAAAACTAATATTTTCATCAAGATGTTATGTACAGTTCACTGATTTCTATTGTACAGTAATGCTGCTCTTTCATTCAATTTTCTAATATTGTTATATCACTTTGAAATATTGTGTTCACATATCCCTTCCATGACAGTTTTTTGTATGGCAAAACGATATGGCAATGTAAAGCATATAAAACATCTTCAGCCTCCCTCCCAAAGTTGAAACCCAAATCATATCCTCATTTCTCATGCAATTAATCAGGTTTTGTTGGTGATAAAAAAAAAATTTATTTAAAAAGAAATCACTATTATATCTTTAGAAAATGCCCTTCTCGGTCATTCGTAAGTTGAGCAGAAATAAGTTTTCTCAATTTAAAAAAAAAATCTATCGGTATTTTGATTGTAATATCAGCATGAAAGAAAAAGTTTAGCAATTAAGTGTCATAATGATGTATTTTAAAAATAAATAATTTTTCTTTGCCAAAGTTATATTTTTGTATCTCATTCAAACAAGCCCCTTGCTCTGATTTTGAAGATAAGGAAAAAAGTCCCCAGGTGTCGGGTAACAGTACTCTATGAGGTTCTGATTGATAGAAATTATAACTGTCAGGTTTCTTTTGATGAGATACACATTCTTACATATCATTTACCAAGTTAGAATGCTAACTAAATCATATATTTCTTTTTAAAGTTATTGAAGTAAAGGAAAAATATGTGCTGACATAATATTTTACAATGATGTTTTGAACTGAATTGTTTTAAATAATTATTTTTTGCCTCGGAAATGTGAAAAAGAGATAAGTGTTGATATGACATGCAAACTCTTTAACTTCGTGTCCTCGGCTACTTTAACCAGTTTCAATGCCAGGATAGTCCCTGATGTTCATACGTTGTGGTTCAAATAAATACCTCTTGAATTATTTGATCTGTTATCAGATATTTTGAATAATATTACAGCACATATCGGATCAAATATAATTTTCATTAATGACTTAGTAATCTGTTTTGAAAATTTGTTTTCTCAATTATGAAAGTTTTAAAATACTTAAAAACAGATTGTGAGCTCATGGCATTAATTATTAAACTTAAATCATAAAACAACATTTTAAGAAATTATCATGTCCATGACCTTGTGTGTTGACATAATATTGAAGACATTCAGCAAATCAACTTTTTTGAATAATTTTCTTTTTTAATTTTTAAATGTTTGGAAATGAATTCAATAAAGTCGGTGTTCAAATGATATTGACAATTTTAACAGAAGTGGCAGGTGTGTATTTCAGAGCTCCAACGGAGCCGATTGTTGTCAATGTCAAAGTCTTTCATCACAAGAAATCGACAAAAAATGTTGTTTGTTTTAAAACAATGTGTTCCAATGTTTAGTCCGCTGTTTATCATTATACATATATATATCTATACATAATATCATATATGTTCAAATGTTTATTTACAATTTAACTATATACATATTGTCCAATATATATATATATATGTCACACTGGTGTACATTTCTAGAAGCTGTTACAAAATGTAATCGTTTTGTTGTCAATTTCATTCATTTTTTTTCTATTTTTATGATCTTTTTCATAACGAAGCTTTGCCTCTTAACCGATTAATTATTAATTACTGCTTAATGCTGGTAAACATACTTAGTAGTATAGCTTGCACATTAGTTTTACATGTTTTTTCCTGTTAAATTGTTGAAGGTGGTTGTCAATAATTGTTGATGCATATCGGAGTGTACGCTATTAATACAGGGGTATATATATATATATGGCTATATATTGAGGGAAGAGTCCATTTCATTGGTTGATCATTGTTCATTTTGTCATTTTCATGTTTCAGTTAGCAGTTCATGTTGATAAAGTGTTATGTTTGAAAATATTGTTAACTCCACACGTTTCAACAAAACGTTTTAAAATCTCTTGATTGGAAATGTCTTTAATTATTTGAAAGGATGCCCATTTAGACCTCCTTGTTTGGTGTTGATAGTCATAAAATTCCTTTGAACGTCCAAATTTGTTATTTTCTTCTGAAGTAACTTAAAAAGGTAATATCCGATCACATTGAATTTATGTTTAGGAATGGTCCTTTGATTATTGGCTATTGCTAGTTTATCTTTTAATACCAGGAATAATTGATACTGTTTATATGAAAGAACCATGTAAAAACTTGCATTTAAAGTTTTTTCATAAAAAATTCTTCAATCCAAATCAGTAACAAAATTATTTTATGACATTCCCAGCTACTGACCAATTTTTACTAATTACAAGAATAATTTGTTTGTTACTAATCAATTCTGCATAATTTTAATGATAGTCCAACATCAAGAAATGAACCAAAGTTCATTTGATAATGAACAATGCATAATCATAGGGTCCAATATATTTATCCTATATTAAGAAGCAATTTTTACATGCTATTTGCATTCAGGGTCCAAATGTAAGATTTTGATAAGAACACACCATCAATAATTTGTTTTGATGATGAATTTTGCATAATGTTAGTGTTCAAATCAAAATATTTGATTCAGGAAGGGAACCACAGCTTCACTTGTTGTACATCTCTGTTGATATACCAAAGCTTTTATTAAATCTGCTTTACAAACGAGTGAATGCTCTACTATCCCTCCTGCACATCTTCATTTTATATCCTTTGTCTTAGTCACATAAATATCTTTTGTAAACTTTCCATATGGATTCCTTGTTTGTGGTCAAATTGCTTATAACATAAAAAAACTATCATATTGTAATGAAATATAAAACAATAGTTAAGAATATGATTAATTGTTATTTGCTATCATGTCATCAAAAGTATATGATCAGTTTGATGAAGAAGCTATTATAACAATTAATGACAAAAAACATTAGATATATCCGAAAACTGTTAGACTAGTTCTTGCAGTATTAACAATTTTAACAGTTTTTGTTTTAATGCTACACAAATTCCTGAAATCATTAGTAATGTTAGTAAAAACGATTCAATATTTTATCTACTGTTTGGAAACATTTATGATTATCTTTATATTGAATAAGGGCCCAATAAGGAATACTTTATGTTTTGAGTTAAGGAAAATTTATAGGAATGTGGAAAATTATCAAGTAAATTTTCGACCTGATTGGGCAGTCTTCTAAAATGTTGGTGTAGCAGTATTCATGTATGAAACTCCCTGTCTCTTCTAATCATTTGAATTTGTCATTTAGTATTCCAGAATTGAAATCTTTATATTTGTACTTTTCATATGATATTGATGTCTCAGAGGTTTATTTCTTAGAAAAGATTGCTCAGAAGTGTTTGTAGTAGAATTATCAAGGAAACTGTTTCATCATCCTGCGAGATTGTGCTATCCTAATTTACGATTAATAGGGTAAGCATAAAAAACATTATATAATTTTGAAAGAAGAAAACTGGGCCTAGATTTTCAAAGCTTGCTTAGTGACTTAGGCCTAAGGTAGTTGTAAGTACCGTTCCTTAGCATTGGCTTACGACCATCTTAGCACTAAGAGAGCTTAAAAAAACTAGGCCCTGATTTGATATTTCATTTATGAAGATTTGCATAAAAAATAATTTTTAATGTAAATCGTTTGGAAACTGGAGTTAATTCATATAAAGTGAAGAATATGAAAGAAGAATTTGATAAATAGATAAATAGGACTGAATGAAATACTTAGTTCTTAGTCACATCTCAGAATCTAATTAAGCTCTCTGGTCATTATTAACAAAACTAAAGTAAATGAATACACAATTAGAAATAAAACAGTTAGGACAAACATTTTAAAAAACCTATTATACTATTTTAGGAAATTTTTGGTCATTATTTAAGAAATTCTAGTTAATAAAGAACAAACACAGTCAAGAAGACAGTCATTATTATTTAAAAAACCAGCAATCTAAAGTTAACTGCATTAAGTGATTCCCTATCTGCATTAACTGTCCGAGTGAAATAATCTACTGAAACTCTTACTGTTTAATTAAACAATCAGCTTACAGTGAAATCTACTGACGTTCTCCCTGTTTAATCAAGTTGTAGCATATCCTTCTCTCTCCTATCTCTCATCTCCCTGCTTAAACTCTGAGGAGTGAAATCTACTGAAGTTCTCCTGTAATCAAGTGGTAGCATATCCTTCTCTCTCCTATCTCTCACCCCCCTGCTTAAACTCTGAGGAGTGAAATCTACTGAAGTTCTCCTGTAATCAAGTGGTAGCATATCCTTCTCTCTCCTATCTCTCACCCCCCATCATTCTGGTGCTTCATGTCTGTGTATGGAATGTGTTCCTGCAGTGGTATGCTTCCATGTTTGGTAATAAATGACTTCTTGTATATTCCGGCACCGTTATGCACACACACACACACACTCACATCATTCTTCAGTCTCCACTCTCCGTACGACCATCATTAACTTCCATTTTAATCAAGAATTTGTCTTCAAAGGATTACCTCTCAGATAACCTTTGTATTGATTCATGATGAAATATAAACTTTATGGTCATCAAGCATTGGCATTTTGCGTTGGTAATTGACTGGCAAAATTAAGATCTTTCTAAAATATTTTTTAAAAGTTCATATTTCTAAGCCCTTTATTGTTTTCTTGTTAAATTTTTGTCATAATTTTCATTCTTTTGATCTGACCATAAAGCTCACAAAAAGAAATGAAGTATGGAGGTAATCCCTTGAAGAACTGGTGTTATGATGCAGATATACAGCCAGGAATTAGTGATTATATCATTTCAGGAGTGAGAACAAGAGAGTTTTCATTAACATAGTAGCGTAGTGATGTAGATGATGTATCTAGTTTTATTTTGTAACACAATGACAAATTCTTGTAGCCATGCCAGTGTTAGTCCAGCATAGAGGCATAGTTCATTTAATAATATGTCAAATAACTTCTGGCCAAATGTTAACCTATGGCTTGTTCTACTGGACAGTTAGTTTACAAACCATGAGGGGTAATCTCATTTCACAACTGTCTGTAAGTCCATAATAATGAACAGTGTGAGCTCCCTTACAAATTCAACAGTCTTACGTTATGTTTCTGCAAAAGTACAATTCTTGTGGTTATGTTTCAACTTTCCAAACATGCACCAATACTTGAAAATTGTATACCGTTCATTCAATGCAAAAAAGGGTGATAGTACAGAATATTGCAAACTACTTTGGCTCAAGGGTTTGTGTTAGTTAAATATGGATTTAACAGATGTTTTTTCTAGTAACACAGAAAGACCTCCAATTCATTTCATGTCTGTGTCCCTTACTGGATTAGTACTGGCTTGAGCTCGTTCCTTATGTTTTCCAGTTACTGTGCCACCAAGGTCTGTTGAAACTCTTACTTTGGGTAGAGCACCTAGCTCGTTGTTGCACAGATACACAGGCTTTTGTCATTACATTCTCATCACTTTTATCACTGCATTAATCGATGCCATCAAAGATGGTGTTCGGTCCTATTTTCACAAATAAACAGGTATAAAATCATGTATGTATTTGTTATGATTTTCATGAAGAACTTGAAGATGTTTTTTGATGTGCTCAAAGAATGGATGCACATAAAATGAGAATTAATAGAAAATGACTAATACCCTCAGAGGCCATGGGCTACATACTCCTCTGTTAAACCATCTTCCTACGCAAAGCCTAAAACACCGGTTTCCAAACTGTCAGTTTTATCCCTTGCTGCAGACCCTAGAGTTTTCTGTGCTGGCTCTCTAGCCTGTACAGGCGTTGATATCAGCACAGAAAAGTAAAGGGTCTGCAGCAAGGCAAAAACATACACTTGGGAAACTGACGTTTAAGGGTATGGATAGGAAGATGCTGTTAAATAAAACAAGGTCTAGAAGCTTGACAAACTCTGTCATATAAAGAAATGGTTGAATTCAACTTTATGAAACAAGATATAAGCAAGACAGGATTGGCCTTGCAACGCCTGAGGGGCAAGTGCTTATTTAGTCACTAGTTTCGTCCATTGATCGGTCCAACTTCCGGCCAAGATTATACGGCAGTAAAGATCGTGGGCTGAAACTTCCCACCACGTTTTTATTTTATGAAACAAGAGTTAATATCAAAAATGGTTTATTGGGTGAACAAGCTCTAAATTTATTTATTTATAAAAAAAAAAAGCTCTAAATTTATGAAAAAATAACAATTGCATTTTATTGATGAGAAAGCTTTAAAAGCCACCTTTTAGGCCAATGATGAAAATGAAATTGATGAAACATAGTTAAATGAACAAAACTGGAAAAAAGACTTTTTAACAATGAATAAAGAAATCAATCTCTCAAATCCTTGAAAGAACTAACAAGCAAAACATTATTTCAAAAGATATCTTACAATTAATTTCTTCACAAGCCTTAGTAAAGACCAAATGTGGTGCATCTTTCAACAGTTCTGATGGTGGTTCAAAAGTACTGACTGTCTTTCAACAGAGTTGATGTCCATTCAACAGCACTGATGATAAAAATCTCATTCCTTCCTTCAAATCTTTGAATTGCACAAAATCACAACTTTTCAAAACACGTGGCTTTGTGGAAGTCCACATCAAAAGAAATGATCGTCACACCACACATCCTCAAAAGGTAAAATGTCGGATTGGTGTCGAGGTTATGCCATTTCTTCTGGTACATCCACTTTGAGCTGTACATCATGAAAAAGTTCAACAATACCACATTGCAGAAAAAATCCAGTTTATGTTAGCAATCTGAAGTTTGTTGAGCTTTACCGATCTCCTCATTCACATAATATTCCGACTGAGCTGTATTTTCAACATCGTCTTCCACGTTCTGGTAATAAGTGTGGGGATCGTCTGGATTTACTGAAGCTTTACCGGAAGCGTTACGTTTGGTAGATTGCGCATATTGCGATACGTCTGGTCCAATCAGCTCCAGGTATTCTCCTTCATCTGTAAAGTGGGAGACATACCAGGAATACAGATGATAACATTAATGGTTATCTATGAATGTGAACAGAACACAGGACCAACACTCATAAATATCAGTGATGAACGGTTCAGAAAGATAAAAGGAACGTTCTTCTTTGGAAAATGACAATATCCTTTGATGTAAAAACCGCCTCGATAACAAGACAAAGATAATGAACGACCTCATGTCGAAATTCCATGTGTGTGTTCACCCCGTTCATTTTAAGATATTGATTTCAATGCATGAATACCTATTTTTCTAGACAAATACGACAAGAACAATTAAAAAACTCATTAAACTCTCACGTGTAGATTGAAGTCTGGTCAGAACCGCCTGTGTGTTTTGACCATCAATATCTTCATACACATTGGATGTTGACAAGTCCGATATATTGACGTGCCCTCTCTTCGTGAAGTCAGGCCTTGGCGAGGGAATTGGTCTCGTTTGGGGCTCCTGAGCGGGAAGGAATGTTTGAGAAATCTAGTAACTTAGTAGATGAGTCGACATAACACACATGTCCGAGGCAGATCATTTATCATAAGTTTCAAGATGGACAGAAACATTAACAAGGGATATTTATTGTTGTACTCATGTACAATGTCATGTGTCGAAACCTGAAAATTGCCCATTCTCTTTAAAACATATCAAGATATAGTATCAATCCTTCAAACACACCCTCTATTCTCTGTGTTCAGATAAGGGAGTTAATTAAGAGTAACACGACATAAGATTTTTTGCACATGAAGCTTAAGATGTTTTTATCAAAAAGTAAAAAAACAATATAATCATCAAGTGAATATTCGCTACAAAAACAAATTGTTCATGCTCTATATGTAAAATGTTACCGTTGTAGGCAGGGTGAATGCAAGAGGCTGCTCCTTCGGCTGCTTTCTTAGCCTGGAATACAACAAACAGTGCGTGTTTCATTCTTCGGATTACAAAAAAATATACATTACCAATTGTTTCCAAAAGATTTCAATCCATTAAGAATGAGGGAATATCAAATATGATAAATTGGTATTTTGAACATATAAAGTAAGATGTTTTATCAATATATTCGAATTCTACACATGAATATGCAATTTATGCAATATTACGGTATTTCATTATGAAACTATAAACCTCACAAAAACAAATAAGCAAAAATAATATTTCTCAGCAAAATATGTTTATCATACTAGGTAGCCATACAACGGGAAATAGTGTACGCTGAGAAATCTTTAAGACAGATAAGCCTTATTCATATGAGTGAACACATTGGATGAACACTACCATCAATACAGAATGCAAAATGAACAAAATGCTTGTGCTACATATTCACATGTTGCTTAATTTCTTGTGAGGAGTTTATATATATATGACTAATCTAATACGGTTATTCGACCTAAATGAAAAATGAACAGTATAAAACCTTACCTATCTTTGTTCCGTCTCCAGGCAAAGAGAAAAGCAACTACGATGACGACAACGATGACCCCTAATGTCCCCCCGACTACACCTCCGATAAGCGTAGCCCTGTCGGTTGGGGCTCCTTTTTTAAAACAGTAAAAGATAAAAAGTTCAGAAATACATGGTGTTTATGAAAGAGAAATAAGCAGTACCGTTGCTTTCAGGGAAATGCTAGGGTTAAACATAACTGTATGAATAATTATCCTCTATGATCACAACTTGGTCTTTTGCTGCAGACCCTTTACTTTTCTGTGCTACTAAAACTCAAGGGTCTGCAGCAAGGCATAAAACTGAGAGTTCGGAAACTGGCGTTTTAAGCTTTGCGTAGATAGACGGAGGATTCCATAAATACATAAATTATCTTTTCGGAAGAAAAATTAAATGAATGCATGTATATAATATACAACCCTCGAGCTAACGATGGAAATGAGAATAAGTTACCTGAAGGGGTAGTAGTTGGTACGTTGTCTTGAGCGGTCGGTTTATAGGGTGAAGTCGAGGATAATGTCGTGGTTGAAGACGTTGTTGTATTTGATTGGTTTTGTGACGTCGTAAATGGCCACGTTTGCGGCGGTGTTTGGGATGTCATTTTTGAAGTTGCTATAACGTGTAATGTAAATACTTTTGGAGTAGTCTTGATCATTTGTTAAAAGCACAAGAAAAAAGTAAACGTACCAAATTATTTTATTCATCGTACTGAATATATGAACAAATTACTAAGTCAATTATTCATTCTTAAACTGTCTTTTAAAAGATAATATTGATAAAAGAATTAGATATCTGGTTTTTTTCCCACATTTATTACAATATTTCATTTTGTCAAATTCAAGAAACATGCTATTGAGTAAATTCCATGATTAAAAAATATGTATTGATAAAAGTTGACCTTTGCTCCTTCTGAAAATTCACATTTAACACAATGATATTTTCATTAACTTATTATCATCTTTTAGAAACTGATACACAATCACTGAATGATATATTTCTTACCTGTATATTCACACCGAGAATCCAACGAAAGGCAATCCACTCGGGGAGGATAATCAACCCCTTGCCTGGAATCAGAATTTACTACACATAATCAATACATCTGACATCCTTGACGTACACAAACATAGACATTCTTGAAAAACGTGTGTGAAATACCTTGAATTATACCCAAGGTACGTTTAAAGTTTCAAATATGAAAATTAGCTTCCTTCAATGGAATTATCGTGTTTATTTATAGTGATAACAATATTCTTGCTGAATATCATATTTCTTAGTAAGACTCTATCTCAAGTGTAACACTTCCGGAAACACGTCGTTATCGTTGTTTATGTAAGGAACTAACACCAAGCATAGCGACGTTATCGACAAGACAAAGCAGTTTTTAGCTCACCTTTACAAAGTAAATGTGAGCTTATGTCATGGCGCTTCGTCCGTCGTCCGTCTGTCCGTCCGTCTGTCCGTCTGTCCGTCCGTCCGTCTGTCCGTCCGTAAACTTTCACGAAAAAGACTACTCCTCCTAAACGAATTCAGATATCATTCTGAAATTGAAGTATGTTATACCCATGGTGATTCCTCACAGAAAGGTAGATGTTTCAGTTTTGAGAATCCAAGATGGCCGCCATGACAGCCATATTGAATTTTCAATTAGATTTCATGAAAAAGACTACTCCTTCTAAACGAATACAGATATCATTCTGAAATTGTAGTATGTTATACCCATGGTGATTCCTCACAGAAAGGTAGACGTTTCAGTTTTGAGCATCCAAGATGGCCGCCATGACAGCCATATTGAATTTTCAATTAGATTTCATGAAAAAGACTACTCCTTCTAAACGAATACAGATATCATTTTGAAATTGTATTATGTTATACCCATGGTGATTCCTCACAGAAAGGTAGACGTTTCAGTTTTGAGAATCCAAGATGGCCACCATGACAGCCATATTGAATTTTCAATTAGATTTCATGAAAAAGACTACTCCTTCTAAACGAATCCAGATATCATTCTGAACTGGTAGTATGTTATACCTATGGTGATTCCGCACAGAAAGGTAGACGTTTAAGTTTTGAGAATCCAATATGGCCGCAATAGCAGCCATATTGATTTTTCAGCTGCAGATGACACATCATTATTATTAAATTTTAAGCTTTCATCAAGTGATCACTGGCACCATATAAATTCTCTAATTTGAACTTACTAATCATAATATTATCTTAAATATGGAATATTTAAGATTGTCGTGCAAGTTGTTCTATATTTTTAAGTGTTTCTAAAAAAAATTAAGATGAAAGACAAACATAATTGATTAATTTGTTTAAAATCTTTATGGCAACTAGCTGCAAAAACCAAATCACATTAAACATGTTAAATTTTAAACAATGGTATCTCCCTTATATTCCTTTAAATACCACACATAAGGGGTCAACCAGAGTTCAGATATTCCACTATCCACTAATACACATCCCAAGGCAGGCTGCTAGCATCACAGTGTCAGCTGCTAGTCTGTTGCATAATCAACTTGACCCAATTGATATGGCAGAGCATTATGCTATATGGCCATGGCCCATGTGTATGCAATAAAAGTTATGGACTTGTATTCTCATGACAGTGATATGTTCTTTCTAAGAATAACAACTTACACAAAACTTGTCTACAATAAGCCTTGTGTTTAGCAATCTACATGATAAGTTGATGTGGAATAAATATGAAAAAAATCGAAAAGGGTTTAGTAAGAAAAGTAAGGAAATTTGATTTGTCATATCTCTCTGTTGATTTGACAATGCAAAAATGTTTACCATTATAGTACTGTATGAGTGTTAAATAAATTGATACTTTAATGAAAGACATCTCATGGTCACTTGACATGTAAATATTATGTGAACAAAATAAACGTGTCTTATGCATTGCTGTGTTTATGACTTTCCTCTCAATCAGTCATTCATTTTCCTTGAAAAATCTGTACTTTTGGGATTCTCAATATCCCATGCAGCATAACCATCAGTGAAATAATCTTGAAATCATATTAATGATTCACTACAAAACAAATGTAAGTGGCCACCATCCTGTAAGTAATGAATGACATTTAAATGGATACACCTAAACCAAATCAAGATATCATAATGAAATTAATATATGGATGCCCACATAAAAGTAGCATTTTGAAGATTAAAAAGTACAAGATGGTCACCAATTCAGCCATAGATATACAAAAAAGTTATACAAAAACCTACTGCTTGTTAACTTATCATGATTATATCATTCGTGTATTAATGTTTGTTCAAGCTCTAGTCGTTTCCAAAAGAAGACTAGTATTTTAAGAGATAAAAAAATCATGATGGCAGCCATAATCAATTATATAAAAGATGGTTACATGTATAATTAAATAATTTTACCACATCATTCATTTTAAGGTGAGCTTCTGTACCCTCGGTACTTTTATTAAAAGTTCCACTCATTTGCATTGAGTGTTCAAATTTTATTTCTACAGTCAAAATGAGAGCACATATTCCCTAAAGAAATGGTATAAATTGTCAATACGTAGTTAGATGTTAATGAACAAGACTCAAAGTTTTATTGAAGTTATTGAATATGATAAAGAAGCTCTAATGATGTTTGATATGGTATAATCGTCTTAAATAATCTGATACATAAAATTGAAACAGACTCACTTAGAAGCAACATTTGAATCAAACTTGATTTTGTTTTAAACAACTGATAACTTAAAAATCCAACATTAAATATAACATGTCGAATGACCGACCGGTTAACACAACTCGAAGGAGTGGAATAAGGCGAAATAGAAATCAGAAGTTCGAGCCCTACATTAACGATGAGAACCTATACTTACGCAATCAAAGTCTCTTTGCAGGAAATTCCCTTTGGTTTCGTGAACTTCTGTTTGCAAGATATGATTATCGTCTCTTCTCTTGATTCTAGTTTACACTCGAGCCATTTGCCTTTTTTGTCTATAAACATAAAATCGTTTTAAAAATAAACACTGATGATAAAAGAATCAGTTGGCATGGTAGGTTTGTTTTCCAATAAACTGAAACAGTGAAACCTCAGTTTTGTATCTGCAAACATTATGTTTATGTTTCCTTTAAAGGGGCAGTAGCACTTGTTTTGAAAGTTTTATATTTCAAATTTTTCACTGATAATTGTACGTTAATGCTAAATGTATTTTTTTGATAGTGTCAAAAATCTCGTAACACAAATCAATCATCCATAGTCAGAGGACAAAAGTATCAAGATTCACCTAAAATCCTTTGGCGGCCATTTTGTGTGAACACCTTTAATTCAGTTTATGTTAGAAAAAGGAATCGCATGGCTAAACTTTACATTATATATTTGAATTATTACAGCCTCATTAAGCTATTAATTATTTTATTAATACATTGTCTTTCAATTGGAACCATTTATTTTCATTTTCCTGACATCACAATATATTCCCCCTAAGACGTGCTACTGTCCCTTTAAAAAGGCACTCAAGAATGCGTAGACCTTAGTAAAAATCCAACTATTCAAAAGGTCATCCGCTATAACTTTCTTTTACTTGATATATCAGTTTGGTGAAGAAATCGGATAGTTATATCTGGCTTTATAACAAGGACAACATCAACAAAGATCCATCACTTTCATATCAATAAAACATCCATAATTAGAATTGTTTTCATTCCATTGTTGAATTTTATATGTTACTAGGATTTATTCAACACCCATGTTTATAAAAAGTAGTTTTCTATTGAAAAAAAAGCAAAATTATTATTAGATACTGAACGACTTGGGTCATCACTTTTATTGCTTTCAAAATATGAAAGGAATTAGTGACGATGTCTGACTAAACCATGTTTTAGAATGGTGACCTATGTGGTTGAGTTGCTAGGCGATAACGCGATGTTTCACTCAAATGGAAATCTCTTATCATACCGGTCTTGTTGTAACTTCCTCATTTGGATGGAATTCACTTTGTCAGAATAGTTATAAAGGAAATGCGTTTTGTCAGAATAGTTGTAAGGACTATCGTTTAAGCTTTTGACAGACCGAATTTCGAAGGACCTTTTTGTGATATTTTCAATAATCTCTTAGCGTTAAGCCCTGGCTGTAGTTCATAATATATACATGTATTTCTTCACATTAGCTCCCGAAGAGCAAGTCTAGATCTGCAGTGAACTGAAATGAACACCCTGACTGTAGTTCGTAATATATATTTCTTCACATTACCTCCCGAAGAGCAAGTCTAGATCTGCAGTGAACTGAACCATTTATCTGAGGCTCCTTTGTTACTACAATAAACCTCTCATTTTATAGAAATAATTTCAGCGACGGCGACGTTTTGGGTCAATAAGAAAAACGTACTGTGGATCACGGCGACATATATCTTAGATGGTAGAGTAACCTTCGAGTCCCCGCTACAGTTGAATACAGGGCTGCTTAACTTAGGATCGCACAGTAAAATACAGGATACACTGAAATAAATGACGGATATGTAGCAACAAGTTCACGCCATCAAGGTCTCATTCTTATCTACAAGAATAATTGTTTTTATAGAATATAGAAGTGAAATTTATTTGTGAAACTTACTTGAAGTTTAAGTGAAAAGAGAATATTTATTTCAACATGATTTTTGAACAAATGATAAATCTCGGTGGGAATCTATATACACTGACAGGCAAAAGAAAGTACACACTTCAGTTGAATTTATCATGTTAGATTCTCAATTAAAAACATTTTGATTTTTTATGTCGTATTCTCAAAGTGATAAGTAGAAGAGTTAAATCATCGTTCAAATAGTAAGTTGATGTGCTTTTAATTTTTATATCCAAAATTTGAATTAAATATAAAAAAAAATTTCCGGAATTAATTTGTGTGTGACAACAAGGGAGACCTATTTTATGTGAAAATCAACAAACAATTTTTTTTTCACACATTGACAACATTTAAAAATCAAAGGGATCATGATAGTGTTTCTTTGATTATTTCTCTTAATCCTGCCTGCATTAGACAACAATATTTTAACAAAATGGTAACAAGACACCAATCATTTTATTCAGACTCGTGCAAATATATGCTATTGTTAACGTGTCTCTTAGATATAAAGTAAATTTAAACAAAATGTGTTGTGCAATATCTTTTGCCTGGCGTTTGAGGATGTTACACCTTACCTTGCTACTAGTCCATCACATAGAATAAAGGCATCATTCGACCCTCCAGTTCTTAGTGAATCTTCTGTAACTGTTAGCCTTGTTTGTCCCCATGGACACTTACTACTGAAAGTTTATATACTATTTTGTATTTCATTTCAAGTGTAGAATTCTAACCAAGTCAACATTACACCAGTACAACAATCAAGGTATTA
The DNA here is from genome assembly GCA_916613615.1 of Steromphala cineraria. Lineage (NCBI taxonomy): Eukaryota > Metazoa > Mollusca > Gastropoda > Trochida > Trochidae > Steromphala > Steromphala cineraria. The sequence continues at coordinate 2,874,007 of OU744726.1, forward strand.
TAGGCGTTTCGCTGAACTCGATGAACATTTTAAACGGGTCATATTTTGTTATAAAATGTATAGGCTTTGCATTAGGCCTTAAGATAGCATTTTGGAAATGAGGGAATTGTCCAATAACAAATATCAACATTAGATGTAAAAAATGAAGTAATTGAACATGCAAGTGAAACATGAAACATGTTAATATATAACATAGCCGTTACCAAAACAAACAGTGAAAATGTGATATCTTACAAAAATAAGAAATTGAGTCTATAGTACTTACTTTACACTTGTCGAAGTCTGTGTGGAAACATTTCCAACGTAGATATGTATCAAGAACCCTAAAATTAAACATAACGGTACTTCAAATATCTGCATAAAACGTAAATACACTCGAAATATCTGCGCAATATGCAAATGTACTTTAAATGTCTGCATTAAAGCTAAATGTACTCAGATATCTGCATATAATGTAAATGTACTCCAATTATCTACATAAAACGTAAATGTACTCCAAATATATGCACTAAACATAAAACTACTAATACTTTCTGCATAAAACGTAAATGTACTCCAAATATCTGCATGTAAAGCCAAAGATAAATATACTCAAGCTGTACGTACGTTCAATATGTAAATATATTCACGTCTTCCATTATTCATTTTCTTTAACCCATAATTGGGTATTCTGTATTTGTTTAAATGATATTTAAACATCTGTAGTTACATAGACACACGTGTTGGTTAAATGGGCAGGAGAAAGTTTTTTAAAATTGTTGTATCTTCAATTTGTCCCTCTTCTTTCACGGATTGTCACCTTGTCGTGGTGAAGAAGCTTGTGTGCTCCAATGATCCTGAGAGCTATGTCGGCGGGGGATTCGTCTCCTGGCAGGTTCAACCAAGCCGAACAGGTCAAAGGATAGGAGACAGACCAAAGGACAATCCCTGGTCCTCCAGGTTGGGGGTTTGGCATAAGGCTAACAACCTCATCCAGTAAAAAAAAGCATGTTACAGAAATCTACACAAGCAACCAAATTACTGAGGAAATAGGAGATTTCAGCCATCCAGATGGCACTATGACTGTTCAGGGTCAAAGCACCACCCACAATGGAAGCCGTGGACATGAAGAGGAATTTCCTGGATCCTAACCACAGCATCAAGATAGGCGCCTGGAATGTTAGGACGCTATCTCAAGTATCTAAACTAGCACAAGCTAGCAAGGAAATGCAGAGATATCACCTGGAGATACTTGGCATAAGCGAGTGCCGATGGACAGATTCTGGCAAGATCAACACGAGAGATGGAAAAACCATAGTCTACTCTGGAAGAACAGATGGTCAACACAGGAATGGAGTCGCAATTATGATGACCAAGACCGCAAACAAGTGCCTTATAGAGTGGGAACCCATTAGTGACAGAATAATACGGGCAAGGTTCAACTCCAAATACTGCAAAACGACAATACTGCAATGCTATGCACCAACAAACGAGGCTGCTGATGAAGACAAAGATTCCTATTATGAAGCTCTCCAAGCACAGATCAGTAGAACACCTCAACATGACATGCTCCTGACCATAGGAGACCAAAATGCCAAGGTTGGAGCTAACAACACCAGCTATGAAAGAACCATGGGAAGAGAAGGCATAGGTACCATGAATGAAAATGGTGAGAGACTAGCAAACCTATGTTCTACAAATGGCCTTGTCATAGGAGGTACTCTCTTCAAACATAAAGACATCCACAAAATCACATGGCAATCACCAAATGGCAGAGACAAAAACCAGATAGACCACATCATTGTCAATGGAAAATGGAGACGTTCACTGATGGACACCAGAGTTTACAGAGGCGCAGATATCAGCAGCGACCACCACCTCGTTATAGCAAAGATCAGGCTCAAACTGAAGAAGCTGGACAAGACATGCAAGGCTCGCAAAGTCATCAACATCAAAAGACTGAAAGAACAGCATGTGAGACAAAAGTTCACCATAGAACTCAAGAACAGGTTCAGGACTCTGGAAGAAGCAGACCAGGAAGAGGAAACAGTTGCCAATAGTTGGGAAGTCATCAGGGATGCATTAAAAGATACCAGCGAGAGGGTAATTGGATTCCGCAAAAGAAATGACAAAGAATGGTTGAGTGAAACCACCTGGAAAGCAATTGATGAAAGATCGAAGCTGAAAGGTAAAATTCTGTCAACAAAATCAAGCCGTCTTAAAGAAGCAGCACAAAAAGAATACCGGGACAAAGATAAAGAGGTCAAAAAGAAAGCAAAAAGAGACAAGAGAATCTTCCTGGAACAAACAGCAGAAGCAGCAGAGAAAGCAGCTTTACAGGGCGACTTAAACACAGTCTACAAGATCACAAGACAGTTGAGCGGTAGCAACAAGCAAGCACCACCTGTAAAAGACAAGAATGGAAGAGTTCTAGCAAACGAGAAAGATCAAGCTGCACGATGGGCCGAACACTTCAGAACTGTGTTAAACAGACCAGAACCACCATCACTTCTGGAGGATCTTCCCCAAGCAGATGATCTTCAAATCAACACTGACCCTCCTACAGAAAAGGAAATTCAACAGGCAATCAAGGGCATGAAGACTGGCAAAGCTCCTGGGCAAGATGGAATCCATGCAGAAATGTTACTGGCAGACATAGATACATCAAGCAAAGTGCTCTGAAAGCTATTTGGTAAGATCTGGAAGGAAGAAAGAATACCAGACGACTGGACAAAAGGGCTGATTGTTAAGATTCCGAAGAAAGGAGACCTAGGCAATGCAGACAACTGGAGGGGCATCACTCTTCTCTCCCTCCCAAGCAAAGTCATGTGCAGAATTCTCCTCAACATAATTGATAACAGCATTGACAAGCTCCTCAGACAAGAACAAGCTGGATTCCGCAAGGGAAAAGGGTGTATCGACCAGATATTTACCCTCAGAAACATCATAGAGCAGTGCATTGAATGGAGATCACCACTCTACATCAGCTTTATCGACTTCAAGAAAGCCTTCGACAGCATCCATCGTAACACCCTATGGAGGATAATACGATCCTATGGCATACCAGAGAAGATGGTAACTCTCATCCAATGCTTCTACAAAGAGTTTGAGTGTGCAGTACTCATGAACAACAACCCATCAGACTGGTTCACTGTAACATCAGGGGTTAGACAAGGGTGTGTCATCTCTCCACTCCTCTTTCTCATTGCAATCGACTGGGTCATGAAGAAGACAACGCATGACAAGGCTAGAGGTATCCAGTGGACTCTAACATCTACACTTGAGGACCTAGATTTTGCAGACGATGTGGCCATGCTAACAACACGTCAAGACAACATGCAAGAGAAACTCAACAGACTCTCCCACTTTGCAAGCCCTGTAGGCCTCCAGATCAATCAACAGAAAACAGAAGAAATGAGAATAAACACCAACACCACAGCGGGTACTACCATTGACAGCACTCCACTTGCAGTCGTTGACCAGTTCACGTACTTGGGATCAGTTGTCAGCACCCATGATGCAACACAGAAAGACATCAAGAACAGACTGGGCAAAGCAAGATTCTCCTTTCACAAGCTGAAGAACATCTGGAAATCCAAGCAGTACAGCAAAAAGACCAAGCTTCGCATCTACAACAGCAATGTGAAATCTGTAATGCTATACGGAAGCGAATGTTGGAGAGTCACAGAACAGGACATGGGAAAGCTAGCAGCATTCCACCATAGCTGTCTGAGAAGAATCTGCAGAATCTTCTGGCCCAACAAGATTTCCAACCAAGAGCTACTGCAAACAACCAACTCGAGGTGTATCATCATGGAAATCAAAGAAAGACGCCTGAAGTGGCTTGGATATGTCCTTAGAAAACCATCCTCTGACATCACCAAAGTAGCCCTCAGATGGACCCCTCACGGCAAGAGACCCAGAGGCCGCCCAAAAACAACATGGCGAAGAACAGTCCAGAGCGAGATAAAGCAGATGGGAATCACCTGGGGCGAAGCCGAGAAGACTGCCCAGGATCGTTCTTCATGGAGGAAGCTTGTGTCGACCTTATGCTCCAAACGGAACGAAGAGGATAAGTAAGTAAGTAAGTAATTTGTCCCTGATAAATGAACGTTAATGCTAAATTCAAAAATCTGATTACATAAACCAATAATCCATTAACAGAGAACAAATTATGTGGTTTCACATAAAGTCCCATTGGCTGCCATTTTGTGTGTGAACACCTTTAATTCTTTTTGTGTAAGAAAAGGAATCGCATGACTGAGTTTTACATTATGAATGTGATTTATTACTGCTTCATTTAGCTTTAAGACAATGTTTTTCAATTGGAACTATATATTTTAATTTTCCTGACAACACCTTATATTCCCCCTAAAAACGTGCTACTGCCATTTTAACGTATTGATTTTTTGTCAATTTTATGATAAAGTCACTTTGTTTACAAATACGTATGACAAAAAATAATTACCGACGAAAGAGATGATTGTTCTATCCTTGTATTCCATCAATATATTTCATAGGAATTATGGTATTCTGAAATAAAACATAAACTTTATATAAACTTATAAACTTTATATAATGACAAGGAACAACGTGTAGTTAAAATCGTTGGTTCTAGTCTTCCTTGTTAAAAATGTTATGTTATGTAACTTGAAATCATTAAAAACATATATGTTTACATTGCCACAAGCATGAAAATAATTAACTACTTATTGAGGAACAAACAATGTTGAATAATGAAATGAAAATGGTTTTAATCAATATTGATATCAAAGCTAGACAGAAGAAACGCGAACAGAACTTAAATAAATTAACAGGAACTAAAAAATCAAAATATTCGTTACAGTTAATCCTCGTTTAATCGATACACAGTACTATAAAGGATTTCAATTACTCTCAAATATCTTAAGCTTACAATTTTGAACGTTAATCTCGAAAATGAAAATACAAAGGAAATTTGCTTTTTGCCCGGTATACATTTCAATGAAAATGAAGGTTATACAAAATAACTATCGCATTATAGCGTTTTCACATACATTGTATGTTGAAAACTGATTGGACGAAAACAAGATCATTTGAACGCAAGCCGACTATTTTCCAAATCTAGCATTGCGCAGTGATGGACACGCCATTATTGTTTTCACAAATATTTTTTAAATAACATTTTAGATTAGACAAAATATTCATGATTCATAAGGAAATTAACTTAGATATATGTCATAATCCTTTTGTGAACTACTTTTTTATCAAAGTAATCACATTTGGGAAGTTGCACTGATTTGGACGGAGCCTAGGGCCTGTTTCATAGAAACAGTTTTTTTGCGGTTATCTAATTTTGCATTTAATTTCAAGTCTTGTGAAAACGTCCCTTAAATTTTAGAGTAAGAATTTATAAGAAAGGATTTTCATATTGTGTATGTTAACACGGCTATAATCTGTTTAAAACTCGTAAGTTTAAATTTTGTATAACTGGCTTCTCAAGCTTCAACAGTTAAACAAGTTTAACTCACGAATTCCTAATATAGAGTATCGTTTTTATCGTTGATATTGAAGGTGATTTTTAATCAACCTTGTAATGCTCTGTATATATATGTCAATTTTCGTCACAGAGCTTTATTCATGTTTTCCCCGATAACATTGTTTAGCTACAAAGCTGTTACCAGGTCACAGTTTGCAAAGCAACCTCTAATAAATTGATCTAACATAATTAAATGCCTGTATCAGTTATTGAGTCACCACTGGGTACATGATTATCATAAAAAACTCATTGCTTATTTATCTTTATGGTATAATTGTACCGGATAGTTTCGGATTATATATTTACGATAATTTATAAACAGTATATAAATGCTCCTTGTTTATCAGGTATTAATTGCCAGGCACTTAAATTCAATATTAAAGCAATTAGATTTAAGCGAGTTGCATACTTACACACAAATACTTGTTTCGAGAGATCAAATAACATTTTCAAGTGTCCATCAACAAGAGGGCAATTTCAATATGTTTCTTAAGCTAAATTATAAAACCTCATATTTACGTAAAATATTAAATCTTTACTTTAAATATGTTTATCAAAGTAAAAGATTTAACCTAATTTCAAATCCTTTTCCTATACTACAGTTTTCAAGTATCAAATGTTTATTTCAAATATATTTTTCTCACCAAAGTATTAGACCTTTATTGTATATATGTTTCTTATATCAAACGTAAGTGTTCAACCTGATTTCAAATATGTTTCCTATACTTAACTAATGTATGAATCTTAATTTCAAATATCATCATCTTTCTTTTATAAATCTAAAGTATTAAAACCTGAATTTTAAATATGTCCCTAAACTAAGTAAATTGTCTCCCTTCCCTCAATGCGTGAGAGCCAACAGCGCTAGTATAGATCATGTGACCTTCACAGTGACCTCGTATTGGTAGATATGACATGCGATCAAGTTACAGATAGCTCGGGAAGAAAACATCACGAAAAGCTTTGTCTGCTCCTAGAGTCACACCTGTCGTTTTAAACAGGAACATCATATGATTTATGAAGCGTTAAAGATATTCATCGAAATGAACATGAATTTATCATACATATTAAGAAATAGTCGTTAAAATAACACATTAACATAGAGTCAGAACTGAGTTTAATATGATTGTATGGTGAATATATCTTCTACATTGTATGCACATGGTTACTGAGCTATTTATTATGTATGTTTAGCCTTTAGTCTGACAGTCAACTTTCCCCAAATGAGGAAGAAGAAAAGTTAACTACATACCTAGAGGAGAAGTACACTAGAGATAAATTCTCTAAACATTGAATCTAATACTTGCAGTACAGCCATGAACTCAAAACTTTGAAGTAAAAGAAACGTACTACACTTGTACCTACCTTGGTGAGCTTAAACTCCATATCCATTGTGCTGGTTGAGAGGTCGAATATTCATTTTCCTGACTGTAATGTCTGTATTGAATCACATGTCGATAGTTTTCCTACTTGTCAGTTAGAGTGTTTCCTCTCTCCCACATATCCGCTTTACGCTTCAGAGCACCTGTGCTATTTTAAAACCAGTTCGCTGAATGGCCACCGTATTGATAACATAAACTGATCGGGTGAGAGAGTAAGGTCTGGGTTATTATGAACAAAACATTTACAACATGTCTTTGATTTATTGTTACAATAACTATTATGTTTACCGAAATGAACCCATATACAATGTAAGTTATGAATAGTTGGAGACAGTAAAGCAGTGTGTATTTGGTTTGTAAATGACACAATTAAGTGTAGATCTGTTTGCCTTGTCATATTGCATATATACTGTCATATTTTAGAAACATGATCAAGATTTGTCTAAGACCTGCTCAAATAAGTTTTTGTGGTAGTCATCCTACATAAGATTGTCGTCCAACCATTAATGTATCAGTATCTCATTCTTCGTTGAATCGGATCATCGCGATGAGACTGCTGATTATGAAAACTCGATATAAATGAATATGTAGAGAAGCTTTCGGTCAACGATAAAGTGAAAACATGACAACAAGCAAGAGACAACGTAGAACGTTACAGTTTCCCGTGTCATAGGACTTGTTACCCTATATCTGTTTAAAAATTACTTCAATCTCTCTAATTTGCAATCTCTTTATTTTGCTTTCTTTCAGTACGTCGTGTGATGCAATAAAATGTTTTCGTTCAATAAAATCCCAAATCATATTTAAGATATTTACATAGAGTATGCTAACACATGCTACCGAGATGAATTTTATCCCAGATGTCATTTAAATATAGTTGTTCATATATAGGCTACAGACAATTAAATTTAATCAAGAAGTTACATGAAAGGCCTGTTGAAATGTGACGACTTCTAATTTGAGTCGAGGACGTCCGGTTTATTCAAATCCCAAGTTTACATTTATCACCAGTTACACACATTCAACCCACTCTTTACATAACCGCAAGGCGTTATGCAACTTTTATGTCTCCTTTCAACTCACTACACCAAGTGGTATGTCTTCTTCGAGAGAAGCGATTAGCTGGAAACCTAGGGTTGGACTGCTTTGAATCACACGCGATTGTTTACTCTCTTTCTTTTGTAGCACGTGACTCAACACAAACACGACTTCTATCACGACTGAGTTCATCTGACTTACGTAGCAGGAAAGAAAATCAAATATTTCTATGTCAAGCGGGATTGGAACCCAGGACCTCCGGGTTGCGAGTCCTACATTCTACCTGTTCGGCCAAAGAGATATCCCTCCAGCTGAAGTCCAGGGTTCGAATCCCGCGTGGACATGAAAATATAGGATTTTCTTTCCTGCTACATTTGGCGCCCAACGTCGACCGGGACTATTCCTTAATGTCACATCATCTGTTAGTCCTTAATAGGTTTGTAAATCCTTGTTGGTGTATAAATCCTTCATAGCATATCTCTCTAATGTTTGATTCGAGGCCGAGTCACTTTGTGGAGGGGGTGAATAGACAGGGTGAGGTTTAAAGCATTTCTACTGGCTTTGGCTGGAGGGATATCTCTTTGGCGGAACTGATCTCGATAGAGTGTAGGAATCTCAACCCGGAGGTCCCGGGTTCAAATCCCGAAAATATTGGATTTTCTTTCCTGCTACACTGATAAATAATTACCTATAAGCAACAAATGAAAAATTACCACACATGCGTAGACAACTGCAAGATGGACATTTAGGATAAAACGTTTACTGTTGCTCAACCTACATTTAATCTATGAATGATGATCAGGAGATGCCCAGCATAACTATCTTATAATGAATCATGTTTTGTTCATGACGTTGTTGAAGGTTGTCATCTTGTGTTCGGAAAGCTGTTGAAGGTTGTCAGGTTGTCTTCGGAAAGTTTTTGATATTAGTCCCTTTGTGTTCGGAAAGTTGTTGATATTAGTCACTCTGTGTTCAGAAAGTTGTTGAAGGTTGTCATGTCGCTTCGGAAAGTTGTTGATATTAGTCACTTTGTGTTCGGAAAGTTGTTGAAGGTTGTCATGTCGCTTCGGAAAGTTGTTGATATTAGTCACTTTGTGTTCGGAAAGTTGTTGAAGGTTGTCATGGTGTGCTCGGAAAGTTGTTGATATTAGTCCTGTTATCTTTGGAAACGTGTTGATATTTGTCACGTTGTGTTTGGACAGTTGCTTATATAAGTCATGTGTTTTCGGAAAGTTGTTGAAGGTTGTCATATCTTCGGAATGTTTTTGAAGGTTGTCATATAGTGTTCGGAAAGTTGTTAAAGGTTGTCATGTTGTTTTTGGAAAGTTATAAATCATGTTATGTTCGGATTTTTTTTATATTAGTCATGTTATATTCAGAAAGTTGTTGATATTAGTCACTTTGTCCCTGGAGAGTATTTGATATCAGTCGTGTTGTATTCGGAAAGTTGTTGAAGGTTGTCATGTTGTGCTCGAAAAGTTGTTGAAGGTTGTCATGTTGTGCTCGAAAAGTTGTTGAAGGTTGTCATGTTGTGCTCGAAAAGTTGTTGAAGGTTGTCATGTTGTGCTCGAAAAGTTGTTGAAGGTTGTCATGTTGTGCTCGAAAAGTTGTTGAAGGTTGTCATGTTGTGCTCGAAAAGTTGTTGAAGGTTGTCATGTTGTGCTCGGAAAGTTGTTGAAGGTTGTCATGTTGTATTCAGAAAGCTGTTTATATTAGTCCTGTTGTCGTCAGAAAGTTGTTAAAGGTTGTCCTCTTATTTCAAAAAGTTTTTGAAGTTTTTCATCTTGTTTCGGAGAGTTGTTGAAGGTTGTCATATCGTCTTCGGAGAGTTGTTGAAGGTTGCCATATAGTGTTCGGAAAACGTTTGAAGGTTGTCATGTTGTATTCGGAAAGTTTTTGATATTTGTCATGTTATTTTCGGAAAGTTGTTGATATAACTCATGTTGGCTTCGGAAAGTTGTTACCGGTAGTTATGTTGGCTTCGAAAAGTTGTTGAAAGAAACCCAGATTAAAGAATTTATGGCTATATGACTTGTGAGGTTGACTAGGTTAGTTACTATGGAAATCTTCGATGATTGAATAGCACGATGAATTTGTTAGGTTGACAAAGATGATTTACTAGTAAATGTTACGATTGCCAGACAAAGTGATGATGGATATTTGTTCCTCTTGTGATGATAAAGCCATTATAATCTATATTATATTAATGTTCATTATGAAGGTTGTCTTGCCATTAGGTTATAAGTGAAGTTGAGTAGTGAGGTTATTTCAGTGAGATTAATTAGTAAGGTTATAAGTGAGGTTGTCTAGTCAGTTAACTAGTCAGTTAACTAGTCAGAGTAATTTGTAAGATTATAAGTGAAGTTTATTATTGAGTTTTATAAGTGAAGTAGACTAGAGAAGTGAATTAGTAAAGTTAATCAGAAAGGTAATAAGTGAAGTTGACAAGAGATAACCTAGAAAAGTTATTAGTAAGGTTATTATTGAAGTTGACCAATAGATGTTAACAAGTAAAGTTAATTAGTAGTGTTATTAGTGAAGTTGATTAGAGAGGTTAACTAATTAAGCTATTAGTAATGTTATTATTGAAGTTGACTAGAGAGGTTAACTAATTAAGCTATTAGTAATGTTATTATTGAAGTTGACTAGAACGGTTAACTAATTAAGCTATTAGTAATGTTATTATTGAAGTTGACTAGAACGGTTAACTAATTAAGCTATTAGTAATGTTATTATTGAAGTTGACTAGAACGGTTAACTAATTAAGCTATTAGTAATGTTATTATTGAAGTTGACTAGAGTGGTTAACTAATTAAGTTATAAGTAAGGTTATTATTGAAGTTGACAAGAACGGTTAACTAATTAAGCTATTAGTAATGTTATTATTGAAGTTGACAAGAACGGTTAACTAATTAAGCTATTAGTAGTGTTATTAGTGAAGTTGACTAGAGAGGTTAACTAATTAAGCTATTAGTAATGTTATTATTGAAGTTGACTAGAGAGGTTAACTAATTAAGCTATTAGTAATGTTATTATTGAAGTTGACTAGAACGGTTAACTAATTAAGCTATTAGTAATGTTATTATTGAAGTTGACTAGAACGGTTAACTAATTAAGCTATTAGTAATGTTATTATTGAAGTTGACTAGAACGGTTAACTAATTAAGCTATTAGTAATGTTATTATTGAAGTTGACTAGAACGGTTAACTAATTAAGCTATTAGTAATGTTATTATTGAAGTTGACTAGAACGGTTAACTAATTAAGCTATTAGTAATGTTATTATTGAAGTTGACTAGAACGGTTAACTAATTAAGCTATTAGTAGTGTTATTATTGAAGTTGACTAGAACGGTTAACTAATTAAGCTATTAGTAATGTTATTATTGAAGTTGACTAGAACGGTTAACTAATTAAGCTATTAGTAGTGTTATTATTGAAGTTGACTAGAGTGGTTAACTAATTAAGTTATAAGTAAGGTTATTATTGAAGTTGACTAGAACGGTTAACTAATTAAGCTATTAGTAATGTTATTATTGAAGTTGACTAGAGAGGTTAACTAATTAAGCTATTAGTAGTGTTATTATTGAAGTTGACTAGAACGGTTAACTAATTAAGCTATTAGTAGTGTTATTATTGAAGTTGACTAGAACGGTTAACTAATTAAGCTATTAGTAGTGTTATTATTGAAGTTGACTAGAACGGTTAACTAATTAAGCTATTAGTAGTGTTATTATTGAAGTTGACTAGAACGGTTAACTAATTAAGCTATTAGTAGTGTTATTATTGAAGTTGACTAGAACGGTTAACTAATTAAGTTATAAGTAAGGTTTTTAGTGAAGTTGACTAGGGAGGTTAACAAGTAAAGTTAATTAGTAAGGTTGTAAGTGAAGTTTACTACGAGGTTATCAAGTAAAGCTACTAAATTTAGTAAGGTTATATGTAAAGTTGACTAGAGAAGTTAACTAGTAAAGTTTATTAGGAAGGTCATAAGAGAAGATGAAGAGATAGGTTAACTAGTAGTGTTTTTATTAAGGTTATAATTGAGGTAAACTATTGAGGCTACTTAATTAGTAAAGTGGACAAAATATGTTAGTAAGTAAAGTTAATTAGTAAGGTAATAGGTGAAGTTGATTAGAGAGATTAGCTAGTAAAGTTATTAGTAAGGTTATTATTGAAGTTGACAAGAGAAGTTAACTAGTAAAGTTTATTAGTAAGGTTATAAGTGAAGATGAAGAGATAGGTTAACTAGTAATGTTTTTATTAAGGTTATCATTGAGGTAAACTATTGAGGCTACTTAATTAGTAAAGTGGACAAAAGATGTTAACAAGTAAAGTTAATTAGTAAGGTTATGGGTAAAGTTGACTAGAGAGATTAGCTAGTAAAGTTATTAGTAAGGTTATTATTGAAGTTGACTAGAGAAATTATATTTAATTAGTTAGGTCATAAGAGAAGATGAAGAGATAGGTTAACTAGTAATGTTTTTATTAAAGTTATCATTGAGGTAAACTATTGAGGCTACTTAGTAATTAAAGTGGACAATAAATGTTAACAAGTAAAGTTAATTAGTAAGGTTATAAGTGACTAGAGAGATTGACGATTTAAGGTGACTACAATGGTTGACAATGATACGTAACATACGGGACATGATACGTTGACGTGAGCACAAGCAGGCGACCTAGTTGGAGCATCGTCAGACACAATATTACAGATAAAAGGATATGTTATTTCTACTCTTTTGGACTTATTGGTAATGCTTTAAAGGGGCAGTAGCACGTTTTTTGATAATTTTATATTTTAAAATTTTCACTGATAATTGTTAGTTAATACTAAATGTATTATTTTGACATTGTCAAAAATCTCATTACACAAGCCAATCATCCATAGTCAGTTGACAAAGTATGAAGATTCACATAAAATCCATTGGCGGCCATTTTGTGTGAACACCTTTTATTCATTTCGGGTAAGAAAAATCATTCGCATGGCTAAACTTTACGTTATATATTTGAATTATTACTTCTCCATTTAGTTTTAATACATTGTCTTTCAATTGGAACCATTCATTTTCATTTTCCTGACATCACCTTTTATTCCCCCTAAAAACGTGCTATAGCCCAGCGGATAAGTGCAATTTTTTAGCTGAATTGTGCACATCGTGATGCAAGCATGAAATTTGGCTTGATTGTAGTTTATACCTGTTTTATAACATACAGATCGAGAGGCCTCGCAAATTTTTCATATTTTTCATTTTTTGGGTAAAAAAGTGAAAAAAAAGTGGAAAAAAGTGATTTTTTCACTTATTTTCCTCTTAAAAAATTTCTGAACCCTTAAATACTTTCTTATCATAAATTACATTGTTGGAAATTCAAAGCTGATCATTTTTCATTATATGCATGTATTTCTATCTTTAACGGTTAGGTCTACAGAAGTCATAACACTCAAACTAGGACTGCCGCAACAGTATTTAGGTCTTCAAGACTCTGCTTGAACTACAAACCAATGGTTTGTCATCAATTTCCATCCAGTCTTTTTGAAACTAGTAGATAATAAAAGAATATCCACATTATATTTGAATTTAATGCGTTTCATAGAGTTTACTATGCAAACCAGGGCTGTTAAATTTATGTTTTGGGTTAATCCCTGGTTAGATGCCAACAACTAAATAGCGCTAATTGGGTCTGGCATGGACGTTTAACTTTGAGGCTTGGGCAACTCTCCGAGAGGCATCTATTTAAAACAAGCATATCATTATTTTTTAAGTTTGAAAAAACAAACCAGGGCAGTTGAATTCATTTTTGAGAAGAATAATCAATATGATGTGTTGAACAACCAACCTTCCAAATAGGGTTTACGATGACTCTGCTGGAGATCTTGAACAAGAGTTGGCAGCTTTAAGATGATGTAACAAGTATGTCAAAGTAAGTCTTTGAAGTCTTTGCAAATGTGGAAGATACTTGAACTTCCACATGCAAGTACATGTGATGATACATTGCTAAAATCAACTTTCAATGAAATAATGGTGTGTGTAAGATGATCGGGTATTACTTTTAATAGTCTGACGACCATTTCTAATTTAAGTAAAGTTGCCCTTTTTAACACTTTTAGATTCAACATCTGAACAGGCTACTTAAATAAAAGGACAATAGTTCAATGTATGATCTCCTTGAAGATTGCACGTAAACAAACTGTAACATAAACATTTATGCATGTCAGAAATAGTTGTATTCTTTGATTTAAACCATAGGTAATTTAGGCCATGAAAGTAGATTAGTCTGTTATTTTGAAAACAAACCAGACATCAACCCTGTAGCTGATCATCTTTCTATGATTTGTCATCAGAAGATAAAGACTTACAAATAAACTATTTATTTAAATATAAAGGATCACTATCAATCAAGCATCAATATTCTGCTGGTGAGATCAAAAGCATTTCTACATGCTTCTTTTCACAAGTCCAAGGAGGTCTAGTTTGAATAGTGCTGGACGTGAAAAAATAATGAATTTTCACTTTTCTGCTGCACAAGATTTCAATTAGAAGAAGAAGAACAAGTTTTTAGGAAGTTATTGCCATGAGTTGAATTTTGTGATTCAATTTTACTTATACATTAATATCTGCTTTCAAATATCTGTTCATATTGGCTGATAATGATTTTATTTGATCATGTATATTGTACATGTAATTGTGATGTTGAAGTGATACTCAAGTCATCTGCATGACTATCTAAATCTTCATGAGTTGAACCCTTTATTTACTTTAGCCTCTGTTTGTCAATGATCTCTGGCAGGTGTACTTAGTTAAGGCAGATATTAAATAAGCTGATTGAAGGACTAGTTGGTGCCACAGACACGAAATTTGAATGCAGACAAACCAGACAGATATTATCAACAACCTCAAATATTCTATCGTAGTGTTTAGATGGATTACCCGTTTCAATTGTACACTCGGGTGTAGGAGTAAGATGATAAGAATTCAAATCCTAGCCTATGATAAAAAATATCTGAGAATTTGAGTTTGCTAGTGCCCGACAGACAATGCCTTTCAATACGCTAAAATATGATATAAGTGTTCATTTACGAGCAGATAAGAGAAGATAAGTTTAAGGTACCAAACGGTCTAGCACTTTATGAATATAAAAGGAATTGAAAATTACCTTTTCAAGAACAATAAATTTTGGCAATTATCATGGCATGACTCCTGATAAGGAACACAGAGACCATGCCATAAAAACATTGTAATAAAAAAAATAAAAACATCCAGAAACTTATGCCCAAGAACACGTCCAAATTTTAAAAGTATAAGAAATCTGTCATCTTTCATAAATATTATTTCTTAAATAACGGGTGAAAAGTTGCTTATTTGACCATTTTTCTCTCAATGTACCAAACACAACTACCATGGAAGGCTTGCTTAAAGATTGCTTAGCTAAGGCAGATTATGAGTGTAGATTTGGTTACTTTGGGTCCCCTTATGAGGCACATGAAGGCTAGAAGTTAAAATTATTTTTTCGTCATTATTATTTCTCAAGAATAAAAAGCTCTAACATTCTGAAAATTAGTCCACTATGAATATTAAATAGTTGTATACTTGTTAACTGTTCACACCATAAGAGATTGCATAGGTTATGTCTATCAAATTGATTTCATGAACTATGCTACAGGACAAATGGCTCTGTTCTTTCATAACTCCTGAACTAAATAAGCAACTGTAATATTAGTGTAAATGTTATCCTCCAAAAATATCCAATTAAGTTTCATATGTAATGAACATAATTTAGAAGTTATAAAAACTTCAAACCTATATTACATAAAAAGCTTATACATACATTTTCTTCAACATTCTCAATATATTGCTGTTGATCAGTAAGGAGCGTAGCCACCATGACATATATCTGCTGCTTTATTTTAATAACATTAATTTTCATTAACATGTTAAACAAACTTTAGTTCTTAGCAACTTAATGATGCCTTTCGAAAGGTTGCCCAAGCCTCAAAGTTAAATGTCCTTGCCAGATCCAATTAGCGCTATTTAGTTGTTGGCATCACATCACGGATTGACCCAAAACATGCATTTAACAGACCTGGTTTGCATAGTAAACTCTATGAAACGCATTAAAGTCAAATATAATGTGGATATTCTTTTATTATCTACTAGTTTCAAAACGACTGGATGGAAATTGATGACAAACCCTTGGTTTGTAGTTCAAGCAGAGTCTTGAAGACCTAAATACTGTTGCGGCAGTCCTAGTTTTAGTGTTATGACTTCTGTAGACCTAACCGTTAAAGATAGAAATACATGCATATAATGAAAAATAATCAGCTTTGAATTTCCAACAATGTAATTTATGATAAAAAAGTATTTAAGGGTTCAGAAAAAAATTTAAGAGGAAAATAAGTGAAAAAAATCACTTTTTTCACTTTTTTACCCAAAAAATGAAAAATATGAAAAATTTGCGAGGCCTCTCGATCTGTATGTTATAAGACAGGTATAAACTACAATCATGCCAAATTTCATGCTTGCATCACGATGTGCACAATTATTTCACTTATCCGCTGGGCTACTACTGCCCCTTTAGGTATGTTTTTCCTTTCTATAAATGGCGCTTTTCGATTGAAACTGGTAAGTGGTTATTGCCCTATATTTAATTTGGATGTACATGTGAGAAGTGATTAATGGTTTTGGTCCGATTTTGTCTAGATTGGCGCAAAAATTGGCAAAAAGTGCAATTAATACAGTAAAAATCTATATATTGAACTTGACTACACGCTGAGGCTTGAAACTAATCTAGTCTCGTCACTCCTTGAATAGAGTGCATGGTCTTATGCATCAGTACTCATAAAAAGAAACCCAACTGAAAAGCAGGTACAAGTGATATTTTCCTTTTAATGGTTTGAACATATTTATTCATGTTAATTGTACATGGAATAGGAAACTGAAACATGCCTTAGGGCTTA
The DNA here is from genome assembly GCA_916613615.1 of Steromphala cineraria. NCBI lineage: Eukaryota > Metazoa > Mollusca > Gastropoda > Trochida > Trochidae > Steromphala > Steromphala cineraria. The sequence continues at coordinate 2,890,876 of OU744726.1, forward strand.
TGAAAATGCATGTCCTCATCAGAATACAAGAATAATAGTAACAGTATCGAATAAAAATGAAAAAGGGGATCACCCGTCTAAGAAACAATAACAGATCTAACTTAATGTTTACCAAATCTGCCAGTTTGTTTGATGTAGCAGTGCATAGATTCTCATAGTTTAGATTTGCCGGATTCCTCCTATGGGAATTCAAAACATGATAGAGTTTATGTCATGTCCGCAATCCTCTCAATTTAATGATATTGATTATCTTGAACATTTCATACGCTTTCAAGTACGAAATATAGGGGTTGAGTGCCCCCACTGTAAAACTGAGCCCCTTCATTAGTGCAGTCCCACCCAGCAGTCCCGAGGGCGGGGTCGGACAACCCTCCTGCTAGAATGTAAGTCTCCTCAAGGTCCTGGAAGGCTTGGTATCTGGGAACCGGGTCTGCTCGAATCGGTTACTGCATCTCCATGTACGGGTTACTATTCCTATGGTCAGGGGCGAGTAGTGGGTCTCTTCTGACCAGGTTGGGGTCGACAGTAGGCCGGGGAGTCTGTCGGAGAAGACGGTGAGAATAAATGTAGGTTTCCTTCTAATTCCACGGCTAGGGAATTTACGTTGAGAAGAAATAAGATTTTTTTTCCCTCTGTAGAAAATAATTTGCAAAAATCTAAAATATTTATGGATATCAATAGTTTTATATTTCATACCTCCTAACAAATTCCTTTTACGTAGAAAACAGCTTAAAGGAATTCCCAGCTCTTCGAGCTTTGTGCATAACTACAGAGATTAAATGTTTTACTAGTTCAATGAGTAACATTCTAGCACTAAACATATTTGCAGCCTCGATATATATCATATATATAATACGTACCATTGGCATCATTGCGCCTCCACCCGTGTGACCTTGCCTAAACGGAAAAAAACGTACAGTCAATATCTGTTGCATCATGATGAAATTATAATCTAGTTACGATTTCTTAACATATTTAACATATGATACTTTATTACTATTTTCAGTTGTTTGGCAACCGTCGGATATTAGAAAAGCCTAAGTATCAATGAAAGCGTCATATTTAGCAAACATCAGCCATTAACATAATCATCAAAAATACAAGATAGTAAAATAATGATACACTGTTGAAGGCTTGGTTGTCGAGTTGGTAAGATAAGTGTATTTATTTGTTATTGACTTTGAATGGTTTGTAGTTTGAAATCAGAAAGGGGCTTAACGGCAAAAACACAAGACTTTGTTCTATTGTAGATGTGCTCCAAAAAATAAGTATAACAAACACATTCATTCTAAAGAACAGTTTGTTTTCCTGAAACAAACAATTAAATAAAAGTTATTTATCCTACCTCATGTAAGAATCTCGATCTCTGATTGGTCCACGTGACCCTGGATAAATACTGTTACACACTAGCTTCTTTGTCTTGTTTAAGTATTCATTTTTCATACCACCCTATTGAGCGGGGTGATAAATCATTTATACCCAGGCACATAAAAAGCATGAAAAAGCTTGCAGATTGAGCTTCTTGAAATGTACAATGTATGTTACCTCGATCACATGATCAAGCTGGTTACTTTTGATCAACCGAGATGTAGCTTTGAACGAACTATAGTCAAAGGACTTACGCAGTTAAAGTTCACATAACCACAAACATATTTCACTATTTTCTTTGGAATATAGAAAGTCTGATTACAATATTGTATAGTGCGTTAAAGGTCGCTACTCAAATATGTTTAGTTTGGTATTGAAAGCCGTTTTTGAAAGCCACTTTTGATGGGCCACTTAGACCTATCTGACAACAAACAAGTGAATGCATGACTGGTCACGCCCCCAATTTGTGACGTCATAAACAGAATCAGCCTCGTTATCTATACATCTTTTGTAACAATACCACAGGTAAAAAAACTAATGATTAACGATTTTCAGAAAATGTTTTCCACTCAGTTAGATAAATCATTTGACGACGTAACATTACTAAAAAATTTGTGTAATAACACCAAGCTCGAGGCGGATATCTCTCCATGTACCCTGCCTCTGAATGGTATAACTTATATTATATTGGACGTACGAACCTGCGACGTCTACAGCTCCGCCACATTAGCACGACGAGAATACCGCCCAGTAGACCGCCAACAACTCCACCCACTAAGGTTACAGTCATCACTATATTCAGGTCCACAGAGTGTTGCTCTGTCAATATCAAATTCCATTCTCAAATCTAAGTTGTTGTTACAACGGTCGTAAAACAACACACTGAACATTGTGTGCATATGTCGATATATGAATGTTAGATTCAAACTTATGAAAGGTTAATTTTACAAATGGCACACTTGATAATTTGATGAAAGATGGTCTGTCATTATCAAAGTCCATTCCATTCTCAAAGTTGAGTTCTGTATACAAATCCAACGATGACAAATATTATCTTACTGAGTCGATGTATATGCATGTTAAAGTTTAAAGTTGTAAAGTTAAAGTGACATTATGAAAAGGCACAATTGATATGTTGATGAAGCATAACGTGGGGTAAATTTGAGATGAAGCTCAAGCTTGTTGAAAAAATTAAATATCTACAGAACGAGAAAACAGTAATTTTTTAGGGAATTTTTTACATCCAATCCTGGCGTTATTACGCTATTGTTCATTCGTTTATATTCCCCTTCTTATCTGCCCTGGGTAATTATTTGTCGGTTTATCAGTTAGATAAACCATGACCCGTGGTTTCGCCGATCAGTTGGAGCAAACAGTAATCATTGCCATAATGGAAATTGTGTTTTTATGTAATGGATTATCCATTCCCATTCAACGATTGACCTACATAATATGGTGATAGTATGTTATGTGAATATTTTTATTATCTGTATAATTGAGAAGTGTACAAGGCATTAATTAAATTTTCCATTGGGATGATAAGCAATTATCATTTCTTTTATCCTATTACAAAAAGTAATCTTATCTCTAATGGACGTCTTTATTCGACCCTTTGACTTTTCCGTTGGGATGAAATACTATTTGATAATGCCAGCGGGTCATGCTTTACATCAAACATTTATTCCCAAGAAAAAATCTGAACATGGTTCGAGATAAGCAAAGCACAAACCACAAATTGAGCACAACCTACACATCGATTGATGCCAATCCACTGGAAGCTCCTGTAAAATCCCCGAAGAACCTATGCTTGATAGTGCCTATAAAGTGTTTTTTAAATAAGTGGATGTACAGTTTGTATAAGCAAAATAAAACCAGATATATGATCTCGTAGGATAAAAGCGGTCTCATTCTTTCTTTCTTTCTTTCATTCAGTTTACAAACTTAACATGATAGTGTGGTATCAAAAACTTCATTTAGTATTTTGGCCGTACCGATTAAAATTCGTCAAATCTCCATCATTTTATAAACTATCATCCCATCTATAGCCAATACAGAGGTGTAGTATATGTGATCCCATCTATAGCCAATACTTAAATGTAGTGTGCTCTCTCTCATCAAATATCTTAGAATCAAAATTTCTAAGAAATTGAATAAAAACAGCCAATATTGTAAGGAAACAAAATGTAACAATGTATATATCTACCTTACATAGACGATGAGTTTCAGCCTACAATATCTGGCAGAGACTTAAGATACATTCTGCCTCATATGTCAGCTGATATCAATCTTTATCGACTAAACTACTTTCGTATAGTACTTTGCTATAGTTCAGGTTACTTTCTAACCCAGATTGTAGCTTATATCGTAATCTTAACATTAGATCTTGAAAAACAAGTCTAGATTGGAAGTCAACAACACAGAAAAATCCAACCATCTGAGGCTCTTCTTAAACAATATTTTTTGGCGAATTATTTTTCAGACACTGATAACAGTTCTATGTAGAATTCGATGGTGAGATCTGATTATTTAAACTATTGGAGGTACCTGCAGTTGAACGATATTCTGACGATGTTGTTGTTGATGGTGTAGAGGTGGTAGTCTCTTCTGTTGTAGTTGTTGTTGATGGTTTGTTAATCGTAAATTTTGTTGTCTGTTTTGTGCTGCTCTCGAGAGTGAGTTTCCTAATGAAATCCCCTGTTTATAAAATCAACAATGTTACATTTCCCATAATTTTTGGCTCTTGAAATCCTGTAGTCGTCTCCCATTTTTCCATTCAAACAAAATTTTGTTTGATTTAAATGAAGGTCTTATGTTTGTAACCCAAGTTGTAAACCTAAGAACACACTCCTGTGTTCCTTAATCTTTAAATGGTAGTAAATAACTTCTGACATCAGAACTGCATTTAGCCAACGTTTACAGAGAGTGAATTTAGATTGGTTTTATTATGAAACAACAAAACGTGACGAGACAGTAACATTAAGATGGCACAATAAGAACCGCGCCCTTTGAGATTCGAACCCAACATCTTATTTATCTATTCGCATTACCATGTTGATATAACTTATCCCTCTCCCTATATGACATTGATTGTCATATTATTGACCAAATATATCAAATAAAAATGACTTAGAGGTGTATTCACTCACCTGAACGAATCAACATTATAAGCAAAGATACAATATATCAAATAAAAATTCCAAAGAGGTTTATTAACATACCTGAACAAGTCCAGCCACTGTATCCCCTAGGGCTGAAATCAAAGAAGTTAAATCCATTGAGTTTGTAATTGTTCAATTATCTCCACTATGACATATACATATAAGACATTTTCCTGGCAATTCTAGATCATTTTTATTTGTTGCCGTCTTCTGATGAAACCAAGACAAGTAAAGACTTAAACTTATTTTATTTCTATGAGAGAATGATGTTTTAAGTTTTATGACACACTGAACCAATAAAAATGAAATGTACAATGTAAAATAAAGAAACGAAAATCAAAGCAAAAACAACCGACCAATAGGTTTTCCTGAGATGAATTGTAACTTCTGTTTCGTCGTAGTCGCCATAACACTGCTTTATAGTTTCATCTGTAAGATCAGAGCTCTAAGGTTATACAGCATAAGAACTTTTATTGCTTATTATAAATAAAAAGTTGTTTTCCAACTCAACGTGGAAAAATAATAAACACATTAATAACGTTTTGAATAATAATGAAGAAACCTATATGCATGACAACTTCTTTATTCATGATATGCGACGTTTCGACACAGTTTCTTGTGTCGTTTTCAAGCAGATGAACAAATGGTGGATAGTAACATATATATAAGTACAGTAAACAATAGGTAGATTTCTAACCTATGTAGATTCCAACTTCTAAAATGCCCCTTAAATAAGCTAGAGGTTTGAATGTTGTAATCGAACATATCTAAAAACAAATTCACCTTTTGTTTTCAAACTATAATGAGTATCAATTTAAAATAGATAAGCTTGTATTCCATTATTTGATATTTCTATATATTGGTTCTTGTCTTATGGCCTACCTTTATGGTCTGGTTCGCTATCAAATGAAATAAAACGTTTGCAATAATTAAAGGTTTTATGTAAAAACATTTAATGAAAATTGGACAATAATATGAATCTAATTAACTGATTACCATAATATTTGCCAATATCAGTATCAAATGCAGCATTAGGCCATTTGCTTAATTCAATGAATAGATACATAAAATATAAAATTTAGAAATATAATATTTATAAATTATTTATCATTATGGTCTGCAAACTCATTTTAAAATCTAAAATCATTGAGTTTCTGTTATTTGGTAAGGAAAGCTTTATTGAATCGACTTACCAACAAGAATGAAATATCCTTATTTCATTTTTCTTTTTTGAGTTCAATTCTGAATGTTGTATTTCACAGCTCATTCCGATGCTGGTATTGACTGATGAAAAATAGATAAGTTAAAAACTTGAATTGATGTGGTTGTATTCTCTACACGTATGCAAGAGTTCTGAGTGTGAAAATAACAGTATTCTATTATTTTTGTTTAGAATAAGAATAACTGTTATTGTTTATCAAAATGAAAGCCTTAGAAATCAAATAACAGATAATAGTCAGACTTGTTTGATCTGAGAAAAGTTAAGAATTACTTTTTATAAGTCCGCACCAATTGCGTATTTTCTGGAAAGAATCATCGCAACCATCTTCCACACAGAAGAGAGGGCAGCTACCACCGAATATCCTGAAATAAACCATGTAACTAGTGACACGTGTTCACAACATACCACATTACTTTACATTCCATAGTATAATTACAGACAACAAAATAAATTATGCTCTTAGTGAATATGGATTAGGAAATTAACATGTTCAGATCTTCACACCATTGATTAGTTATAAAACTAGACATTGTTCCAAAGGAAACAGTTTCTTAAGATGAAAGTTGTCAAAACCGAAAAAATCAATACGAAATATGTAACATTCAACCCCTAAAATCAAAATCCAACTTTCGTAAGCATTAAATTTCATTATCATCCAGATTAGATGACTATAAATCCGTACCCTTCAAGAACACTGCAGCAACTGAACCTTTCATTCGACCTCTCCCTTCTCTCACATCTGTTCCAGTAGGGCCTGTGGAGTAAGGTTGGTAACTGTAATATTGCTACGCCATCATAGTTACATGGTTTAAGGGAGGCAGGACCCTGTTCCTACCCTCGTCGCCTTTTCTGTCAACTGCTACGTTAACGTGACATGCACTCGATTAAAACTTTGATGGTATACCTTTCGATCACCACTCACGGAAACTGTCAATACTTTGTAGTTATTTCTGCAAATTGAACAAAAGCCGATTTTCACGCTTAAAGTTTTCATCTTGGCACCAATGGCTGCCAGAAGGAGGGCTGTCACCGAATCGAGCTCTCTGATTGATCGGAATCATCAAAGTTTAGCTTTCTTTCGGTGACAGTCCTCCTTTTTGTCGCTGATTTAGGATTTGTAAGGAGAGGTCAACGAAAGTGAAATTTCATAGCAATATAAAACTGTCAATTGGTTTGAAAAGTATCATCATGATTAAAATACCACTTACCAGAATTTACAATCACTTGGGATACATGCTGTAAGGAAACAAAACATCCATTGAGGAAAATGAACATTTTGAAATTCTCAATTAATATATAGATTTTATTAATTCACCGATGGAATATCAGTTATTAATTTCAAATATCTTGTTCTTGTGTTCAGTATTGTTATGCACACTGAAAACATCTTTTCTCTGAACATGTTGATCAATCCAATACATATATATTTTAATGAAAATCTTAAACCCAAAAGGTCTTGACTCTAAACAAAAAGTGAAAAGCGTTTCATATTTAAAAAACCCCGGTTTCATCGACTTAGTTTTTTGTTTATCATTGCAGTTTTTCGTTCACAATGATTCATGTATGTCAACATGAATCGAAAATACAATAACATGATACAAACTATTATCATATGTTAATTACTGTGTAGCTGTCTGGCTATTAACATTTTCTTCCTGGTACCTTTAAGTTATAGGAAAGTTACACTACCTTGCAAATCAAGGACAAGAATCAGGATGCTAAGAATCTGAAAGACAAGCAAACATAAATCAAGAAATTATCAATTATGAAATAAAACATGTGCGAACGCAATTATTATAATATCCAACAGGTTTTGTAGAGGTGACAATGAGTTACATTTTCAGGGGAGGGTTATTAAAAAAAAATATATACAGCCATCAGGAGAGGGCCATAAAAATAAATGACAAGAGGTTGGGGAGGGTCGTTTTGAAATAGACCAGAAAAACATATTTCTTTAAAAACTTGAAAGAGGCGGTAAAAATTCATTATAATTTCTTTTGAAGAAGAGTTCATTTGAGTATGTCAGGATTTGAACTCCATAAGAGGACTTCCCTTAAAACTGTTAAGTATTCATGTTCATAGAACAGCTAAACTGATAGCTTTTTGGTGACAATTTATGTATTCAAGGTTTGTGTTTGTTGTATCTTAATGACAATACATGTAGATGAATTTATGAACCTGATACAAAAATGTAGTAAAAGAACAGTAAAACCAATAGTAAAATATTATTTATTATTAATGATTATGTTAGCCTTTATCTGAAAGTGACACCATTTCAGATATTCCATACATTTTTGAAACCTGATATAACAAAATATAGATATGAAATTAATTCCACTGTTTTTTATTTAGCAATCATTATGTCCATATATATGTTAGAAACGTTAAGCTTATTTTTCAAATATCATAAAACTATCAACATTATCCTAATGATTGATAAACGAGCCTTCGATACATAGTCTTTAGGGTTTTTAGGACTCAACTTTCCTAATATCTAATGCAGAATATATCTGTGAGGCCTCCAAAGTAAATCATATGGGTCCTCAGTGATGCATTACTTTTCTTTATTAAAAGGGTAAATGTTTATGTTTCAACATTCTGTTAACTATTATCTAAAGTGTTAAATGATAAATTTCTGAAGGTCAATTTCATGATGTTTTGAAGATATGAATTGAGGGAGGGTAATGAAAACAAATCACTTAAACGGAGAGGGCCGCCCAAAAAATAAAATTGCGTTGGGGAGGGTCATATTTTATTTACAAACCCATGTAAAACAAAGTTCATCATAGTTCCTGTTAACCATGGTATATACCGGCAATAATCGATTTAATATATTCACAATGATGTTAAGTATCAAATCTTACCTTCATGTCTCCTGAACACCACTGTTATTTGTTCACATCTTTGATGTGGTAAAGATTTTATTTTGTAGTCGGAAATATGAAACGAAAATTTTGAATATGAAAAGATAAAAATGTGTAATGAAGGATAATTTCCGTTTTGAGTCATCCTGTCACATACATGCATTGAGGAAATAATATATTTGTTATGTCTTTCTATCAAGATTTTAAAAAATATACTTAACATAAGGAAGATTCAGAAGCTGTTAAATATTGTACATTTGTAACCAGGCAATATCATCTGCTCCACGTACCAACATGGTTTAACTAAGAACCAGGATGCGAAATCTAGAACTTGGGTAAACTAGTAATGTTTTATCTGTCTTATTAAATGTTTTAGTCTGAGTACGTAATCTATACTTAGCAGAATTTGAGAAATATTGGAACTGAAAGTATTGCCTTTTGTATTTGAATGAATCAGAAAAGACATAATTATGTTTTGAGCCTTGACCTTTAACTTTAACTTTAAGGAACATCAATTATGCTAACATCTATTACTTAAAAGCGATTCTTCACACTGGTAAACTAGAGGGGTTTTACTGCAATTTACAATTATCTATACTTTAGATGGTCTGATTGAAATTACTGACCCTCAAAACCAAAAAAACGAGAGTAAGTGTACTCTCCAAGGTCCAGTATCAACCTGGTTAAAAAGGTTTAGCAGCTTTTTGTGTTCATCTTGAAATTACTGATTATTTGTTTCACCTTGAAAAAGTTCAGGTTTCTAAAATTCATTGACCCCAAAACATTAAGTAAAGACACCGCATTCGTCACTCCAGGACAGATCAAGATGGACGCCATCTTGAATTACAGCTCCGACAGGACAGACCGTGTCATGCATTGTTAAGTTTTCAACATATCTTGACTACTGCAACCATTAGTGTCAGTTGTTAAATACGCAGATGTACACATACGAATTTATGCTGCAAAATTTAAACAACTGTTACAGACAAGATATATTTTATTTGAAAATATTTAACAAATTGAATAAAATTGTCCGATTCAGCATATTCAAACATATAATATATATTCTATGTGTACTTATTTATGTGTGAAAACAAACAGGTGAAGTTAGACTTAAAATTATATAGAGCAGATGGAAAAAGCTTCATGGTTAAAAACAATTGTTAATGCGCGTTTCAAAATTTCGACATGCTTACTTACTGTGACAAAAGTAAAACATGATTCAAAATATTAACATGCACTTTATGAATAAACTTTATCCATGCTTTGAAAACTCTCCAACTTGTCCTTTTAAAAATGGTTTGTGAACATAATCCGAAAAAGGCAATCATACACAGGATTATAAGTTTGTGTGGTATTATAGGCCATGAATTTAAACATATTAAGTTCCGTTGCCATGGAAACCTAAAAACATCAGAAGTTGAAAATTCTGTTGAAAGGCCAATCTACATAACTTTCAATTAGCTACAAAATGATTACAAGCGGATGGGCGGACAGACAGACAGGGCGATGACTTTATCCCACAGTATAACAAACCGGTGGGATAAAAATCTAATGATTCTCCCCTTGATTTTCATCTTGTTCCTTACTGTTTTAATTATCGTTTTAGAAGATGATGCGGCTGGTCAATGTCTTTACATATTAACTAAGATGTGACCTTTCAGTGACAAACTGACACCAAAAATCAAGCAGGTAGTCACTTATATAGTGTCCATCATGTAGCAAGTATTATCTGTCTTGGTGGAGTTGTGACTTTGCGTCGGTTGGTTCTATTACACGCAAGAAATTCACCCACATTAGAATGTACTTACTTTTACCTTCAGTTCTCTCTAAGTTGAGTGTTTTTATTTTCTTTTTTTCTAAAAGAACTAAATTTTCATGGGTTTCATTATCTTGAGTGTCATCTTTGGCTCCTAAACTTCACCTACAGCCAACTCTAATGCATTGCAGTGTGAATGCCCTATACAAAACAATAACTAAGATGACCTGAAGCAAACAGAAAGTATTTTCTTGTGACTACAGGCTTTCCAGAACATAAAAACCTTTGTCAAGGTTTGTCTAACAGGTGGCACTTGGTCCTGTGAGATGCTCAGTCGACAGTTATCAGTCAAGCTCAGCTACAACGGCGCCGCTTGATCAGTGCGTTACAGCTAATGAACTGAGAGTCCGAAGGGTTGATTCCCTGGCCCACGCTGAGACACAAGTTGAGAGGTTTGTGGTGACACCTTTGGCAAGAGACTGTATTGCCTCCCTTCACCCAGCAGAAATGGGGAAATGGTAAAGAGTTGTATTGGTTTTGACCTGACAGCGACATATATATCAGCCTCGGTTTAGACCAGTGAAATAATGTTGGTTGTGCCTTGAGCATGCACTAGTTAATGCAAATGTGCGTCTAAAATTCAATATTTATTTTTTTATTAAAACTGCAGTTTTTATCTATTTTTTAATGATGTAATGCAGACCTGTTTACGAAAAAGAAACAGAAAAAATTGGTTTATTCTTTCAGATAGGAATCCAAAAACACAAAGAACTGAAATCGACACTAAGCTTGAACAGTCAATTTACAGTTATAATTTACAAAAATAATACACTAGACATCATATATTTTGTCAGCATTTTTGATGAATTGTAGCTAGAATTGTAGCTGCCGTGATAACTACATGTGATTTAAACAGTATTTTATTTCAATATAACATATACAAAATACACAACATTCAGAATATATATACAATAGGGAAAAGGGATAAGCAAACAGGCAACAAATGCCTATATAAATGCTTCTCCTGATAAATGCTTCTCCTAATTACATGTTATCATGGTTTAAACAGAATTAAAACGTTTCAACGCTTTAATTTCATGAATTTTAACAAAGGAGATATCAAATGTCACTAAATTTCTAAGTAAGAAAACAAAACCTTAAAAGCCGCTGTTTTAATAACAGGAAAACTAAGATCAGAGAAAGCAAACCTACCTCCTTTATAAGGTCATTAACACTGGACATGAGGCCCGCTAGAATATCAAATCTTGCTTAACAACAACCTACCCTCGTAACGGATTGAATAGAATGCAAAGAGCACTTGAATTTCTTATGAATACTCTCTGAGATAGGTACGAGTGAGATTTTCCTCTTATTGGCTTAAACCATATTTTTCATGTTAATTGTACATGGAATAGGAGACTGAAACCAGCAAACATGCATCAAACTGCTTGTCCTCATCACGATACGAGCACGATAAAAGCACATTCAATACATAGGAATGAATAAGGGGATCACCCGTTTAAGAAACAACTAGAGATCTAAACTTCTAATCAGTTTACAAAATCTGCCAGTTTGTTCGATGTAGCAATGACTAGTTTCTCATAGTTTAGAATCGTCTCGGATTATTGCTGTGGGATTTCCAAACAGGATAAGTTATAAGTCATATCCCCAATCCTCTTAATCAATGATTTTGACAATCTTGAACTTTTCATTCGCTTTCAAGAACGAAATATAGGGCTGGAGTCTCCCCTCTGTCCGCCTGTGTTCCTCCGTCAGTGCCGTCCCTCCCAGCAGTCCCGAGGGCGGGGTCAGACAATCCTTCTGCTAGAACGTAATTCACTCGTGCCTCCTGAAGGTCCTGGGCGGTTGCGTATCTGGGTTCCTGGTCTGCTAGTACCTCCTCGTAAGGGTTGCTGTAGCCATGGTCAGGAGGGGGTAGTGGGTCTCTCTTGATCAGGTCGGGGACCACAACAGGCCGGGGAGTCTGAGTTGGAATAAAACTCTAAAAGTCAATGTTGCACATTTTCTAAGCAAAACAATGACGAGGTAACGGCAGCATGTTTTCTTAGGAAGATCATATGATCTTTATGAAATAAATTTTACTAAAAGCAGGACAATCACTATTGATCAAAACAGGGTTTCTTAAACGATGGGGAATAGGTACGTAACCTTTGTATGCAATGGCTACGGATATTTGGGTTTAGAAAATAACATTAATTACCCCCTGTAGAAACAATTTGCAATAATTCGGAAAAAAATGAAGAAAACTCCCAAAACGTGGCATGTGCAGGTCCTCTTACATTTCACGAGTCATCCTTACTTTTGTCACACTACACCTTTCTCGGCACTTATTTTAAGTGATTCAATTAAAAAAACTCCCTATTTTCATTTTAAAGACTGATTTTGCTTATATACGCATGCGTTGAGAGTTACTTGTAGGCATTCGATATCAAGCTTTTTTTAATATTTAATAAGAAATTGATTAGAAAACGGGTTAAAAGTTGTTAAGGTTTGACTCCCCCACTCTTAGGGCATGGTGTATAATGACAGTAAATAACAGTTAACGTTTTCCTCACTATTACAATGGGTGACATTTTAACACTGAAACATAATGGTGGCCGCGATTTACATCAACAGTTTAATACCTACCATTGGCATCATTGCGTCTCCATCCGGGTATCTTTGCCTAAACGGAGAAAACGTACAGTCAATATCTGTGGTATCATGATGAAACTCTAATCTAGTGACGACTTCTTAACATATTCAACTGTACAGCAATTTTACTATTTTCACTAGTTTGACAACCTTTGAAACCATCATTCTTTTAGCAAACAACAGGCATTAACACATTCACCAGACATACATGATGTATAATGATGTTACATTGATGAAGGCGTGGTTGTCGAGTTGGTAAGCTTAATGTACAGTCAGTCCAGGAATTTTCTTATTTGACGAAAAATTGTGTGTTGTATGAAACCGGACAGGGACTCGACCCCAATACACACCATATTGTGCTGTGGTAGATATAATACCAAATGAATATGATAAACACATTCATACTTGTGAAAAGGTTTCAGTTTTATTTTCATTAATAATCACATGAGATAAGAGTTATATATATTGGATGTACGAACCTGCGACGTCTACAGCCCCACCAGATGAGCAGGACGAGAATACCGCCCAGTAGACCTCCAACAACTCCCCCCACTAAGGTTACAGTGTTGACTATATTCAGGTCCTCGGAGTTTTGCTCTGTCAATATCAAACCCAATTCTCAAATTTTACAAATTTACGGTTGTACATCATACTGAATCTGGTGTGCATGTCGTGTTGTATAGTATAGATTGAAACTTATAAAAAGGTAATTTGACAAAGGCACACTTGATATGTTAATGCGAGCATCACGTGGAGTAATTGTGAAGTAAAGCTCCAGACTGTGGAACCGACTCAATATACTATATACTAACCTATTGGTGTAAGTGTTGAAAACGGAGACTTCACAGGCCTTGTTCCTCTCCCTACCATCGATGTTGAGGCATACGTAGTGTCCGGCAGAGGTGTAGTATCTGTGATCCCATCTATAGCCAATACTAAAATGTGTGCTCTCTCTCATCAAATATCTTAGAATTAAAATTTCTAAGAAATTGAATAAAAAACGGCCAATATTGTAAGGAAACAAAATGTAACAATGTATATATCAACCTTACATACACGATGAGATTCAGCCTACAATATCTGACAGAGACTTAAGATACATTCTGCCTCATACGTCAGCTGATATCAATCTTTATTGACTAAACTCCTTTCGTATAGTAAGACTTTGCTATAGTTCAGGTTACTTTTTAACCCAGATTGTAGCTTATATCGTAATCTAAGCATTAGATCTTGGCAAACAAGTCTAAATTGGAAGTCAACTACACAGAAAAATCCAACCATCTGAGGCTCTTCTTAAACAATATTTTTTGGCGAATTATTTTTCAGAGACTGATAACAGTTCTATGTTGAAGTCGATGGTAAGATCTGACTATTTAAACTATTGGAGGTACCTGCAGTTGAACGATATTCTGACGATGTTGTTGTTGATGGTGTAGAGGTGGTAGTCTCTTCTGTTGTAGTTGTTGTTGATGGTTTGTTAGTCGTAAGTTTTGTTGTCTGTTTTGTGCTGCTCTCGAGAGTGTGTTTCCTAATGAAAGCCCCTGTTTATAAAATCAACAATGTTACATTTCCCATAATTTTTGGCTCTTGAAATCTTGAAGTCATCTCCAATTTTTCCATTCAAACAACAATAATTATGTATAATTCAAATAACTGTCTAATAATGGTAGTCTCATACACTCTCAGATTGTAACAAAACGAAAGACTACATGAGTGGTGCGTCTACATGTAAAAGCCAACTTAAAATACTTTCCGGTGTTGCTTAATCTTTATATGGTAGTAGACAAGTTCTGACATCAAAACCGCATTTTACAGAGAGTGAAGTAAGGTTGGCGTGGCTGTTATCAGAAACAACAAAACGTGACTACAAACTGTAAAGTAACAGTAATATACCACGATAAAGAGATTCGAACCCGACCTATCCGCACTACCCTGTTGATATTAACTAATCCATCCTACATGAAAAACACTATAAAAATCCTATGAGGAAATATATTGCATAAAGATTACCAAGAGGTATATTGTTTACCTGAACGAGTCACCAGTATAAACAAATACCAATAGGTGAATTAACAAATCTGAACGAATCAACATAATAAACAAAGATACAATATGTCAAATAAACATTCCATGTATGTAATACCTGAACAAGTCCAGCCACTGTATCCTTTCGAGCTGAAATCGAAGAAGTTAAATCCATTGACTTTGTAATTGTTCAATTATAGATAGTTTGCAATTTGTCAACATAAAAACGATATCAATAATTTTTCATCTTCACTATCACATATAAGACATTTTCATGGCAAGTCTAAATATTTTTTATTTGTTGCCGTCTTCTGGTGAACAGAGGACAAGTAAAGACTTTAACTTATTTCATTTCTATGATGTTTTATGACACACTGAACCTGTACAACCATTAAGAATGAAATGTACAGTGTAAAATAAAGAAACGAAAATCTAAGCAAAAACAACCGACCAATATGTTTTCCTGAGATGAATTGTAACTTCTGTTTCGCCGTAGTCGCCATAACACTGCTTTATAGTTTCATCTGTAAGATCAGAGCTCTAGGGTTATACAGGATAAGAACTTTTATTGCTTATTATCAGATAAAGTATAAATAAAAAGTTTTTTTCCAACTCAATGCGGAAAAATAATAACAAACACATTAATAAAGTTTTGAATAACAATGAAGAAACATATATTGATGACAACTTCTTTATTCATGATATGCGACGTTTTGACACAGTTTCTTGTGTCGTTTTCAAGCAGATGAATAAATGGTGGATAGTAACATATATATAAGTACAGTAAACAGTAGGTAGATTTCTAACCTATCTAGATTCCAACTTCTAAAATGCCCCTTAAAGAAGCTAACGTGTTGAATGTTGTAATCGAACATATCTAAAAACAAATTCACCTTTTGTTTTCAAACTATAATGAGCATCAATTTAAAATAGATATTATTTAATATACTCTCCTCGATAGTTAACAATATGCCCGATTATCCTAATCTGTCTAATTCCGACAATCCTTACACAGAGTAAAGACAGAGCTATCGCTGCCCTAAACTGTATCCAATACTCACCACCAGGCGGCTAACCCTACGTCATCATTGCTTTTCTGTCGGCCATCAAGAGCACTTGTGTTTTTGATAGTCTCTGCAATTTCGACCTTCTCTTGGTTATCTAGCTTGCTTATTTGTTTGCGATCTGTGTCGGGCTGTGTTGTTGCTTCCTTGCGAAGTTAGTCCTCCTTATCGCTGTTGTTGTGGCTGTTTTTGTCGGCAGTTGACTCGGTCTACTGTTGCCAATTTCAGCTGTTCGAGCTGCACGTGCTTTTCGTGCCGGGCCAGCCCTCTCTCTCGGCTGACTTGTAGGTAGACCTCCCGTCTACCGCCTCGCCTTGCTTGCACTTGCTTTCGGTAGCGCCTGCCTTCGGTAGCGCCTGCCGCCTGCGCTTGCCTTACCGCTTCAGGCGGTGTGTCGCGTGTAGCGCTTTGGTTTAGTGGCGCCTGCCGCCTGCCGCCTGCCGCCTGGTGCGTCAGGCGCTCTACCGCTCTCGCTAGGCTGGTCGCTTGCGCTTCAGGCGCTCTACCGCCTACCGCTAGCGCTTGCCGCCTACCGCTTGCCTTACCGCTTCAGGCGGTGTGCGCCTCAGTGTTGTGTCGCCGGCAGGCGCTCTACCGCTTCGCCAGCGCTGTCGCTTGCGCTAGCGCTGTCGCCTGCGCTTCGGGCGCCTTCCCGTGGGACGCGTCCGTTCGCCTCTCTCGTCTCGTGGAGGCGTTATGTCCAATCCCTTTGCAGGGTTTTGTGGAGGGTGTGGGTCCAGGAAGTCGGCGCGCTTCGACCCTCACTCGCTCTGCCGCCTGTGTCGGAACCTCTGCGCCGAGTCGGACAGGTGCAGAGAATGCGATCATCTTTCTCCTGCTGAACACAGAGAGTACCGCGCCGCGGTGAAAAAATCAGAGTCTCAGCAGAAGCACAGGTCCTCCAGGCGGCCTTCTGCCGCCTCCTCGGCCACCGCCTCCAGGGCGTCGGATAACCCTTCCCAGGGCTCCGACCTCATTATCTCAGAGGATACCGCGGAGTTCGATCTTCCAGAGGCTGGCGGCGGCTCCGATAGGATCCTGTCGCCTGTTGAGGATGCGCCTGTCGTCTCTCCTCCCTCTAGCGGGGTTGAGCGATCTCCTGCTCGGAGGTCCTCCCCTGACTTTACCTCTTCCCCGAGCTCACGGCGGGCCGGCGGGAAGGAGAGGAAGCACAAGAAGAGGAAGAGATCGAGATCCTCTACCCCTGCCTTCGACCAGAAGAAGCTGACGGACGACATCATGTCCTCAGTGAGGAATCTGGTCGTTTCGATGTTTGACACGAGGGACCGTGTTGTGCCCAGGGACGAGGAGGGGAGGAATTCTATTCCACCTTCCCCTGAGGCGCCGTCCACTCCTAAGAGGAGGAGAGTGGTGGTCGTGTCTCCTGGCGCCACCCCCTCGGACATTGACTCTTCCCAAACTCCCGACCGAGAGCAGGAGGAGGGAGCGTCTGGCGGTGGGATCCTGACTCCCCCACCGCCGGTGGCGCCGGGGACGGACGACGACGCTCCTGACCTCAAAGACCGCCTGACGGCAATTGCTGATTGGTGTCTGGTGGACGTTCAGGAGTTTGAGGAAGAACCTTCTTCGACCAGGGTGGCCAGACTGGAAACTTTCTGCGTCGAGGAGGAGGCGCCGACGCAGCGCCAGCTCGCGCTTCCGACTCACAGACTCCTGCAGGCGGCGGGCAAGGATTTCGACTCCAACGTTGCGGCGGCAGCGCCGGGTCGCATCTTGCCCCCCCTTGTGCTATCGGACAAGGCCTGGTCTGGTCTCCCCGTGCATCGCTGTCCTCTGCCTCTTTCTCCCCCCGCCTTGGATGACGACATCCGCCGGGTGGCGGCCCCCGCCATACCTCACCAGGTGTCCGATGCTCACTTGTCTCACCTGGATAAGGAAGCGAGGAGCATCTTGGGACTAGCCAACCACGTGGCGCACGCCTGCCAGGCGATGGCAGCTTTCGCAAACGAGGCGGGCATGGAGAAAGGAGCTAAGGCACTCTATCGCGGATTTGGCTCCGTGGCCGGGAATCTCGCGCAGATGGTGTTGTCTGCCTCCCGCATTTCAGCCGGGGTGACAAACCTTAGGCGGGATGGATTCCTGGCGCGGACGAACCTTCCGGCGGAGCTCCGCAACAGACTTAGATCCGCTCCTGGTACCTCCTCTACTCTTTTTGACGGGCAAGTCGCGGAGGCCCTCCGTCAGCGGCAGGAAAGTCAACAACAAGAGTTGACTAACAGACTGGCCGCCGGCGGGGGTAGAGTCTCCTCCCAGCCAACGACTCCGAAGAAGAAAGGTGGAGGGGGTCCTTCCTTCTCCAACAAGACAGGAGGAGTGTCCTTTCACGGGAGGGGTCGGCAGGACAGAAGTCGCGACTTCAATGCCGGCCCCTCTCCCAAGCGCACTCCCAAGAAAGGGAATCTGCGTCCCAAGGGACGGGCCTACGGAGGTACTCCAAAGAAGCAATGACTGGGTACCTCCAGACCTACCGCCTCAGCTGGTCCCGGCGCTGGACGTGCCAGTTGGAGGCCGACTTTCTCTCTTCGCGCCCAACTGGAGACAGTTGGGCCTGGACCCGTTCGTTTGCAAGATCTTGGAGCGGGGGTTTCGTATCCCCGTGTCACGCCGCCCCCCGCTGACCTGTTCGCCTACAGAGCGCCCGCTGGAGCCCGATCGTCTCGCGCTGACTCTGGAGCAGGTGGAGACTCTTGTTTCCAAGCGGGCGGTGGAGGAACTCCCACTCCAAGATCTCACCCCTGGCTTCTACTCTCCGGTCTTCATCCGGCCGAAGTGAGACCCGAAAAAGTGGCGGCTAATCAACGACATGAAAGAGTTCAACCACTCCTTCCTAGATCCGCCGCCATATTTTCGGCTCTTGACAGTACCGTCAGTAATGCTATTACTGGAGCCCTCGGACTCGATGATATCCCTCGACCTGCAGGACGCGTATCTGCACATCCCCATTTTCCTTGGGGACCGCAGGTACCTCCGATTCGTCCTAGCAGGCCGCCACTTCCAGTGGAACGTCCTTCCGTTCGGGATCTCGTCGGCTCCGTGGCTGTTCACGCGCGTGACCCAGCCCATCGTCCAATACCTCCACACAGTGGGGGCCTTCGCGATTTTCTGCGCCAAGGAGGGGTACGATATCCAGGCAGTCACGGTCCCTCAGGTGGCTGAGTACCTAGTTTATCTTCGAGAGACGAGGAAGCTCAAAGCCTCGTCTATCAACACAAATCTGGCGGCGTTAATGTCCGTTATCAGGAAACGTGACCCCCAGATAGACATCTCGGTCCTCAAAGAGCTTGTGAAGACCTACCGGAACGTGGACGGGCGGACGAAATTCAGGGCCCCGGAGTGGGACTTAGCGGTGGTCCTCAACCATCTTAGGTCGGACCACTACGAGCCGTTGACGGAGACGACCATCCTCCGTCTCACCATCAAAACAGCCTTTTTGGTCGCAATGGGGTCCGCAGCCAGGATTTCAGAGCTTCATGCTCTCCAGGCGGACCTCTTGCGTTTTGATGTGAGAGATGGGGGATCGGCTACTCTGGGGTTGGCACCTGAGTTTATCTGTAAGAACCAAGCCGCGGACGAGAGGGGTAGAACCTTCTCGTTACCGTCCCTTTCCGGGAGTGTAGATCCAACGGACGAGGAGAACCGTCTCCTCTGTCCAGTACGAGCTTTACGGATCTACACCGAGAAAACCCGGACACTGCGTCAAGGGAGGAGGAGACTCTTTATCCCACATTCCCAGACCAGCGTCCGGGAGATTGACAAGAGACAACTGAGCGTCTACCTCCGCTCTGCGGTGTTGGACGCTTACAAGGCCGCGGGTCTTGATCCCCCAGCGAGATCTAATCCGCATGAGATTAGAGCCATCTCAGCGACGATGGCTCTCCACAGCAACTTGGCGGTGGCGGACATCATGGCTGGCTGTTTCTGGAAGTCAGGCTTGGTGTTCGCCAACCATTACCTCCGGGATATCTCTAACGAGGACTTGGAGGGGATCAACCGTCTAGGCGCACAGGTGTACGCCCAGCAGCGAGTTCCTTCGGCTCCTCAGCGCAGGAGTCATCCCTCTGCTCGTTAACTTTGTTCTTTTTCTTACATCTTTGTAATAAACCCGAGGTTGATTTTAGTTGTGTGTCTGTTGTCTTTTGTTGCTAGCTGGCGACCTTGGTTGCGGACCCCCTCGCATAGCGAGGTTGGGTCAGGGTTAACCTCTCCGGGTGACGGGGGATCCTCCTCGAGGATCTCTCTAGTGTCGACTCGTGGGTCACCAGCCCTCACCTGTAAAGATAGAGTTAAGTTATCGCTTCAGCCTCTCGCACCCGCCTCCGTCTGTGGGATTCGGGCATATTGTTAACTATCGAGGAGAGTATATTAAATAATAGTATGTTTTTGTTTAAACATCATTATTTATACTCACCGTCGATAGTTAACAATCGTTAGCTCCCACCCGGCCTCCCCTCTGTTCGATCGGCTTGTTTCTGCCCGTCAGAAGAAGCAATGATGACGTAGGGTTAGCCACCTGGTGGTGAGTATTGGATACAGTTTAGGGCAGCAATAACTCTGTCTTTACTCTGTGTAAGGATTGTCGGAATTAGACAGATTAGGATAATCGGGCATATTGTTAACTATCGACGGTGAGTATAAATAATGATGTTTAAACAAAAACATACTATTTATTTGATATTTCTATATATTGGTTGTTGAGTTATGGCCTACCTTTATGGTCTGGTTCGCTATCAAATGAAATAAAACGTTTGCAATAATTAAAGGTTTTATGTAAAAACATTTAATGAAAATTGGACAATAATATGAATCCAATTAACTGATTACCATAATATTTGCCAATATCAGTATCAAATGCAGCATTAGGCCATTTGCTTAATTCAATGAATAGATACATAAAATATAAAATTTAGAAATATAATATTTATAAGTTATTTATCATTATGGTCTGCAAACTCATTTTAAAATCTAAAATCATTGCGTTTCAGTTATTTGGTAAAGGAAATCTTTATTGAATCGACTTACCAACAAGAATGAAATATCCTTATTTCATTTTTCTTTTTTGAGTTCAATGCGGAATGTTCTATTTCACAGCTCCTTCCAATACTGGCATTGACTGATGAAAAATAGATAAGTTAAAAACTTGAATTGATGTGGTTGTATTCTCTACACGTATGCAAGAGTTCTGAGTGTGAAAAAAACCAGTATTCTATTATTTTTGTTTAAAATAAGAATAACTGTTATTGTTTATCAAAATGAAAGCCTTAGAAATCAAATAACAGACTTGTTTGATCTGAGAAAAGTTAAGAATTACTTTTTATAAGTCCGCACCAATTGCGTATTTTCTGAGTAGAATCATTGCAACCATCTTCCACACAGAATTCAGGGCAGCTACCACCGAATATCCTGAAATAAACCATGTAACTAGTGACACGTGTTCACAACATACCACATTACTTTACATTTCACAGTATAATTACAGACAACAAAATAAATTATGCTCGTAGTGAATATGGATTAGGAAATTAACATGTTCAGATCTTCACACCATTGATTAGTTATAAAACTAGACATTGTTCCAAAGGAAACAGTTTCTTAAGATGAAAGTTGTCAAAACAGAAAAAATCAATATGAAATATGTAACATTCAACCCCCAAAATCAAAATCCAACTTTCGTAAGCATTCAATTTCATTATCATCCAGATTAGATGACTATAAATCCGTACCCTTCAAGAACACTGCAGCAACTGAACCTTTCATTCGACCTCTCCCTTCTCTCACATCTGTTCCAGTAGGGCCTGTGGAGTAAGGTTGGTAACTGTAATATTGCTACGCCATCATAGTAACATGGTATAAGGGAGGCAGGACCCTGTTCCTACCCTCGTCGCCTTTTCTGTCAACTGCTTTAACGTGACATGCACTCGATTAAAACTTTGATGGTATACCTTTCGATCACCACTCACGGAAACTGTCAATACTTTGTAGTTATTTCTGCAAATTAAACAAAAGCCGATTTTCACGCTGAAAGTTTTCATCTTGGCACCAATGGCTGCCAGAAGGAGGGCTGTCACCGAATCGAGCTCTCTGATTGATCGGAATCATCAAAGTTTAGCTTTCTTTCGGTGACAGTCCTCCTTTTTGTCGCTGATTTAGGATTTGTAAGGAGAGGTCAACGAAAGTGAAATTTCATAGCAATATGAAACTGTCAATTGGTTTGAAAAGTATCATCATGATTAAAATACCACTTACCAGAATTTACAATCACTTGGGATACATGCTGTAAGGAAACAAAACATCCATTGAGGAAAATGAACATTTTGAAATTCTCAATCAAAAAAAAGTCATATGACACACTTCCGAGGGTAATAATTTCTTTATTACTGATTCTATTCCATTTTACAATCTTAGAAATATCCAAGAATCGGACCGCTTCCCTTGCTACAGCTGGCCACCGTGACGTCACGAACAATGGTGTTATGGCGTCACAGGCGAAATAATACGGGAACCCGCGCTACAACAATCGTTGCTAGGCAAAAGTGATATGTGCACTAGTGCTCATATTGAAAATATGTCACTACCTATTTTCAACCTTATGGGTAATAAATAGATTTTATTAATTCACCGATGGAATATCAGTTATTAATTTCAAATATCTTGTTCTTGTGTTCAGTATTGTTATGCACACTGAAAACATCTTTTCTCTGAACATGTTGATCAATCCAATACATATATATTTTAATGAAAATCTTAAACCCAAAAGGTTGTAAGGCAACCTTCTTCATAACAGTGAATTAGATAGGAGCCTTCATATAGTCTAGATTCGCATTTAGCAAGTCTTGACTCTAAACAAAAAGTGAAAAGCGTTTCATATTTAAAAAACCCCGGTTTCATCGACTTAGTTTTTTGTTTATCATTGCAGTTTTTCGTTCACAATGATTCATGTATGTCAACATGAATCGAAAATACAATAACATGATACAAACTATTATCATATGTTAATTACTGTGTAGCTGTCTGGCTATTAACATTTTCTTCCTGGTACCCTTAAGTTATAGGAACGTTACACTACCTTGCAAATTACCAAGAATCAGGATGCTAAGAATCTGAAAGATAGGCAAGGATTTATCAAGAAATTATCATTTATGAAATAAAACATGTGCGAACGCAATTATTATAATATCCAACAGGATTTGTAGAGCTGACAATGAGTTACATTTTCAGGGGAGTGTCATTAAAAGATATACAGCCATCAGGAGAGAATTCTCGATAATCCAGAGTTTACGTTCCAATAGTATCTCCACTAACCTAAACTCTGGATTATCGAGAATGTCAGGAGAGGGTCATGAAATAAATTACAAGAGGTTGGGGAGGGACGTTTTGAAATAGACCAGAAAAACATATTTCTTTAAAAACTTGAAAGAGGCGGTAAATATTAATTATCATTTTTTTAGAGAAGAGTTCATTTGAGTAATTCAGGATTTGAACTATATAAGAGGACTTCCCTTAAAACTGTATGTTCATAGAACAGCAGAGCTAAACTGATAGCTTTTTGGTGACAATTTATGTATTCAAGGCTTGTGTTTGTTGTATCTTAATGACAATACATGTAGATACAAAAATGTAGTAAAAGAACAGTAAAACCTATAGTAATATATTATTTATTATTAATGATTATGTTAGACTTTATCTGAAAGTGACACCATTTCAGATATTACATACATTTTTTAAACCTGATATAACAAAATATAGATATGAAATTAATTCCAATGTTTTATATTTAGCAATCATTATGTCCATATATATGTTAGAAACGTTAAGCTTATTTTTCAAATAGCATAAAACTATCAACATTATCCTAATGATCGATAAACGAGCCTTCGATACATAATCTTTAGGGTTTTTAGGACTCAACTTTCCTAATATCTAATGCAGAATATATCTGGAGGACCTCCAAAGTAAATCATATGGGTCCTCAGTGATGCATTACTTTTCTTTATTAAAAGGGTAAATGTTTATGTTTCAACATTCTGTTAACTATTATCTAAAGTGTTAAATGATAAATTTCTGAAGGTCAATTTCATGATGTTTTGAAGATATGAATTGAGGGAGGGTAATGAAAACAAATCACTTAAACGGAGAGGGCCGCCCAAAAAATAAAATTGCGTTGGGGAGGGTCATATTTTATTTACAAACCCATGTGTAAAACAAATGTCATCATAGTTGCTGTTAACCATGGCAATACCGGCAATAATCGATTTAATATATTCACACTGATGTTAAGTATTAAATCTTACCTTCATGTCCCCTGAACACCACTGTTATTTGTTCACATCTTTGGTGTGGTAAAGATTTTATTTTGTAGTCGGAAATATGAAATGAAAATTTTGAATATGAAAATAAAATAATGTGTAATGAAGGATAATTTCCCTTTTGAGACTTCCCGTCACATACATGCATTGAGGAAATAATTTATTTGCCATGTCTTTCAAAATTTTAAACAATATACTTAACATAAGGAAGATTCAGAAGCTGTTAAATATTGTACAGTTGTAACCAGGCAATATCATCTGCTTCACGTACCAACATGGTTTACCTAAGAACCAGGATGCGAAATCTAGAACTTTGGGGAACTAGTAATGTTTTTTTCTGTCTTATTAAATGTTTTAGTCTGAGTAAGTAATCCATATTTTGCAGAATTTGAGAATTATTGGAACTGCTAGTAATGCCATTTGTATTCTAATGAATCAGATAAGACATAATTATGTTTTGAGCCTTGACCTTTAACTCTGCTTTTAGTGATTTTTTTTCCAACAAGAGATCCCGGAACATTGCTAACAACTATTACTCAAGAGGCTCATTACTACAATTTACAATTATAATATTATAATATATAATATATTATGTACTTTAGATGGTCTGATTGAAAGTACTAACCCTTAAAACCAATGAAACGAGAGCAAGTTTACTCTCCAAGGTCAACCTTGATGGGATTATTGAAAGGATTGACCAGCTTTTTTTGTGTTCATCTTGACATTACTAATTAATTTGTTCTCTTTTCGCCATTTTCGTCACTCCACAACAGATCCAGATGGAGTTATATTAGTTATAAGGATGTGGCGACCTTTTTGGACGCCATCTTGAATTACAGCTCCTGCAGGACAGACCGTGTCATGCATTGTTAAGTTTTCAACATATCTTGACGACTGCAACCATTATTGTCAGTTGTTAAATACGCAGATGTACACAAAAGAAATTCTGCTACAAAATTTAAACAACTGTTAGAGACAAGATATATTTTATTTGAAAATATTTAACAAATTGAATAACATTTTCCGATTCAGCAAACATATAATATATTCTATGTGTACTTATTTATGTGTGAAAACAAACAGGTGTAGTAAGACTTAAAATTATACAGCTTATATAGAGCAGATGGAAAAAGCTTCATGGTTAAAAACAATTGTTAATGCGCGTTTCAAAATTTAGACATGCTTGCTTACTTTGACAAAAGAAAAACATGATTAAAAATGTTAACATGCACTTTATGAATGCCTCTACCATTGTTAAATGATTTCTAGCTTATGAGAGAAACATTAAACTTTATCCATGCTTTGAGAACTCTCCAACTTGTCCTTTTAAAAAGGGTTTGTGCAACATAATCCGAAAAAGGCAATCATACACAGGATTATAATTTTGTGTGGTATTATTGCCCCTGAATTTAAACATATTAAGTTCCGTTGCCATGGAAACCTAAAAACATCAGAAGAAGTTGAAAACTCTGTTGAAAGGCATCTTCACAACGTCACGGGCGAAACGAAAAAGTTTCTAAACTTTCCCATTCCTCCCTTGACATCATTGGCCGTAATTTCTGTGCTAGCATTTCAACCCGCTGCACGGAAGTAGAATAGTCCAATCAGAAGACAGCATGTTAAATGTAACGATTTGAAATGCGTATGCGTTTTACAAGGGAGAGAAACACTTTATTTGAGTGATACATTAATGTTTGTCTTCTCTGCATTCTCGGTGCTCATCAAAAACATGAAAACAACCATGCGGACTGAAGTTTAAAATCAAATTTCATTCGGATAGTTTTCAAAAAGATCTTCTGTTAGTATTTTGAATTTGTTCCGAATGTAAACGGCATTTTCATTGGCTATTGTTGAAAGAGCTGATAAGGGGTGTAACTCTTGATCACGATAGGTGTCGCTGCTCCGGATCACCAGTTTTCTACCTTGTGAAGGCAAGGTCGAAACGAGGAGTTGCTCGATACGTTTTTACCTTGCCGTGGGAAGATGGTTGAAAGGCCAATCTACATAACTTTCAATTAGCTACAAAATGATTACAGACGGATGGGCGGACAAACAGACAGGGCGATGACAAGCCGGTGTAAATCAGTATAACAAACCGGTGGGATAAAAATCCAATTATTCTCCCCTTGATTTTCATCTTGTCCCTTACTTTTTTAATTTTCTTTTTAGAAGATGATGCGGCTGGTCAATGTCTTTACTTATTAACTTACATGTGAAACTGACACAAAAAATCAAGCAGGTAGTCACTTATATAGTGTCCATCATGTAGCAAGTATTATCTGTCTTGGCGGAGTTGTGACTTTGCGTCGGTTGGTTCTATTACACGCAAGAAATTCACCCACTAGAGAATTTGCTTTCTTTCACCTTCAGTTCTCTCCAAGTTGAGTGTTTTTATTTCCTTTGTTCTAAAAGAACTAAATTTTCATTATCTTGAGTCTTATCTGTGGCTCCGAAACTTCACCTACAGCCAACTCAAATGCATTGCACTGTGAATGCCCTATATAAAACAATAACTTAGATGACCTAAGAAGCAAACAGAAAATATTTTCTCGTGACTTCAAGCTTTCCAGAACATAAAAACCTTTGTCACGGTTTGTCTTACTGGTGGCACCTGATCCTGTGAAATGCTCGACATTTATCTGTAAAGTTAAGCAACAACGGACACGGCTTTATGAGTGCGTTACTGAGAGTCCGAAGGGTAGATTACCTGCCCCACACTGAGACACAAGTTGCGAGGTTTGTGCTGACACCTTTGGCAATTGCCTTGCTTCACCCAGCAGATATGGGGACATTGTAAAGAGTTGTATTGGTTGTGACCTTCTAGCGACATATATATCAGCCTCGGTTTAGATCAGTGAAATAATGTTGGTTGTGCCTTGAGCATGCACTAGTTAATGCAAATGTGCGTCTAAAATTCAATATTTTTTGTATTAAAACTGCAGTTTTTATCTATTTTTTAATGATGTAATGCAGACCTGTTTAAGAAAAAGAAACAGAAAAAATTGGTTTATTCTTTCAGATAGGAATCCAAAAACACAAAGAACTGAAGTCGACACTAAGCTTGAACAGTCAATTTACAGTCATAATTTAAAAAAATAATACACTAGACATCATATATTTTGTCAGCATTTTTGATGAATTGTAGCTAGAATTGTAGCTGCCGTGATAATTACATGTGATTTAAACAGTATTTTATTTCAATATAACATAATACACAACATTCAGAATATATATACAATAGGGAAAAAGGATAAGCAACGGGCAACAAATGCCTATATAAATGCTTCTCCTGATAAATGCTTCTCCTGATAAATGCTTCTCCTAATTACATGTAATCATGGTTTAAACAGAATTAAAACGTTTCAACGCTTTAATTTCATGAATTTTAACAAAGGAGATATCAAATGTCACTATATTTCTAAGTAAGAAAACAAAACTTTAAAAGCAGCTGTTTAAATAACAAACAGGAAAACTAAGATCAGAGAAAGCAAACCTAGCTCTTTTCAAGGTCATTAACACTGGACATTACTTTGTATTTCTGATCTCCTGCTAACAATCAAACAACCAGAGGCCCGCTAGAATATCAACCTAGCCTCGTAACGGATTGAATAGAATGCAAAGAGCACTTGAATTTCTTATGAATACTCTCTGAGATAGGTACGAGTGAGATTTTCCTCTTATTGGATTAAACATATTTCTTCATGTTAATTGTACATGGAATAGGAGACGGAAACCAGCAAACAAGCATCAAACTGCTTGTCCTCATCACGATACGAGCACGATAAAAGCACATTCAATACATAGGTAACAGTATCAAATAAAAATGAATAAGGGGATCACCCGTTTAAGAAACAACTAGAGATCTAAACTTCTAATCAGTTTACCAAATCTGCCAGTTTGTTCGATGTAGCAGTGAATAGATTATCATAGTTTAGAAGTGTCTGGGATTATTGCTGTGGGATTTCCAAACAGGACAAGTTTTAAGTCATATCCGCAATCCTCTTAATCAATGATTTTGACAATCTTGAACTTTTCATTCGCTTTCAAGAACGAAATATAGGGCTGGAGTCTCCCCTCTGTCCGCCTGTGTTCCTCCGTCAGTGCCGTCCCTCCCAGCAGTCCCGAGGGCGGGGTCAGACAACCCTTCTGCTAGAACGTAATTCACTCGTGCCTCCTGAAGGTCCTGGGCGGTTGCGTATCTGGGTTCCTGGTCTGCTAGTACCTCCTCGTAAGGGTTACTGTAGCCATGGTCTGGAGGGGGTAGTGGGTCTCTCTTGATCAGGTCGGGGACCACAACAGGCCGGGGAGTCTGAGTCGGAATAAAACTCTAAAAGTCAATATTGCACATTTTCTAAGCAAAACAATGACGATGTAACGGCAGCATGTTTTCTTAGGAAGGTCATATGATCTTTATGAAATAAAATTTACTAAAAGCAGGACAATCATTATTGATCAAAACTGGGTTTCTTAAACGATGGGGAATAGGTACGTAACCTTTGTATGCTATGGCTACGGATATTTGGGTTTAGAAAATAACATTTATAACCCCCTGTAGAAACAATTTGCAATAATTCGGAAAACAATGAAGAAAACCCCAAAAACTTGGCATGTGCAGGTCCTCTTACATTTCATGAGTCATCCTTACTTTTGTCACACTACACCTTTCCTCGGCACTTATTTTCAGTGATTCAATTAAAAAAACTCCCTATTTTCATTTTAAAGACTGATTTTGCTTATATACGCACGCGTTGAGAGTTACTTGTAGGCACTCGATATCAAGCTTTTTTTCATATTTAATAAGAAATTGATTAGAAAACGGGTTAAAAGTTGTTAAGGTTTGACTCCTCCACTCTTAGGGCATGGTGTATAATGACAGTAAATAACAGTTAACGTTTTCCTCACTAGAACAATGAGTGACATTCTAACACTGAAACATAATGAAGGCCGCTATTTACATTAACAGTTTAATACCTACCATTGGCATCATTGCGCCTCCATCCGGGTATCTTTGCCTAAACGGAGAAAACGTACAGTCAATATCTGTGGTATCATGATGAAACTCTAATCTAGTGACGACTTCTTAACATATTCAACTGTACAGCAATTTTACTATTTTCACTAGTTTGACAACCTTTGAAACCATCATTCTTTTAGCAAACAACAGGCATTAACACATTCACCAGACATACATGATGTATAATGATGTTACATTGATGAAGGCGTGGTTGTCGAGTTGGTAAGCTTAATGTACAGTCAGTCCAGGAATTTTCTTATTTGACGATAAATTGTGTGTTGTTTGAAACCAGACAGGGACTCGACCCCAATACACACCATATTGTGCTGTGGTAGATATAATACCAAATGAATATGATAAACACATTCATACTTGTGAAAAGGTTTCAGCTGTATTTCCATTAATAATCACATGAGATAAGAGTTATATATATTGGACGTACGAACCTGCGACGTCTACAGCCCCACAAGATGAGCACGACGAGAATACCGCCCAGTAGACCGCCAACAACACCCCCCACTAAGGTTACAGTCTTGGCTATATTCAGGTTCTCCGAGTTTTGCTCTGTCAATATCAAATTCCATTTTAAACGGTTGTATATCATACTGAATATGGTGTGCATGTCGTGTTGTATCTATACTATAGTATAGATTGAAACTTATAAAAAGGTAACTTCTGACAAAAGCACACTTGACATGTTAATGCGAGCATCACGTGGAGTAATTGTGAAGTAAAGTTCCAGACTGTGGAACCGACTCAATGTCAAAAGAACTAGAAAACAGTAATTCATCACGTAAAAAGTTTAACATTCCATCCGGAGAATTAATATCTTATTAACAAGTTTGATCACCAAATTATTCGTAAAGTCTCTGAAGTATTTTTTCCAATATTGACAATATTTGTAAATGATTCATGTAACAAAAAGGAGCCAAGAAGTTGCTCTTACTTCGTAGAGCCGAGTATTCTGGACTTAGATAAACTGTGTCAGTCGTCAATTGAATATTATGCTCTAGGGTCTGGATGGCAAACTATATACTAACCTATTGGTATAAGTGTTGAAAACGGAGACTTCACAGGCCTTGTTCCTCTCCCTACCATCGATGTTGAGGCATACGTAGTGTCCGGCAGAGGTGTAGTATCTGTGATCCCATCTATAGCCAATACTAAAATGTAGTGTGCTCTCTCATCAAATATCTTAGAATTAAAATTTCTAAGAAATTGAATAAAAAACGGCCAATATTGTAAGGAAACAAAATGTAACAATATATATATCTACCTTACATAGACGATGAGATTCAGCCTACAATATCTGACAGAGACTTAAGATACATTCTGCCTCATATGTCAGCTGATATCAATCTTTATTGACTAAACTCCTTTCGTATAGTAAGACTTTGCTATAGTTCAGGTTACTTTTTAACCTAGATTGTAGCTTATATTGTAATCTAAGCATTAGATCTTGAAAAACAAGTCTAGATCGGAAGTCAACTACACAGAAAAATCCAACCATCTGAGGCTCTTTTTAAACAATATATTTTGGCGAATTATTTTTCAGAGACTGATAACAGTTCTATGTTGAAGTCGATGGTGAGATCTGACTATTTAAACTATTGGAGGTACCTGCAGTTGAACGATATTCTGACGATGTTGTTGTTGATGGTGTAGAGGTGGTGGTCTCTTCTGTTGTAGTTGTTGTTGATGGTTTGTTAGTCGTAAGTTTTGTTGTCTGTTTTGTGCTGCTCTCGAGAGTGTGTTTCCTAATGAAATCCCCTGTTTATAAATTCAACAATGTTACATTTCCCATAATTTTTGGCTCTTGAAATCCTGTAATCTTCTCCAATTTTTCCATTCAAACAAAAATTTTGTTTGATTTAAATGAAGGTCTTATGTTTGTTACCCAAGTTGTAAACCTAAGAACACACCCCTGTGTTCCTTTATCTTTAAATGATAGTAAATAACTTCTGACATCAGAACTGCATTAAGCCAACGTTTACAGAGAGTGAATTTTATGAAACAACAAAACGTGACGAGACAGTAACAGTAAGATGGCACAATAAGAGCCGCGCCCTTTGAAATTCGAACATCTTATTTACCTATTCGCACTACCATGTTGATATAACTTATCCCTCTCCCTATATGACATTGGTTGTCATATTATTGACAAAATATATCAAATGAAAATGACTTAGAGGTGTATTCACTCACCTGAACGAATCAACATTATAAGCAAAGATACAATATGTCAAATAAAAATTCCAAAGAGGTTTATTACATACCTGAACAAGTCCAGCCACTGTATCCCCTAGGGCTGAAATCAAAGAAGTTAAATCCATTGAGTCTGTAATTGTTCAATTATGGATAGTTTGCAATTTGTGAATATAAAAACAATATCCATAATTCATCTCCACTATGACATATACATGTAAGACATTTTCCTGGCAATTCTAGATCATTTTATTTGTTGCCGTCTTCTGATGAAACCAAGACAAGTAAAGACTTAAACTTATTTTATTTCTATGAGAGAATGATGTTTTAAGTTTTATGACACACTGAACCAATAAAAATGAAATGTACAATGTAAAATAAAGAAAGGAAAATCAAAGCAAAAACAACCGACCAGTAGGTTTTCCTGAGATGAATTGTAACTTCTGTTTCCTCGTAGTCGCCATAACACTGCTTTTTAGTTTCATCTGTAAGATCAGAGCTCTAAGGTTATACAGCATAAGAACTTTTATTGCTTATTATAAATAAAAAGTTGTTTTCCAACTCAACGTGGAAAAATAATAAACACATTAATAACGTTTTGAATAATAATGAAGAAACCTATATGCATGACAACTTCTTTATTCATGATATGCGACGTTTCGACACAGTTTCTTGTGTCGTTTTCAAGCAGATGAACAAATGGTGGATAGTAACATGTATATAAGTACAGTAAACAATAGGTAGATTTCTAACCTATGTAGATTCCAACTTCTAAAATGCCCCTTAAATAAGCTAGCGGTTTGAATGTTGTAATCGAACATATCTAAAATCAAATTCACCTTTTGTTTTCAAACTATAATGAGTATCAATTTAAAATAGATAAGCTTGTATTCCATTATTTGATATTTCTATATATTGGTTCTTGTCTTATGGCCTACCTTTATGGTCTGGTTCGCTATCAAATGAAATAAAACGTTTGCAATAATTAAAGGTTTTATGTAAAAACATTTAATGAAAATTGGACAATAATATGAATCTAATTAACTGATTACCATAATATTTGCCAATATCAGTATCAAATGCAGCATTAGGCCATTTGCTTAATTCAATGAATAGATACATAAAATATAAAATTTAGAAATATAATATTTATAAATTATTTATCATTATGGTCTGCAAACTCATTTTAAAATCTAAAATCATTGCGTTTCTGTTATTTGGTAAGGAAAGCTTTATTGAATCGACTTACCAACAAGAATGAAATATCCTTATTTCATTTTTCTTTTTTGAGTTCAATTCTGAATGTTGTATTTCACAGCTCATTCCGATGCTGGGATTGACTGATGAAAAATAGATAAGTTAAAAACTTGAATTGATGTGGTTGTATTCTCTACACGTATGCAAGAGTTCTGAGTGTGAAAATAACAGTATTCTATTATTTTTGTTTAGAATAAGAATAACTGTTATTGTTTATCAAAATGAAAGCCTTAGAAATCAAATAACAGATAATAGTCAGACTTGTTTGATCTGAGAAAAGTTAAGAATTACTTTTTATAAGTCCGCACCAATTGCGTATTTTCTGGAAAGAATCATCGCAACCATCTTCCACACAGAAGAGAGGGCAGCTTCCACCGAATATCCTGAAATAAACCATGTAACTAGTGACACGTGTTCACAACATACCACATTACTTTACATTTCACAGTATAATTACAGACAACAAAATAAATTATGCTCTTAGTGAATATGGATTAGGAAATTAACATGTTCAGATCTTCACACCATTGATTAGTTATAAAACTAGACATTGTTCCAAAGGAAACAGTTTCTTAAGATGAAAGTTGTCAAAACCGAAAAAATCAATACGAAATATGTAACATTCAACCCCTAAAATCAAAATCCAACTTTCGTAAGCATTAAATTTCATTATCATCCAGATTGGATGACTATAAATCCGTACCCTTCAAGAACACTGCAGCAACTGAACCTTTCATTCGACCTCTCCCTTCTCTCACATCTGTTCCAGTAGGGCCTGTGGAGTAAGGTTGGTAACTGTGATATTGCTTGCTCTTCAACAAAGCAAACGCAAAAGCGAAATGCAGAGATACAGATTTTATTTACGTATGTGCTTGGGTGTATTAATGTAACTTTTTCAGACACATCTACATAATACAACGAAATACGTACGAAGGTTGGCCTTCATGACCATTAATGCATTCATACAAACATCTGCAATACGTCAGCGCAAAAACACATGCATCTTGATATAAGCCAAGCCAAGCTGTGTTCAAAAGGTTCAAATAGACATTTGATAGGTAGATAATTTATAGTATAATATCGATATAGTATATAGCAAAATGAAATGACAAAAAGAAACTTTTAAATCGGTTTGAAAAGTATCATTAGTGATTAAATATAGAGGAGACCAGGGCAAAGCGCGCCCCCTAACATATAAACGTGTTTTCTGGGCATATAAACATGTTTAGAATGCAACTTGCAGTATGTCTCTAATTTTCATCAGATAAACTATTGTATTGTTCTTTTAAACCTATCAGGCCTGTATAAAGAGATAATAACAAAAATATATTTCGACAAAGGCGGTCTACTTTGCCCCGTAGTTTGGGGCAAAGCGCCCCATGCGAAAGGAACACACAAATGTTATATGTCAAACACCTATAATAAGCCATTACCATACAATTTCTTTTTTCAAAAGTGCCTGTATTTTGTGTTCATATGAAATATTTGAATTCGGACGTGTTCTTTCCTAAAAGAAAAATGACGTTTTTTCAACTTTTTGCAATGGTAAGTCTCCAACTAACGCCTACGATGCAAACGTGGATCCCAAAGTTTCGTAACGTTTGCTTTCGTTGGTTGATAAAGACAAACCACGCCATCTGTCGAAATAACGCTTAGTCACTTTGCATCGACGGGGCGCTTTGTACTGGTCTCCTCTACCACTTACCAGAATTTACAATCACTTGGGATACATGCTGTAAGGAAACAAAATCGACATTCATTAAAGAAAATGAGGGGTATGGAATTCTCAATGTATATAAAATTTTTCATTAACTCACTGATAGAATATCAATTAATAATTTCAAATATCCCAAAGTTCTTGTGTTCAGTACAGTTATGCATACTGAAAAAGTCTTTTCCCTGAACTTGTTGATCAATCCAATTCATATATTCAATGAAAATCTTAAACCCTAAAAGTTGTAAAAGCAACCTTCTCCATGACAGTTAATTAGATAGGAGCCTTCATATAGTCTAGATCAGCATTCAGCAAGTCTTGACTCTAAACAACCTCAAGAACAAAGAGTGAAAATCATTTCATTATTTAAAAAAAATGTTTCATCGACTTAGCTTTTGTTTATCATTGCAGTATTTCGTTAACAATGATTCATTTTCGTCAACACGAATTGAAAATATCATAAAATAATAAACAATATTGTGAAATATTAAATACTATTTAGCTGTATGTTTATTAAACATTTTCTTCCTGGTATTGTAAAGCATCACGTTGAAGGAAACTTTCGCTACCTTGGAAATTACAAAGAAGCAGGATGCTTAAAATCTGAAAGAAATTAAAAAATAATAATCAGGAAATTATCAATTATGAAATCAAACATGTTCGAACTTAATTATTATAATCCCAAACAAGTCTTGTTGAGTCACATTTAGTTACATTTTGTTCGGGAAAATGGAAATTGAGTCAATCAGTTTCGTTTAAACCTTATTTCCTTTACATAAATGAAACTTTATAATTATGATAAAGATTTAATAAATTTACAAAATTTGTTTAGCATATTTACAAAATCTCCCAACATGGGCTGAAAGAAGGGGTACTAACGAGAAACTGATTTTCACACGTGCTAAAATATCACATATGATGAAGTTCATCCAATGCCAATACAAAGCAAATATTTGTTTTTAATCTGAACACATCTATATATGTGTCTAAACCGAAATCACACGTACATCGCTTTTACGACTTCTAGTTTTATACCCTCTTTAGCTCTATCAACTCAACGTTAAGTTATATCTTTTTTAATTAAATTCTATATTCAGTAATTTCCCCAATCATCTTAAAGTTGCCCTACTGACAAGGGTAAACAGGATTGTGAGTGACAGAGTTTTCGTTTTTTCATATACTTGTACATTTTGTATACAAATCTTAAAGACTACTAAATTAGCATTTGCGGGATACCGCAAAAGCAGAGGAGCCCCGAAACTGGGGGTTTCGCCTTCCCCTGTTCTGCCTTTCTCAGGCCTTAGCAAATTGGACATTTGTTCGTGACCTTGACCTTTGACATTCAAGGTCACACAATCAATGAACACTTTTCATTGAGTATAACAATCGTGTATTGATTAAAAGTGTCATAGTTAAAATAAAGCACTTTTGCTAAACCATGCTGAAGTCATGACCTTGTTGCGACATTGACCTTTGACAGATTGTATGGAAAACCTTTTCAATTTTTTTTTACTCTTTCAAGGATGATATATACCAAGTAAGACCTTCATAGCACAAAAACCTTTCAAGTTATCGCGTTTACAAGGAATTTTTTACTGATTTTATAGCTCGTGACCTTGACCTTGGATCTTGCATGTGAACAGGTCATAGTAATTCCCCAAAGGTGTAAACACTTATACATGTTCATGAGTTCTGAAAAGTTTAATGGGATTAAGTTCTACCCAAATTAGGTGCACATTGCAATAACTCAAATCACATTACCTTGACCTTTGACCTTAAAGGTCACACAATCAATGAACACTTTTCATTGAGTATAACACTCATCTATTGATTAAAAGTGTTCATAGTTTAAAAAAAAGCATTTTCGTAAAACCTAGCTAGAGTCGTGACCTTGCTGTGACCTTGAACTTTGACAGATTGTAGGGAAAACCTTTTCAAATTTTTTACTCTTCTAAGGATAATATATACCAAGTTAGAGCTTCATAGCACAAAAACCTTTCAAGTTATCGCGTTTACAAGGATTTTTTTACTGATTTTATAGCTCGTGACCTTGACCTTTGACCTTGAAAGTGAACATGTCAAAATCGTTCCCCCGAGGTATAAGCAGTAAGTTATGAATAAAAGTTCTGAAACAGCTTAGTGGAAAAAGGTTATAGCCATTAGTATGAGTGCGGCGGAAATCGCACAAATACTGATAGCAGCCCCGTCCTTAGACGGGGCTGCTAATTAAGTGATCTAACAAAAAGAAATACTTGCGTTGCCAATTAAAAGTATGTTCTTATCATTACCAGCATTTCATAACCTAACAAGTCGAGTCAAACTTTATGAGTATCAATTTCTTTGCTCGTATGATTTCTGCTCTATACTTGAAGAAATCATTTTTGCATAAAATTTGAATTATTCTGTCATTAGAATAACCCGAAACTTTGCATCGTACTTGTTGACTTGGTATCTTTGATTTGAATTCTCTCCGCCTTATCATGACCCGTAACTGCGACTTTATTGGGTTTAATCTCAATGCACTTTACATCAATTATTCCTAATGTTGCTATGATTTTTGAATATATTTGATATGTTTCAGAGTTAATACCGTGATTATCGTTTTATTATCATTATTTGTTTCTAAATGTACTTGCCACAATATGTTGCCTTAAAGTTGATGTTAACCAAGGTATATAACGCCAAAAATGCATAAAATATATTCACCCAGATTGGTAAATCTTACCTTCATCTCCCATAAAGATCGTCGTTAATTTTTACACAACGTTTGTGTTGTATTTTGTCCTTGTATTTGTAAACGAAAAAGCTTTGAAGAAGGAAATAGAAACAGGAAGTGTTGAGTTGTGATAATTGAAATATTTAATTAATCATATCCGTTTTGAATCATCCTGTCACATACATTTCTCGAAAAAAAATAATTCCTGCTTAAATCCCGTATTTGTACAAAAAAAGTTGCACTGTATTTACAAATAGACAATAGGTAATCTAACTAAGGTGTGTAATGCCAAATTTGCCATGTGTTCACGCGTCAACTGGTGGTATGTATTTTGATAGATGACAATTAAATCTTCTTCCTGTGCGTGCAAGCCTTGGCCATGGAGACACTGGTGTACTGCTTCAGAGAGATAGGAGGTGTTTCCTTATATCAGATTGACAGGGCTAATCATCGGTATTATCACATGAAAGGATTATATCCGTCTTTCTTGTGGCTAAAAATGTATTTGAGAATAACGTCTGGAAAACCGCACATCAAATGTTACGCTGTTAATCAAGCAATAGGCATCGCTTCCTGACTGTGCTGATTTAGAGTTATATCCCTTATATATTAAAACAATAGAGTGATGTCCCTTTTTGCACCAAAGAAGCTTAATTCAATAACATTCTCATTTAATAAGACAATTACAGACTTCAGATTCGGTTGATCCAATGATTTGTCGACATCTGACACGTAATATCCAACTCTCTTGAAGTCAATAATTGTTTAATAGCAAGTGTTACGTGTTGTATGTCAACACACTTGAAATCATACTTCATAAAAACAACAGAGAGGTTGTTTATCCAGACGACTTCTTTAATGGCGACTCACTCATAAGTACATGACGTAGTACACATATAGTAAAGGGGAGGTAACTCTGATGTATACAATGATTTTATATTGCAATAGCGATTCACGTAACATCCCCCCTCTTTAAGAGAAGTTGTACAATTACTTATCTCTTTGAAGATTTCAAAGTGAGAACATTGGTAATAAAGATAAGAGATGGTAGGTTACAAAATGAATACAAGTCAAACATACAAGATCATATACCAGAAGTCTAGTAAATCAATTATAGAGTATTTAATGATTTTCAAACATTAGATGGTTATTTAAAGTCAATGTGATTCTTTACTCTGGATCTTGATCTCAAAGAATTTCACAAATCCTTATGACTGAAGTGGGTTTTCACACTCCAACTTATCATGAGTATTACACATCACATTTACACTAAACATACTTCACTTCTCCAAATCCACATTGAAATGGGTTTTCACATTTCAGAGTGATGTTATACACTGCACACTTACATGTCATGGACTGGGATAGACATGTGATTACACTACAGGTCAAGTTTCTTTACAGGTTTGATATTTCGGCCTGATCTTGATGTTTGCTGAACTGATGACTGTTCTGTAGGTATCTTTACAGGTGACTTGACATGGTATAAGGGAGGCAGGACCCTGTTCCTACCCTCGTCGCCTTTTCTGTCAACTGCTACGTTAACGTGACATGCACTCGATTAAAACTTTGATGGTATACCTTTCGATCACCACTCACGGAAACTGTCAATACTTTGTAGTTATTTCTGCAAATTGAACAAAAGCCGATTTTCACGCTGAAAGTTTTCATCTTGGCACCAATGGCTGCCAGAAGGAGGGCTGTCACCGAATCGAGCTCTCTGATTGATCGGAATCATCAAAGTTTAGCTTTCTTTCGGTGACAGTCCTCCTTTTTGTCGCTGATTTAGGATTTGTAAGGAGAGGTCAACGAAAGTGAAATTTCATAGCAATATAAAACTGTCAATTGGTTTGAAAAGTATCATCATGATTAAAATACCACTTACCAGAATTTACAATCACTTGGGATACATGCTGTAAGGAAACAAAACATCCATTGAGGAAAATTAACATTTTGAAATTCTCAATTAATATATATATTTTATTAATTCACCGATGGAATATCAGTTATTAATTTCAAATATCTTGTTCTTGTGTTCAATATTGTTATGCACACTGAAAACATCTTTTCTCTGAACATGTTGATCAATCCAATACATATATATTTTAATGAAAATCTTAAACCCAAAAGGTTGTAAGGCAACCTTCTTCATAACAGTGAATTAGATCGGAGCCTTCATATAGTCTAGATTCGCATTTAGCAAGTCTTGACTCTAAACAAAAAGTGAAAAGCGTTTCATATTTAAAAAACCCCGGTTTCATCGACTTAGTTTTTTGTTTATCATTGCAGTTTTACGTTTACAATGATTCATGTATGTCAACATGAATCGAAAATACAATAACATGATACAAACTATTATCATATGTTAATTACTGTGTAGCTGTCTGGCTATTAACATTTTTTTCCTGGTACCCTTAAGTTATAGGAAAGTTACACTACCTTGCAAATCAAGGACAAGAATCAGGATACTAAGAATCTGAAAGACAAGCAAACATAAATCAAGAAATTATCAATTATGAAATAAAACATGTGCGAACGCAATTATTATAATATCCAACAGGTTTTGTTGAGGTGACAATGAGTTACATTTTCAGGGGAGGGTCATTAAAAAAGTATATATACAGCCATCAGGAGAGGGCCATACAAATAAATTACAAGAGGTTGGGGAGAATCGTTTTGAAATAAACCAGAAAAACATATTTCTTTAAAAACTTGAAAGAGGCGGTAAAAATTCATTATAATTTCTTTTGAAGAAGAGTTCATTTGAGTATGTCAGGATTTGAACTCCATAAGAGGACTTCCCTTTAAACTGTTATGTATTTATGTTCATAGAACAGCAGAGCTAAACTCATAGCTTGTTGGTGACAATTTATGTATTCAAGGCTTGTGTTTGTTGTATCTTAATGACAATACATGTAGATGAATTTATGAACCTGGTATAAAAAAATGTAGTAAAAGAACAGTAAAACCTATAGTAATATATTATTTATTATTAATGATTATGTTAGCCTTTATCTGAAAGTGACACCATTTAAGATATAACATACATTTTTGAAACCTGAAATAACAAAATATAGATGTGAAATTAATTCCAATGTTTTTTTTAGCAATCATTATGTCCATATATATGTTAGAAACGTTAAGCTTATTTTTCAAATATCATAAATTTATCAACATTATCCTAATGATCGATAAACGAGCCTTCGATACATAGTCTTTAGGGTTTTTAGGACTCAACTTTCCTAATATCTAATGCAGAATATATCTGGAGGACCTCCAAAGTAAATCATATGGGTCCTCAGTGATGCATTACTTTTCTTTATTAAAAGGGTAAATGTTTATGTTTCAACATTCTGTTTACTATTATCTAAAGTTTTAAATGATAAATTTCTGAAGGTCAATTTCATGATGTTTTGAAGATATGAATTGAGGGAGGGTAATGAAAATAATTCACTTAAATGGAGAGAACCGCCCAAAAAATTACATTGCGTTGTTGAGGGTCATATTTTTACAAACCCATGTAAAACAAAGTTCATCATAGTTGCTGTTAACCATGGTATATACCGGCAATAATCGATTTAATATATTCACACTGATGTTAAGTATAAAATCTTACCTTCATGTCTCCTGAACACCACTGTTATTTGTTCACATCTTTGGTGTGGTAAAGATTTTATTTTGTAGTCGGAAATATAAAATGAAAATTTTGAATATGAAAATAAAATAATGTGTAATGAAGGATAATTTCCGTTTTGAGACTTCCCGTCACATACATGCATTGAGGAAATAATTTATTTGCCATGTCTTTCAAAATTTTAAACAATATACTTAACATAAGGAAGATTCAGAAGCTGTTAAATATTGTACAGTTGTAACCAGGCAATATCATCTGCTCCACGTACCAACATGGTTTAACTAAGAACCAGGATGCGAAATCTAGAACTTGGGTAAACTAGTAATGTTTTATCTGTCTTATTAAATGTTTTAGTCTAAATAAGTAATCTATATTTTGCAGAATTTGAGAATTATTGGAACTGCTAGTAATGCCATTTGTATTCTAATGAATTAGATAAGACATAATTATGTTTTGAGCCTTGACCTTTAAATTTAACTTTTAGTGTTTTTTCCCAACAAAGGAACATCAATTATGCTAACATCTATTACTTAAAAGCGATTCTTCACACTGGTAAACTAGAGGGGTTTTACTGCAATTTACAATTATCCATACTTTAGATGGTCTGATTGAAATTACTGACCCTCAAAACCAAAAAAACGAGAGTAAGTTTACTCTCCAAGGTCCAGTATCAACCTGGTTAAAAGGGTTTAGCAGCTTTTTGTGTTCATCTTGAAATTACTGATTATTTTTTTCACCTTGAAAAAGTTCAGGTTTCTTAAAATTCATTGACCCCAAAACATTTAGTAAAGACACCGCATTCGTCACTCCAGGACAGATCAAGATGGACGCCATCTTGAATTACAGCTCCGACAGGACAGACCGTGTCATGCATTGTTAAGTTTTCAACATATCTTGACTACTGCAACCATTATTGTCAGTTGTTAAATACGCAGATGTACACATACGAATTTCTGCTGCAAAATTTAAACAACTGTTACAGACAAGATATATTTTATTTGAAAATATTTAACAAATTGAATAAAATTGTCCGATTCAGCAAACATATAATTTATTCTATGTGTACTAATTTATGTGTGAAAACAAGCAGGTGTAGTAAGACTTAAAATTATACATATCATATATAGAGCAGATGGAAAAAGCTCCACGGTTAAAAAATGTTTTTAATGCGCGTTTCAAAACTTAGACATGCTTACTTACTGTGACAAAAGAAAAACCATCTTCCTACGCAGAGCCTAAAAGGCCAGTTTCCAAACTGTCATTTTATGCCTTGCTGCAGAGAC
The DNA here is from genome assembly GCA_916613615.1 of Steromphala cineraria. Lineage (NCBI taxonomy): Eukaryota > Metazoa > Mollusca > Gastropoda > Trochida > Trochidae > Steromphala > Steromphala cineraria. The sequence continues at coordinate 2,933,138 of OU744726.1, forward strand.
TCTACTTTTCTGTGCTGCTATAGTGCCCCTACAGACTTGAGAGCAAGCACAGAAAACTCAAGGCTATGCAGCAAGGCATAAAATGACAGTTTGGAAACTGGCCTTTTAGGCTCTGCGTAGGAAGATGAAGAAAAACATGATTAAAAATATTAACATGCACATTATGATTGCCTCTACCATTGTTAAATGATTGCTAGCTTATGAGAGAAATATTAAACTTTATCCATGCTTTGAAAACTCTCCAACTTGTCCTTTTAAAAATGGTTTGTGCAACAAAATCCGAAAAAGGCAATCATACACAGGATTATAATTTGGTGTGGTATTATTGCCCATGAATTTAAACATATTAAGTTCCGTTGCCATGGAAACCTAAAAACATCAGAAGAAGTTGAAAATTCTGTTGAAAGGCCAATCTACATAACTTCCAATTAGCTACAAAATGATTACAGGCGGATGGGCGGACAGACAGACAGGGCGATGACTTTATCCCACAGTATAACAAACCGGTGGGATAAAACTCTAATGATTCTCCCCATGATTTTCATCTTGGTCCTGTCTTGATGAGACATTTCAGTAAAAAACCGACACTTAAATAAAGCAGGTAGTCACTTATTTAGTGTTCATCATGTAAGAAGTATTATCTGTCTTGGTGACCGGGTGACTTTGCGTCGGTTCTATTACACACAAGAAATTCACCCACATTTGAATTCTCCAAGTTAAGTGTTATTATTTCCTTTGTTCTAAAAGAACTAAATTTTGATGGGTTTCATTATCTTGAGTGTTATCTGTGGTTCCTAAACTTCACCTACAGCCAACTCATTGCACTGTGAATGCCCTATATAAAACAATATCTAAGATGACCTAAGAAGCAAACAGAAAATATTTTCTTGTGACTTCAAGCTTTCCAGAACACAAAAACCTTTGTCAAGGTTTGTCTATCTGGTCGCACCTGATCCTGTGAAATGCTCGACAATTATCAGTAAAGTTAAGCAACAACGGCGCCGCTTGATCAGTGCGTTACAGCTAATGAACTGGGAGTCCGAAGGGTAGATTACCTGCCCCACGCTGAGGAACAAGTTGCAAGGTTTTTGGTGACACCAAGAGACCTTGTTGAAAAATTGTCTCCCTTCACCAAGCATGGTTACATGGTAAAAGAGTTGTATTGGTTGTGACCTTCTAGCGACATATATATCAGCCTCGGTTTAGACCAGTGAAATGTTGGTTGCGCCTGGAGTATGCACTACTTAATGGAAAAGTGCGTCTAATATTCAATATATTCTATATATTTTTTGTATTAAAACTGCAGTTTTTTCTATTTTTTAATGATGTAATGCAGACCTGTTTAAGAAAAAGAAACAGAAAAAATTGGTTTACTCTTTCAGATAGGAATCCAAAAACACAAAGAACTGAAGTCGACACTAAGCTTGAACAGTCAATTTACAGTCATAATTTACAAAAATAATATAATAGACATCATATATTTTGTCAGCATTTTTTTATGAATTATAGTTAGAATTGTAGCTGCCGTGATAATAACATGTTATCATGGTTTAAACAGAATCAAAACTTTTCAACGCTTAATTTTCATGAATTTTAACAAAGGAAAAATCAAATGTCAATAAATTCCTAAGTAAGAAAACAAAAATTTAAAAGGAGTTGATTAAATAACAATGGGGAGAACTAGGATCAGAGAAAGCAAACAGATCGAGGGTCGTACCATTTTGTACAAGGTCATTAACACTGGACATTTCTTTGTATTTCTGATCTCTAGTAGCAATAAAAAAATCAGAGGCCAGCTAGAACATCAAATCCTGCTTAACAACAACCCAGCCTCGTAACGGATTGAATAGAATGCAAAGAGCACTTGAATTTCTAATGAATACTCTCTGAGATAGGTACGAGTGAGATTTTCCTCTTATTGGCTTAAACATATTTCTTCATGTAAATTGTACATGGAATAGGAGACTGAAACCAGCAAACAAGCATCAAACTGCTTGTCCTCATCACGATACGAGCACGATAAAACACATTCAATACATAGGTAACAGTATCAAATAAAAATGAATAAGGGGATCACCCGTTTAAGAAACAACTAGAGATCTAAACTTCTAATCAGTTTACCAAATCTGCCAGTTTGTTCGATGTAGCAGTGAATAGATTATCATAGTTTAGAAGTGTCTGGGATTATTGCTGTGGGATTTCCAAACAGGACAAGTTTTAAGTCATATCCGCAATCCTCTTAATCAATGATTTTGACAATCTTGAACTTTTCATTCGCTTTCAAGAACGAAATATAGGGCTGGAGTCTCCCCTCTGTCCGCCTGTGTTCCTCCGTCAGTGCCGTCCCTCCCAGCAGTCCAGAGGGCGGGGTCAGACAATCCTTCTGCTAGAACGTAATTCACTCGTGCCTCCTGAAGGTCCTGGGCGGTTGCGTATCTGGGTTCCTGGTCTGCTAGTACCTCCTCGTAAGGGTTACTGTAGCCATGGTCTGGAGGGGGTAGTGGGTCTCTCTTGATCAGGTCGGGGACCACAACAGGCCGGGGAGTCTGAGTCGGAATAAAACTCTAAAAGTCAATATTGCACATTTTCTAAGCAAAACAATGACGATGTAACGGCAGTATGTTTTCTTAGGAAGGTCATATGATCTTTATGAAATAAATTTTACTAAAAGCAGGACAATCACTATTGATCAAAACAGGGTTTCTTAAACGATGGGGAATAGGTACGTAACCTTTGTATGCAATGGCTACGGATATTTGGGTTTAGAAAATAACATTAATTACCCCCTGTAGAAACAATTTGCAATAATTCGGAAAAAAATGAAGAAAACCCCCCAAAACGTGGCATGTGCAGGTCCTCTTACATTTCATGAGTCATCCTTACTTTTGTCACACTACACCTTTCCTCGGCACTTATTTTCAGTGATTCAATTAAAAAAACTCCCTATTTTCATTTTAAAGACTGATTTTGCTTATATACGCATGCGTTGAGAGTTACTTGTAGGCACTCGATATCAAGCTTTTTTTCATATTTAATAAGAAATTGATTAGAAAACGGGTTAAAAGTTGTTAAGGTTTGACTCCCCCACTCTTAGGGCATTGTGTATAATAATAGTTAACGTTTTCCTCACTATTACAATGAGTGACATTCTAACACTGAAACATAATGAAGGCCGCGATTTACATTAACAGTTTAATACCTACCATTGGCATCATTGCGCCTCCATCCGGGTATCTTTGCCTAAACGGAGAAAACGTACAGTCAATCTCTGTGGTATCATGATGAAACTCTAATCTAGTGACGACTTCTTAACATATTCAACTGTACAGCAATTTTACTATTTTCACTAGTTTGACAACCTTTGAAACCATCATTCTTTTAGCAAACAACAGGCATTTACACATTCACCAGACATACATGATGTATACTGATGTTACATTGATGAAGGCGTGGTTGTCGAGTTGGTAAGCTTAATGTACAGTCAGTCAAGGAATTTTCTTATTTGACGATAAATTGTGTGTTGTTTGAAACCAGACAGGGACTCGACCCCAATACACACCATATTGTGCTGTGGTAGATATAATACCAAATGAATATGATAAACACATTCATACTTGTGAAAAGGTTTCAGCTGTATTTCCATTAATAATCACATGAGATAAGAGTTATATATATTGGACGTACGAACCTGCGACGTCTACAGCCCCACCAGATGAGCACGACGAGAATACCGCCCAGTAGACCTCCAACAACTCCCCCCACTAAGGTAACAGTGTTGGCTATATTCAGGTTCTCCGAGTTTTGCTCTGTCAATATCAAATTCCATTCTCAAATTTTACAAATTTACGGTTGTACATCATATTGAATATGGTGTGCATGTCGTGTTGTATAGTATAGATTGAAACTTATAAAAAGGTAACTTGACAAAGGCACACTTGACATGTTAATGAGAGCATCACGTGGAGTAATTGTCAAGTGACGTTACAGACCGTGGAACCGACTCAAGGTCTAAAGTACTAGAAAACAGTAATTCATCACGAGAAAGAACTAACATTCCACTCGGAGAATGAATATCTTATTAACAAGTTTGATCTGCCAATTATTCGTTAAATCTCACAATTCATGTAACAAAAAGGAGCCAAGAAGTTGGTCTTACTCTCTAAAGCCGAGTATTCTAGACTTGATATATTTTTCTAAACTGTGTCGGTCGTCAATTGAATATTTGGGTCTGGATGGCAGATTATATACTAACCTATTGGTATAAGTGTTGAAAACGGTGACTTCACAGGCGTTGTTCCTCTCCCTACCATCGATGTTGAGACATGAGTAGTGTCCGGCAGAGGTGTAGTTTGTGTGATGTCATCTAAAACCAATATCATAGTGTAGTGGATGATGTTCCATTTTGTGGTTTGTAGTCAAATATCTTAGAATTAAAATTTCTAACAAATTGAACAAGAGCAGCCAATGTTGTAACGAAACGAAATGTAACAATTATATTTCTTCCTTATATAGACGATGAGATTCAGCCTACATTATCTGACAGAGACTTAAAATATATTTTGTCTTCTTACGTCATCTCATACTAATCATTATTAATCTTTTAAACAATTTTCGTACATTACTCGGACCTTGATATAGCTAAAATTAGTTTAAAACCAAGATTGTAACTAATGTCTTAATATAAGCACAAGATCTTGAAAAGCAAGTCTAGATCAGAGGTCAGCTACACTGAAAAGGCCATTCATCTGAGACGCTTATAAAAAATAAATGACCTTGTTGCGAAGTCTTCTTCAGAGTCTTATTATAAGTCTATCATGAAGTCGATGGTAAGATCTACTATAATTGGTAAAGTTACCTGCAGTTGGAAGATATTCTGACGATGATGTTGTTGTTGATGGTGTAGACGTGGTAGACTCTTCTTTTGTAGTTGTTGTTGATGGTTTGTCAGTTGTTGGTTTTGTTGTCTGTTTAGTGCTGCTTTCGGGAATGTGTTTCCTTATGAAATCCCCTGTTTATATAATCAACAATGTTATATTTCCCATCATTTATGGTTCTTCAAATCTTGTAGTCTTCTCCAATTTTTCCATTCAAACAAATATAATTTTGTATAATTCAAATGACGGTGTAATGTTTGTAGACTCATAAATTTTCATATTGCAATAAAAAAGAACACCTACATGTATGGTGAGTCAACATAAAATCAAACAAACATAAAATACTTTCCGGCATTGCTAAATCTTGAAATGATATTAAACAAGTTTTGACAACAAAACTGCATTTAACCAACGTTTACAGAGAATGACATTAGGTTGGTGTTACTGTTATCAGCAACAACAAAACGTGACCACAAGACAGTAATAGTAAGATGGCACAATAAGAGCCGCGCCCGTTGACATTCGAACCCAAAATCTTATTTACCTATTCACACTTCCATGCATATATAACTAATCCATCCTCTATGAAAAACACATATAAATCCTATCACTTTAATTGTCACATTATCGACGACAAAGAAAATAATTAATGAATCAAATAAAATGACCAAGAGGTGTATTTACTCACCTGAACAAATCAACATGTTTAACAAAGATACAATATATCAAATAAAAATTCCAAAGAGGTTTATTTACATACCTGAACAAGTCCAGCCACTGTATCCCCTAGGGCTGAAATCAAAGAAGTTAAATCTTAAAAGACAATATTTCAAAATTTATTTAGTTAGGCAAACCAGATAGAATTAAACGAAATCACAAAATCTTACCAAGAGGTTGATCTTAAAGTTCCAGCTATACTTGAAACAATCAAGGCCCAAACATATCATGAATTAGCAGATTATTTGTAAACGATTCTAACTTATACAATCTTTTATTTACGGCAAACCAAGTTAGCAAACTCAACCCAGTGGAAATGGGACCGTCGTATCTTAAGATATACTATATCCCAAATTTGATTATCCCGTTTTGGAAAGATGTATTAAATGCTTGGTCTGAATTACAAGAACATTGCGATTATTTATATAATTTATATGGGCAAATAACAACATAACAATAGGAAATAAGACCATAAGCTATGAACATTATATATAAATACCATTGTGTACATTTTGTAAGGTTGAATCTATCATTAATTTACTATAAATGCAAATTTGTCAAAAAGCTGTGGCAGGATCTACTACAATGGATTGAAAAAGAAACTGGCACCCAGTTGGATCTAATCATACAAACATTAATTCCGGGATTCATAGAAAGAAGGAACGATGTCCTCAATGTCCTATTTATCTTAACAAAGGAATATATTTGCTCCAGAAAACTTGCAGAGAGTTTACCTACTCTCGCAGAACTGAAACCTAAGTTAAATTACAATTATCAGATACATAAAGCAAACACCGACACAGTAGGTAAATATGATGCCTTTGTCTCATTTTGGTTGTCCTGCCACAGATTATTTTCTTGAAATGTCAAGTTGCCCCTTTTATTCCAACTGCTTGTATCCATTTAAGGAATGTCTTCATCACAACTTAATCGCCAGTAGTCAAGTTAAATTCATTGAGTTTGTAATTGTTCGATTATGAATAGTTTGCAATTTGTCAACATAAAAACGATATCAATAATTTTTCATCTTCACTATCACATATAAGACATTTTCATGGCAAGTCTAGATAATTATTATGTGTTGCCGTCTTCTGGTGAAACAGAGGACAAGTATAGATTTAAACTCATTTCATTTCTATGATGTTTTATGACACACTGAACCTGTACAACCATTAAGGATGAAATGTACAATGTAAAATAAAGAAACGAAAATCAAAGCAAAAACAACCGACCAGTAGGTTTTCCTGAGATGAATTGTAACTTCTGTTTCGTCGTAGTCGCCATAACACTGCTTTATAGTTTCATCTGTAAGATCAGAGCCCTAAGGTTATACAGCATAAGAACTTTTATTGCTCATTATCAGATAAAGTATAAATAAAAAGTTGTTTTCCAACTCAATGCGGAAAAATAATAACAAACACATTAATAACGTTTTGAATAATAATGAAGAAACATATATGGATGACAACTTCTTTATTCATGATATGCGACGTTTTGACACAGTTTCTTGTGTCGTTTTCAAGCAGATGAACAAATGGTGGATAGTAAAATATATGTAAGTACAGTAAACAATAGGTAGATTTCTAACCTATCTAGATTCCAACTTCTAAAATGCCCCTTAAATAAGCTAACGTTTTGAATGTTGTAATCGAACATTTCATCTTTTTTCATCACCTTTTGTTTTCAAACTATAATGAGAATCAATTAAAAAAGTTAATCTTTGTTGAGTTATGGCCTACCTTTATGGTCTGGTTCACTGTCAAATGAAATAAAACATTTGCAATAATTAAAGGTTTTTGTAAAAACATTTAATGAAAATTGGACAATAATATGAATCTAATTAACTGATTACCATAATATTTGCCAATATCAGTATCAAATGCAGCTTTAGGCCATTAAGAATGCTTAATTTAATAAATAGATATGTAAACTATATACTTTTTAATATAACATTTATAAGTTAATCATCATCATGGTCTGCAAACTCATTTTCAATTCTAAAATCATTGCGTTTTTGTTATTTGGTGAAGGGGATCTTTATTGATTCGACTTACCAACAAGAATGAAATATCCTTATTTCATTTGTCTTTGTTGAGTTCAATTCTGAATGTTCTATTTCACAGCTCCTTCCAATACTGGAATTGACTGATGAAAAATAGATAAGTTAAAAACTTGAATTGATGTGGTTGTATTCTCTACACGTATGCAAGAGTTCTGAGTGTGAAAAAAAACCCAGTAGTCTATTATTTTTGTTTAGAATAAGAATTACAGTTATTGTTTATCAAAATGAAATCCTTAGAAATCAAATAACAGATAATAGTCAGACTTGTTTGATCTGAGAAAAGTTCATCCTGTAAAACAGGCGTCTTTATTCCATCGCTTCACTATTTCGTAGTGAAGCGATAGAAATAAAGACGCCTGTTTTACAGGATGAGAAAAGTTAAGAATTACTTTTTATTAGTCCGCACCAATTGCGTATTTTCTGAACAGAATCATTGCAACCATCTTCCATACAGAAGTCAGGGCAGCTACCACCGAATATCCTGAAATAAACCATGTAACTAGTGACACATGTTCACAACATATCACATTACTTTACATTCCACAGTGTAAATACAGATCAATAAACTAAACTTAACAAATAAACTAATTAAACAAATGCTTACAGTGAATCTGGATTAGAAAACGAATAATATAATATTCAGATCTAATGATCAGACCATTAATTAGTTAAAATATATTCACTTTGAAATTGATCCAAATGAAACAGTTTCTTAACATGATAGTTGTCAAAACCGAAAAAGGCTTACCATAAAGTTTGAATGTAACATCTAACTCCAAATCTAAAGTCCAGATCCAAAATTATCTTCAACATTAAATAATTTTATGCTGAGTAGATGTTTATAAATCCGTACCCTTGAAGAACACTGCAGCAACTGAACCTTTCACTCAACGTCTCCCTTCTATCACATCTGTTCCAGTAGGGCCTGTGGAGTAAGGTTGGTAACTGTAATATTGCTTGCTCTTCATCAAAGCAAACGCAAACGCGAAATGCAAAGATACAGATTTTATTTACGTATGTGCTTGGGTGTATTAATGTAACTTTTTCAGACACATCTACATAATACAACGAAAAACGTACGAAGGTTGGCCTTCATGACCATTATGCATTCATACAAACATCTGCAATACGTGAGGGCGCAAAAACACATGCATCTTGATATTAGCCAAGCCAAGCTGTGTTCAAAGGTTCAAATAGACATTTGATAGGTAGATAATTTATAGTATAATATCGATATAGTATATAGCGAAATGAAATGACAAAAGGAAACTTTTAAATCGGTTTGAAAAGTATCATTAGTGATTAAATATAGAGGAGACCAGGGCAAAGCGCGCCCCCTAACACATAAACGTGTTTTCTGGGCATATAAACATGTTAAATATGCAACTTGCAGGATGTCTCTAATTCTCATCAGATAAACTATTGTATGAAAAATTCTTTTAAACCTATCAGGCCTGTATAAAGAGATAATAACAAAAATATATTTCGACAAAGGCGGTGCACTTTGCCCCGTAGTTTGGGGCAAAGCGCCCCATGCGAAAAGACACACAAATGTTATATGTCAAACACCTATAATAAGCCATTACCATACAATTTCTTTTTTCAAAAGTGCCATGCAGCTCAAAGGCACCCTTATGAAAACTAAACAAATAATAAAAACCTAGGCTCAGTATGCAAAGAAGGACAAAATACATGTATGTTTTTATATGTCATGGACCTATATTTTCGAAGTTCTTATCCAAAATATTACATGATCACTATATACGAATTTCTAAGAACTATGAGAGTCTTGACAATACAACTCATTTACTATCAGAAAACAGCAAATATATGAAAGAAATAAAAAAATTGATTGGTTTGAACATCTAATCTCTGTCAGACTTGCCCATACGGCATATCTTCTTAATTGTTTAGGGATAAAACAAAATATATGATGAATACCAAACTAATGTTAAAAAATCTAAGAAAATATATGTGTTTCTAATTGAAAAGAAGCCTATAATATATTCTATACTTCATTTTTAATATCAATGTTAAAAAGACAATGGAAAAAAAATATAAAAAATTACAATTCTATTTTACTTTATTTCCTGAAATTAATTTAAAATTAATTAAAATTAATTGATAACTCTGAAAGTATAATGTGTTGACCATTAAGAAATATTTTATATCACTTGGGCAAAGTGATTCCCCCGGCTCACTTTGCTCCTTTGAGGGTAGTATCAAGTTGTGCAACACAAAGTTTCTTATTTAATGAATAGTTGATACATTTTTGTGTAATAGGTGCCCTAGAGTTTAATGTTGTATTTTGTGTTTATATGAAATATTTGAATTCGGACGTGTTCTTTCCTAAAAGAAAAATGCCGTTTTTTCAACTTTTTGTAATGGTAAGTCTCCAACTAACGCCTACGATCCAAACGTGGATCCCAAAGTTTCGTAACGTTTGCTTTCGTTGGTTGATAAAGACAAACCACGCAATTTGTCGATCGTTAAGGAGAAATAACGCTTAGTCACTCTGCATCGACGGGGCGCTTTGTACTGGTCTCCTCTACCACTTACCAGAATTTACAATCACTTGGGATACATGCTGTAAGGAAACAAAATCGACATTCATTAAAGAAAATGAGGGGTATGGAATTCTCAATGTATATAAAAAATTTCATTAACTCACTGATAGAATATCAATTAATAATTTCAAATATCCCAAAGTTCTTGTGTTCAGTACAGTTATGCATACTGAAAAAGTCTTTTCCCTGAACTTGTTGATCAATCCAATTCATATATTCAATGAAAATCTTAAACCCTAAAAGTTGTAAAAGCAACCTTCTCCATGACAGTTAATTAGATAGGAGCCTTCATATAGTCTAGATCAGCATTCAGCAAGTTTTGACTCTAAACAACCTCAAGAACAAAGAGTGAATATCATTTCATTATTTAAAAAACAAAATCATCGACTTGGCTTTTGTTTATCATTGCAGTATTTCGTTAACAATGATTCATTTTCGTCAACACGAATTGAAAATATCATAAAATAATAAACAATATTGTGAAATATTAAATACTATTTAGCTGTTTGTTTATTAAACATTTTCTTCCTGGTATTGTAAAGCATCACGTTGAAGGAAACTTTCGCTACCTTGGAAATTACAAAGAAGCAGGATGCTTAAAATCTGAAAGAAATTAAAAATAATAATCAGGAAATTATCAATTATGAAATCAAACATGTTCGAACTTAATTATTATAACCCCAAACAAGTCTTGTTGAGTCACATTTAGTTACATTTTGTTCGGGAAAATAGAGATTAAGTCATTCAGTTTCGTTTAAACCTTATTTCCTTTACATAAATGAAACTTTATAAATATGATAAAGATTTAATAAATTTACAAAATTTGTTTAGCATATTTACAAAATCTCCCAACATGGGCTGCAAGAAGGGGTACTAACGAGAAACTGATTTTCACACGTGCTAAAATATCACATATGATGAAGTGCCAATACATAGCAAATATTTGCTTTTAATTAAAATCTGAACACACCTATATATGTGTCTAAACCGAAATCAGACGTACATTGCTTTTACGACTTCTAGTTTTATACCCTCTTTAGCTCTATCAACTCAACTTTAAGTTATATCTTTTTTAATTAAATTACGGTTAATTATATATTCAGTAATTTCCCCAATCATCTTAAAGTTGCCCTAATGTGACGTACATTTACTGACAAGTGTAAACAGGATTGTGAGTGACAGAGTTTTCGTTTTTTCATATACTTGTACATTTTGTATACATATCTTAAAGATTACTAAATTAGCATTTGCGGGATACCGCAAAAGCAGAGGAGCCCCGAAACTGGGGGTTTCGCCTTCCCCTGTTCTGCCTTTCTCAGGCCTTAGCAAATTGGAAATTTGTTCGTGACCTTGACCTTTGACATTCAGGGTCACACAATCAATGAACACTTTTCATTGAGTATAACAATCGTGTATTGATTAAAAGTGTCACAGTTAAAATAAAGCACTTTTGCTAAACCATGCTGAAGTCATGACCTTGTTACGACATTGACCTTTGACAGATTGTATGGAAAACCTTTTCAATTTTTTTTTACTCTTTCAAGGATGATAAATACCAAGTAAGACCTTCATAGCACAAAAACCTTTCAAGTTATCGCGTTTACAAGGAATTTTTTACTGATTTTATAGCTCGTGACCTTGACCTTGGATCTTGAATGTGAACAGGTCATAGTAATTCCCCAAAGGTGTAAACACTTATACATGTTCATGAGTTCTGAAAAGTTTAATGGGATTAAGTTCTACCCAAATTAGGTGCACATTGCAATAACTCAAATCACATTACCTTGACCTTTGACCTTCAAGGTCACACAATCAATGACCACTTTTCATTGAGTATAACACTCATCTATTGATTAAAAGTGTTCATAGTTTAAAAAAAAGCATTTTCGTAAAACCTAGCTAGAGTCGTGACCTTGCTGTGACCTTGAACTTTGACAGATTGTAGGGAAAACCTTTTCAATTTTTTTACTCTTCTAAGGATAATATATACCAAGTTAGAGCTTCATAGCACAAAAACCTTTCAAGTTATCGCGTTTACAAGGATTTTTTTACTGATTTTATAGCTCGTGACCTTGACCTTTGACCTTGAAAGTGAACATGTCAAAATCGTTCCCCCGAGGTATAAGCAGTAAGTTATGAATAAAAGTTCTGAAACAGCTTAGTGGAAAAAGGTTATAGCCATTAGTATGAGTGCGGCGGAAATCGCACAGATACTGATAGCAGCCCCGTCCTTAGACGGGGCTGCTAATTAAGTGATCTAACAAAAAGAAATACTTGCGTTGCCAATTAAAAGTATGTTCTTATCATTACCAGCATTTCATAACCTTACAAGTCGAGTCAGACTTTATGAGTATCAATTTCATTGCTCGTATGATTTCTGCTCTATACTTGAAGAAATCATTTTTGCATAAAATTTGAATTATTCTGTCATTAGAATAACCCGAAACTTTGCATCGTACTTGTTGACTTGGTATCTTTGATTTGAATTCTCTCCGCCTTATCATGACCCGTAACTGCGACTTTATTGGGTTTAATCTCAATGCACTTTACATCAATTATTCCTAATGTTGCTATGATTTTTGAATATATTTGATATGTTTCAGAGTTAATACCGTGATTATCGTTTTATTATCATTATTTGTTTCTAAATGTACTTGCCACAATATTTTGCCTTAAAGTTGATGTTAACCAAGGTATATAACGCCAAAAATGCATAAAATATATTCACTCAGGTTGGTAAATCTTACCTTCATCTCCCATAAAGATCGTCGTTAATTTTTACACAACGTTTGTGTTGTATTTTGTCCTTGTATTTGTAAACGAAAAAGCTTTGAAGAAGGAAATAGAAACAGGAAGTGTTGAGTTGTGATAATGGAAATATTTAATTAATCATATCCGTTTTGAATCATCCTGTCACATACATTTCTCGAAAAAAAATAATTCCTGCTTAAATCCCGTATTTGTACAAAAAAAGTTGCACTGTATTTACAAATAGACAATAGGTAATCTAACTAAGGTGTGTAATGCAAAATTTGATATGTGTTCACGCGTCATCTGGTGGTATGTTTTTGGATAGATGAAAATTAAATCATCTTCCTTTGCGTGCAAGCCTTGGCCATGGAGACACTGGTGTACTGCTTCAGAGAGATAGGAGGTGTGTCCTTATATGAGATTGACAGGGCTAATCATCGGTATTATCACATGAAAGGATTATATCCGTCTTTCTTGTGGCTAAAAATCTATTTGAGAATTACGTCTGGAAAACCGCACATCAAATGTTACGCTGTTAATCAAGCAATAGGCATCGCTTCCTGACTGTGCTGAATTAGAGTTATGTCCCTTATATATTAAAACAATAGAGTGATGTCCCTTTTTGCACCAAAGAAGCTTAATTCAATAACATTCTCATATAATAAACAGTTATAGACTGCAGATTCGGTTGATCCAATGATTTGTCGACATCTGACACGTAATATCCAACACTCTTGAAGTCAATAATTGTTTAATAGCAAGGGTCTAGGCATATCTACCAATATTTAAATTCAGGTAAAGCAATCATGAAAAAGCTAAAATAACTTTTTTTGCAGTAATAATTTCTCTTTGCACCAACCTAACTCCAAAAAAGCCAATGTTTTGCCCATTGTAACCACAACCAAATGGTCCCCCACTCATTCAAAGCGTTTTTAGGATTTCCAACATCACTGGGTTGCTCTGACCTGCTTTAAGTCCCATCATAAACCCCATGGAGCATTTATAGGATGCTTATCAGCGGGTACTCGATCCGAAGTTTATTTTACGGTCGCTTCTGTTCTTTCCTTTTATGTTATCAGTCAAGACAAGGTAGATATATTGAGAATTCTAAACATTACCATGAGTTTAGTATTTTATTTATTACGCAACTCTCATATCAATATTTATGTAAATAAATCCTCAAAACAACAATCAGCTGACTTGGAATAATCGGGAACATGTGTGTTACCAAGTCATTGTTATCTAATGCGCCTTGAGCAACCACGAGTGGTTGGATATGCGCGCTATATAAATATCCATATAATAATAATAATGAGTAATCTCACCACGGTTGAGTAATAAAACTAGTTAACGTTATATAAATCAAATAAGACATGGTCTGTGGCCATGATAAGAATAAAGGATGTTTTCTCCCGTGATTTGCCCGCGGGTTTATGACCCTTGGACAAACATCTATTTCTTAATAACGACCATGGACCAGGTCTTATGCATAATATATTACTTGCGGTTTATCTTTACAGAATGTCTTTAATAATAGTTCTGCACATAATTCCTTTGTCCAAATTGCCCTATTTAGTTTAAACCTATGTTTGTATGAAAGAGTTACATGAATGTGGATTGACACAGGCTAATATTGATGCCCCCTTATTAAACTTGACAAAAGTCAATAATCAATAAAATATAATTAATTTAATAGTTCCACAAAAAAGAAACTACATATACTAACAACAAATATATGTTTGCTTATATATTTTTATGCATTTAAGATTGATATGTAAACGTAATCCCCAGATAAATGAATTTGTAAAGGATTAAAGGATTGATTTATTCATTACTTTGCAAGACTTCTGTACATAGCATAAATCAGAATTGTTCTAAATAGTATTTATATGATATTCTATTTAAATAATACAAATAATCACTTAAACGGGTATCGGGGGAACTGTAACAATTATTTAAAACTCAGGGAAATACTTGATTTTGAAATATTAAACATAATGATTTATTTATTTCACTTAAATTCAACAAAACAAAATATATGTATGAGCATTATGTGTGCAGTGCGAAAGTAGGCGGTGGCTACAGTATGCATTTTGTACTTAAAACCATACCCAGGTATTTGTATGAATTAAACAAACATACATGTGTGAGTAAACGTAATTTTTAATACACTTTACAACTCTTTTAAAATATTTACCATTCAAAAATATCTTGAACATAACTGCATTCAGTTTTATAAATATAATACGACCTTTTTAGTAGTTTTACCATTACATTGTTGTTTACATCCAGCTTTCAGACCTCGTTGTTCATGGCAACCATTCATAAAAGTGTTCTGTTCATTATCGAATCGGGAACTCTAAGTTCTGGTATTTGATGCAAGAACAAGATGTGTTTGTGAAACACTGATGCCCCCGGATATCAGTAAATTATAAGTTTATATTTTCTATGTACCTGAGATATTCCTGAAAAACAAAGATCTATCTCTTACCAATCACAAGTTATGGCCAAGGTTAAAATTTTTTGAAAAATGCTTGTTGCGCCAAGGTCAAGGTCCCGAGGTAAACAATTATGACCTCATTTATAAGGTCATATTTTCATGATATAAGACCATGTGAAATATCAAAGGCCTATTCCTAGCAATCAAAAGTTAGGAGCAAAGTTAAATTGGCTGACGGACAGACAGACAGGGCAAGAACAATATATCCCCGGAATTTCCGTTTCAGGGTCATAAAACTTGCGATAGAAATATCAAAACAAAGATATAAATATATAATATGATTTACGTTGCATCACAAGTTTTGCGAAGCTATGAACAAAAAAATAGGAGATAGACAAAATGATATATACATAATTCGATTCTTGTAAAAAAAGCTGAAAAATAACTTGATAAATCTTAAGTACATCCAAGTAAAACAGCTGATCTTATGTAAAAAATCTCTCTCGAAAATGACAACCTGGCCGGATAATGTGTCATCAAGCAGCCGGATGTTCATGGACTGCACGAAGTTCACGAGCCACTAAATTCGTGATTTTAACTTTGGCACGCAGCGAGCACGTGCTACAACACACTTTATAGTAATACACGTTCATACCTTAGTCAGTGCAGGGCCTTTGACATTCTCTCCCCACAGCGGTAGATCAAGTCATGTTGATTTAGCCTCTGTTCTATTACGCCGAAATCCGTGGGTTCCGGCAGTTTCCCCTGGCGGAAAAAACTTTCATCACAATACATTTGAATTTCTTTATCAAATGACAAGGCTTCTCGCATGGAAAGGGTGGTTCATATCACAATACCTTTGCATTGTTTCAGTAGCCAAAATGATGATTTAAAAACAGCGTCGCTGATTGCACAACTAAGTTTGATTGCCTCCAATCAGGTATCTCCCATTCTATCCCACAAAGTCGGCGTAATATAACAGAGGCTAAATCAACATGACTTGATCTGCCTCTGTGGGGTGAGAAAGGGCCTTTGAAGGTTTGTAAAAGATTATTCTACCATCCATGTGCAGAGTACTCGTTACTGAATTGCTACCGTGAAAAATCAGAGGGCGTTTAATTTGGTTATATGGTACTCTGTTTACTTCGTCAAACGCGCAGGAATTCAATCGTTGCCAAGCAACGGAAGTTCGCAAATATTGCTGTTGTTTCGGAAGTTTTCAAAAATAAGCCATGATTATGTTTACTGTACATTATTTATCAAATCAAATCAATCTTTCCACAAGCTAATCGGTTCAATGCTGTCAAAACCGGCAAAAAAGACGAAACTAACAAAAGCTCAGATTTCATGTTGGCAAGTTTGTCATTCAGTAACATATCGTTGGGCCAAAACGTTAAAATTTAAACATTTTAAAGGGAGAAAATATGATATCAAATTTACGCCCATGGGCTAAAATTCGAAAGTCAAAACTCGCAAGTTCTCGCTTTATAACGGCAGGGCTTAAATACGAGGATTCTCGGTAGTTTTCGAGACAAGTAACGTCATTCGAGATCCCTAAATACGCTAATACTGTATGAATGTCGCTCCGTGGAAATCGTGCACGGGCACCATGACACAGCACACCCGAGTCAATGTGAAAGAATATAGTTAAAATTTAAAATGAATGTTACGGTAGAATGAAGATAAACATGTTGTGTTTATAAATCAGCGGCATGTAACGGAATTATTGTAGCTATAAATTATCCATTAAAAGCCTTGACTTTAATTAAATTAGGCGCTATAATAATTCCGTTAGATGCCGCTGATTTCCAAACACAGTACGTTTATCTCCTAATTAATCTAGTGATACATATTACTCTGATCAAGTTAGATGTAAGTCAGTTGCTAGCATAACATTTGAGATGTATCTCAAATGTCAGGGACTATTTTCCCCGGGTAAATGCTCGGCTACGCCTCGTGCGAGTCTCTCAGACATACTGTTCCTGCAACTATCCAATACATCTATAACATTATACTAGTAAATATACTTTACATAGCGAAGTAGAGGTGTATATATATTCATACATGCTCTGTTAACTTTCTATTGTGATACATTTCAAAACTTAAATTGGGACATGTCTATCGCAACAGGCAGCTAAATACCAAAGGATATGTTCTTTAAGGCATAATCTATGATACGCCAATCGAGTATTTACATCAAGCCGTCTGTTTTGTTTAGTGGAAGCGTCAACTATCTGTTCGAAACTGGTGCTTTTATGACCGGAAAGTGAGCTTGCTAACAGGAAAACATTTTGTTGTTTACTCTTGATATTCCTTCCACTTCAAAATGTTGTTATACTTCGGCATCACAGTCTGAGTAAACCTAGCCTCAATATTATCCGTTTCACTCCTTTACTGATTCGAGAAAGGTCTAGTAGAGGGTCGCGTCAGCTGACCTTTCTGCGACCTTTGACCCTCCAACGTTATACCTGCGAAGGCAGACTATTGTGGCTTGGTAAGCTGAGTTCTGATTTCCGAGTGAAAGCTAAGATGAAAGAATGGAATTTGAATGTAGAAGCTGATGTTAATGCTAAACGACTATGTGAGCGTGTGCGAGATCTATGTATGCAGAAGTATGTCAGCGGATGGAATGAATCACTACGTCAGCCAAGCGGTAGAACGGGAGGTAATAAGTTACGAACGTACCGAATGTTTAAGAATGAGTATGGGTGTGAAAGTTACGTGAGTATGAGTATGCCCCGTTCATACCGCTCTGCCTTCTCCAAATTTAGATCAGGTACTGCTCCTCTGCATTTGGAAACCGGCAGATATACAAATAAGAATGTGAATGAGAGAGTGTGTTTTCAATGTAGTGAGAGTGTTGAGGATGAAAGCCATGTACTTTTACATTGCCCTGTATACCATGATCTGCGTGAGATTTTATATGAAAATGTCTGTTTTAGCTATCCCAACTTCCTAGATTTTAGTGATATTGATAAATTAGTTTTTCTTTTTAAGCACCCTGTATATTTTACCGCCAAAACCTGCTTTTATATCTTACAAAGAAGAAAGCATATTTTATATGGATAGTTTTTCTTATACTATTGTATATTAGTATATTGTTTACATCATATTTTAGTTAATTTAATATATTATAATATAGTCTCTCGTAACCCTTATAGGGTGGCTCACTTTTACGTTCAACTTTATATGTTTATACTTTTTAATGTATTTATGTGAGGTGAGACTTTAATAAAACATCTGTCTGTCTGTCTGATTGTTCAATTCGATACGTGGGCTGACGCGACCCTCTATTAGGCCTTTCTAGACTCAGTATAAGGTGACGTGACAAAGAAAAATTCAACGAATGATCAATGCCTTTGGTAATAATGTGACATTTAAGTCAAAACTGAATATTTGCACGGAGACGTCAACCATATCGCATGCATAAAATTGACCTATAATATATCTTGTTTTTCAATTCTCTCTAAGAAACCCACATGACACGTGGCAATGTTTACTGTTCATTTTTTCGTTCTTCAAGAACGAAACAATCAAAGGTTCCAAAAAAGAGAGTGTTACCTATTAAACTTTCTTTCCTGGCAAAGTGTGTTCTAAGCATCAACAACAGAAAACAAATTATGCTATAATTCAAGGTTTGTAACATTGATCGTGACCAAATCTATCATTAGATATTTGCTTCAGATTTAGACTTTTTAAAAGTCTGTTGTCTCAGTTCCAATCTTGCAAAATCTGTTGAAGGCACAACCTATACCGTCTTATACATTCACAGACTTGTTAGATTCTACTTGATTCTCCTGACCATATCTGTTGAAGGCACAACCTATACCGTCTTATACATTCATAGACTTGTTAGATTCTACTTGATTCTCCTGACCAAATCTGTTGAAGGCACACCCTATACCGTCTTATACATTCACAGACTTGTTAGATTCTACTTGATTCTCCTGACCAAATCTGTTGAAGGCACAACCTATACCATCTTATACATTCACAGACTTGTTAAATTCTACTTGATTCTCCTGACCAAATATGTTGAAGGCACAACCTATACCATCTTATACATTCACAGACTTGTTAAATTCTACTTGATTCTCCTGACCAAATATGTTGAAGGTACAACCTATACCATCTTATACATTCACAGACTTGTTAGATTCTACTTGATTCTCCTGACCAAATATGTTGAAGGCACAACCTATACCATCTTATACATTCACAGACTTGTTAGATTCTACTTGATTCTCCTGACCAAATATGTTGAAGGCACAACCTATACCATCTTATACATTCACAGACTTGTTTGTGTCTACTTGATTCTCCTGACCAAATCTGTTATAGACATCAACTGCAACCTATTCATATGCATGTCCAGCTTCACTAGCTTGTTTCTGATTCTTCTGAGCAAGTCTATGATACGTATCCACTTCATATGAAACATCTTCATCTCCAATCTTATCTGGTTTATCAATCTGACCGAGTCTATTGTCTATTGTTCCGACCAGCACCAGAAGTTATCGGGGCTCCAAGTCTGTTGTACTGTCCTTGATCAGCATGATCATTGAGAAGAAAATAATAATCGTTGATAAGGTTCTCTGGTCTTGTCATCATCTGTTCCAATCCTTGGGCGTTCCATGGTACATTCTTCTAAGCTATCGTAAACATGTCTATTGCTATTTGGATTCTGACGGCCAGTAGATTTCTCCTGAAATCCTCCTGCGAGTTCGTAATCAGTCTTCCCAATTGCAGAAGAGTCAATTTGACTACTGGACGCCTCGTGTATATCTTCTGCAATTTCGTAACCAAGGTTCCCTTTTTGTAAATCTTCATCTCTAATGTCCACATAGTCACCTGTTTCTGGTTTCCTGCTCTGAGATTCTGATATGACGTGGTACTCGTGATAATCTACATCCGGGTCCAATGAAGACATTTTTATCACGTCGGGGACCTCCACAGGCTGCGTATCAGAAATCAATAAAATCACTTAGTTATTTCTAATTTATCAAAGAATGATTAACACACAAGCAGTATTCAAAGACGATTTGCAAAGAATGCTTCGTATTCAATAACTGATTAGAAAATGATTTAATTGCAGTTATTTATCAGTTTTTACCGAAAGAACTTAGCACTATAATTGTAAAACAATACAAAGGAACATTCAGAAGCTTATGTGTAATGAACATTATTTCTCTAGCCTAGCATGATCCAGCGTAACATCAACTTGGATCTTTAAATATTGTATTTAATATATACCATGAGACTATGTTATTGATATAGCAATTATCCTAAGTCTTTCTTGAAGCTTTGTTTGTATCTTTATAAAATATTCAAATGCTCATGTGCTACCATCGGGGGCGGTTTGAGAATTTGGAAGTGATTACAATACAATATGTATGAAAGATTAAACATTTAAATTCACATTTACTATAAAGAATAATTGTAAATCAAGATTTTGGTTTATTTGACATACTCGTTTAATGCTTTCAAAAATATGAACACAATAATTTTAATCAAATCGGTTCAATGTAATGAATGATTCCCACCTCAGGCTTTGAGTGGCCAGAATATGACTCTCTGCTGTTGGCTTGCTGGCGTCTTTGTCTAAAATAACAACTCATGTTTGACTCATCATCGAGGTAGTCATTAACCAGAAGAGAATTCAATGAATGAGAGCTTGTCCTCATAAATAGGTGATACCATATTTACAAGTAGTAGATGCTTTACATTTGGATTGGTATATTTTCAAATGGCTATAAAATGCAATGAATAAAAAGAGAAGGTTAAACTTAATCTTCGAAGTTTGTTTCCTCATATAAATTTTTCTTCCAAAAAAAAGAAGAAGAAAAAAATGAAGGCATGTTTGCAATGTTTTCCGTTTTCCTTTCAGAACATTGAACATTGTATTGCTTTGATCTGAATACGTAATTAGTCGTTAGTAACCAACTTCAGAATAGCAAAAAGGGAAAACAACTGAACAATTTTGAGTTTATTTCATTGATTAACAAACCTGCGACGTCTACAGCTCCACCAGACTACGACGACTACGACGGTGATGACAACTCCACCCAGTAAACCTCCCACAATTCCTCCAGCTAACGTACCCGTGTCAGTCGATCCGATAGTAGGGCGGCTAGTAGGGCGGACGGTCCGTGGGGCAAATGAACCGCCAGTCGGGGAAAAGGTTGGTGGGGCCGATTGACGGAGAGTCGGGGAAAAGGTTTGTGGGATAAATGGACGGCCAGTCGGTTGAAAAGTCGGTGGGACAAATGGACGGACAGTCAGGGGAACAGTAGGTGGGAAAAAAGGACGGACAGTCAGGGGAACAGTCGGTGGGACAAATGGACGGACAGTCAGGGGAACAGTCGGTGGGACAAATGGACGGACAATCGGGGAAACAGTTGAAGGCAGAGAAGGAGGGACAACCTGGGCCAAGAACGGAAACATTGTAGAAGTTGGGAACACATCCGGGAGAATAAAAGAAGTTGGGGATACAGTCGGGAAGATGGAAGAGTGGGCGGTCGATCGGGAAGGCAAGGTTTCTTGGTTCACGTCTATCAAAAGACAGAAAACAGAGAACAAATAATGATTTCATTGAGAAAATGATAGAAACAAATGGAGAAGTAATACACGAGTTTATTTTGGATAACATGTAAAAATGTAGAACCAAACGTTCCCTTATACAGTCATTGTTTCGTCTTAAATATTGTAATAATGATTCGAAACATGTTCGACATGTTC
The DNA here is from genome assembly GCA_916613615.1 of Steromphala cineraria. Taxonomy (NCBI): domain Eukaryota; kingdom Metazoa; phylum Mollusca; class Gastropoda; order Trochida; family Trochidae; genus Steromphala; species Steromphala cineraria. The sequence continues at coordinate 2,955,287 of OU744726.1, forward strand.
GAATTCGACAAAATCCCTTTAGATATTTGGGAAATAAGGAGATTTTTTCGCTCTCTTAAAACAGAGTGAGATCAAGTCATGACATGTTGATCGAGCTTCTGTTCTTATTCGCCGACTTCGTGGGGTAGAATTGGAGATGCCTAATCGAAGTGTGCAATCAGCGACTCTGTTCTAAAATCATCATTTTGGCTACTTTTAGTACAAAATCATGACAAAGGGAGTTGTGATATAAACCACCCTTTCCATGCGAGAGTCGTTGTTATTTGCAATAAAAAAAATTCAAGTCAATTGCCGTTTGGTCTAACAAGACCAGAGGCTCGATCAATATATCATGACTTGATCTGCCTCTGTGATGAGAGAATGGGAGTGTTCAGGAAATTCAGAGCTTCAATTTCATAACGTCATATGACACACTGTCGTTGTGTAAATTAGGTCCCCTTGCAAAGCTTTGCGGGAGACGTAATGATTTCAGTTCCGTCCGTGGTTCCGTAAATCCGTAATTCCGTAAATCCGTAATTCCGTAATTCCGAAGTCTTTCGTTTCCGGGCCATATATTAAAAAACGTTCAATATTTCTTTACGAAACTTGGTATATGGTGAGATCTAGTGGTGGGCTGGTGCCTTTTGCTATTTTGGTTATTCAGGTTTTTTTTCTGGTTTCCATCGAAACAGTTTGAACTTAGTGCATATCGGGGTAGGGTCCTTTTCCGGGTCATATCTCAAAAACCGTTCAATATTTTATTACGAAACTTGGTATGAGTTCAAATCTAGTGGTGGACTGGTGCCTTTTGGTAATTTGGGATGGTTTCCATGGCAACAGTTTGAACTTAGTGCACTATGGGAGAAGGTCCATTTCCAAGCTGTAGCTTATAAACTTTTATATATATTTTACTCGGATTGGTATTTAGTAAGATCTAGAAGAAAGTGGTGCCTTTTTTTCTTTGGTTATTATGAATTTTTTCTTCTTCTAATTTTCATGGAAATAATTTGAACTTACATTAAGGAGGGTAGGGTGATTTTCTGATTAAAAAGAGACACAGGGGACATCACAGTGCATCATATGCACATATTTCTATTATATTTTATTTTTTCGTCTTTTCGTATTGTGTGCAGTGAAGAGAAGATATAATAGAGTTTGTAGTTTGTTTTCATATTCCGTTGTCCAATGATATATACCCAAACGTTGTTCTCGACAATGGTAGTTTAGAAAAACTTAAAAATATTTTGATTTCTTAGTTAGACAAGTCGCTACATATTTGTGGTCTAACTATCCAACTTAACGTTTAAACAGGCCGACGTGGTTTAACTATACTACTATATTACTAAAATGTTCACACTTATTTTCTACAAAATCATTTCGTTCAAGTTGAACCACAATAACCACAACCGGAAAATATCACGAATTATATCATAGGATTGATATTTAGACAATAACTTACGAGTGACGGGAAATGACAGATTATCTTTTCTGAGTTATATTAATTTCGTAATTCTCGAGCCTTGGACCAATCAAAAGACAGGAAAAGGTGTAACTCCCTAGGGAAAATACTACCCTGTGTCCGTTCTCCCTTATGGGTAATATTGATGTATATGTATCAGTTAGAGGGCCTGCCTGCACAAGGGCTTATCCTGGGACGTCATGTGAAAACAAAGAAAACGAGAGTTAGACAATTTTTAAGAACATACATGTATGAGGGAACAAAGCAAACGATACATACATGTACCATTCCAAAAACAAATTAAGCAATAAAGATTAGTTTGTTCTTTCAAAATTATAATAAACTGTCAACTAACATAATACCTTCACTTGCATTAACATGTTATACTACTGAATAGTGTCCGTGGTTTGTCTACCTACCCTCAGAATGTCTTATGCCAATGTGGAGACCAAGTTTAAACTACAGATTACGATTAATAATAATAACACTCTGTTGTTCTAAGTAAAAGTACATGGTTAATTCTTTTGTGCCCGTGGCACCCGGCAGCCATAGTGCAGCGCCAGTTACTACGTTGATTTGGCTTGACAATGCTGAATGTCAAGCAAGACAGCAACAACTACCACCTTTTAAAGTCTTTTGGTATGACTCGACCGGGAATCGAACCCCGATCTCCCGGTTGACAAGCGGACACTCTACCACTGAGCTACGTTCCCGGTAATAGTATTCAATATTCATGTACATGTAACTGAATTTAGTAAACAGAATAATGACAACAATATTGGTTATTACATAAAGGAAATAAATGAGAAATATGAACTTGACAGCAGCAACATTTTTGGTAACTCGTTATTTGACAGTTTAACCAAGTTTTCTATTTTTAATTCGGTGAGTGCTATATAACATTGTCGTCTGCAAGGAAAGAGCTCAGACAGTTCAAACAGAAGCAAAACCCCTGCTCTTAGATCACGCTTGCTGATATTGACATACAGAGGCGCAATCGCCACCGTACATGCAGATTTCCAGTGTCAACTACCTTAATAATAGGTCTTATCTTAATAATGTTATCATGGGAAACAGTCGTTAACGAAGAAGGTTTTTGACAATTGAACAATGACATTTATTTATAGTACCGTTTCTTTTGATTGTCAATTTGGCAAACTTGATACAAATAAACTAAAAAAGTTAAAACAGTGGAAGATAATAAACAAATTCATAATTTTGGATGGAAATATGGATGGAGATATATTTTCTTTTCTGATTTAGTATATGAAGCATTCACTACCTGGCAAAACAATAAACCACAGCAAGTTTTCCAACATTATGACCTGAATAGATTTATTATCGCAGGAGAGTGATTAGTAACACGTTACAGTACAGATGGCATTGCTGTGTTTCTACCATTATGACATTATAAACAAATAAATCACAAAAATGTTATGGATTTAATTATGGATAACTGTTTCTATATTTATTTCTCGTGAGTGGAACATTTAATCTACACATTAATATTTTTTCTTTCAATTTGACAAGCAATATTCAGCCATTGCAAGAGCAATATTAAAAACGCAAAGAATATAAATCGGAATGTCCTATTTCATTAATCTAATCCACTGTCAAAGGTATTTATGATATAAAATAAATATCAACCCTTATTCGTCTGGCTTTATTCCATCACTAGAATAGATATCAATTACTTCTCCTTAAACTGCAAGGCAAGTATTATACAGATAGTGTCATAATGCAGACATACAATTGCATGAGAACTAGAAGGAATAATTCACACATAAAGGTTTGTATCATAAAACAGATAGAAAGAACATGGATGGCAAAAGCTGGCTATAGCATCTTGACAGTAATAAAAAACAACACACCTGTGAACATGCTCCTAAAAAATGCACTAAATATTCCCAATAAAGATCTACATTCGATCCACAAATGTAACTCAGTAAGCCCATAGCTTTAAACTCGTATGTGACAAAGCAACAACTTTTGAGGAAGGAAAATTTAAGGAGGAAAGATCTAGGTGATATGGGATTTTTCAAGCGGAAAATATTTTTTTAATTTTTTTTATTTACCTTTTTTGTGGTACATGGGCATTACAATGGCTGGTATAATACATATGATATAAAACAGATACAAGGAATGATATACAACACAGGAAGATGAATCATAACATGGCAAGAAGCAAGGATATACACAGTTTGGCAGAGTAATGTCATCACATGGCATGAAGATATTCAATGGTAGAGGAAAAATAAACAATTTATTCTAACACATGAAGTCGCAACTAATCTTTAAATAGTAAGTGACACATTGACCAAAATTTCATAAATTTTGAGTAGTTACAGTTTGAGTATGAGTTGTATTTGTCAATATTATATGTTTTCTCTAAGTCTTTTTTAATGTTAAGAAAACTTGGTTTGAGCGGATAATATGTTAACAGTAACAATGGAATCCAAAAGAAAATATGCAAATGTGAACTGTGTTTCAAATTAAGAAGAACAGTATCAATCCTTTTGTAATGTCTGTAATGTGCCATTGGAATGGGGGTATTGAATCAATATATTACCATTGGAAGGGGGGTATTGAATCAATATTACCATTGGAATGGGGGTATTGAATCAATATATTACCATTGGAAGGGGGGGGGGGGGGGTATTGAATCGATATTACCATTGGAAGGGGGGAATTGAATCAATATTACCATTGGAAGGGGGGTATTGAATCAATATTACCATTGGAATGGGGGTATTGAATCAATATATTACCATTGGAAGGGGGGTATTGAATCGATATTACCATTGGAAAGGGGGTATTGAATCGATATTACCATTGGAAGGGGGGGGGGGGGGGGTATTGAATCGATATTACCATTGGAATGGGGGTATTGAATCAATGCTGGTTGAAGATCTGAAACTCGAAACGGTTATAAAAATCTCCGCCTTTGCATGTTCTCTCTTAAATGCATTCTTAAAGTTTCACCCCAACCCACAGTAATAAATATCGCCTTGGCAGTCTCTCTCTTAAATGCATTCTTGATGTTTTCACTCGTTCATACTAATAAATATCGCCTTAGCAGTCTCTCTCTTAAATGCATTCTTGATGTTTTCCCTCCTTCCCCCAGTAATAAATAGCGCCTTAGCTTTCTCACTTGTATATGCATTCTTAGTGTTTTCACTCGTTTTACAGTAATAAATGTCGCTTCAGCTTTCTCTTATATCCATTCTTGATGTTTTCACTCGTCCTGAGTAATAAATATCGCCTTGGCATTCTCTCTCTTATATGCATTCTTGATAATTTCACTCGTTCATAGTAATAAATATCGCCTTGGCATTCTCTATCGTGTATGCATTCTCAATATTTTCACTCGTAATAGTTATTGCCTTGGCATGCTCTCTCTTTTATGCAGTCTTGATGTTTTCACTTGTCACCAAAGTCGTCAGTTTGCTTCAACTTGTCTTACTAAGTATGTGTGCATTTTCGTGATGAAAAAGAAGGTTGTTTTATCATTATTTACGTCACTTTTACTCTTTAAAAAGAAATATGCATGCTGTTATTCTACCGGTACACTAACAAAAGGAAATGACAATTTGCAACCAAACAGAGCATGAACAAAGTAATTAAAAGTTCTATATGTAATGAATGACTATTTATACAACTACAAACCCATATGTTTATGTAAATCATACATTTCTGGTATTTCATTTTTTTAAAAATAACGAATTATTACATGTTTGAAAGAAAACCTTATTGTTATCTTAAACGCATTGTCAGAAGTTGAAAAGCTTATACATTATGAATCAATTAGGAAGGGGAAACGGATATACCACTCGCGCAAATTTCTTGTATAACCCTCGCTCTCGCTGGGGTAATACAAAAATTCAAACTCTCATAAATGTTACATGACACACATTTCGTAATAATGTCTATGTATCAAGTCACAGGAAATTGTCAGTAATTTTACGGTTATATGGAAGTAATGTGATAAAACAACAATTCGTTGATAATTTGTCTTTTAACTGAAAAAAAAAACCTGTGGGAATTTGATTTAGATGTTATAGGAGGAAGTTGCAATCACATGTCAAGATGTCAATATCAAATAGTTACGTGTCTCAACAATGGACTTAACTCAACAATACACGGTGAGTGATGTCTCATAGATAGGGAAGTGATAGGGAAGTAAAATGTGCATAGGGAACAAATAATCTAAACAGAACATCAGGTTACAATTGAATGATCATACTCTTCATTTAAAAATGTAATTCGATACATGTATGTATGAAATAAGTTTCGAAACTGTATGCTCTACTAAACACGCAACATACATTCATTATGAGTTACCATTTTACTTACTTTGTGTACTATTTTAATTCATATGATTAAGAAACATTTCAAACTCTTGGGTTGTATAAGAGTAGGCAAGGGGATATTTTTTATGCTTACTTTATGGTAAAAAGACGCGACCAGTACAACGTTACCAAAGCTTTAAACTAAATAGTCCTATTTATGAAAACTTGTATCAAGCTTCGTGTCTGGTTGATGTCCAGACTATTGACTTCCTTGTTAACAGGAAGAACCACTCGGAATATGAAAATATCTTACAGATGAAAAATGAATCACATTGTCTTGTGTGACTTGATAAAGAGAATGCAATTGTCATTTAAACGACGTTCATTTTACTTGAAGTCGGTGTTTGGTATCCATGCCTACATTTTTAATGTCAATGGGTATATACTTATTAGTTCAACTCTTTCCAGTTTAATTTCAAGGAAATAAGTTCATAAATAAGTTCATAAATAATTTATAAATATTATCCCCACTGTTAAGTATAAACATAAATTGTTTTCGATAATACCCTTGGCAATCTAACTTTTAGCTTAAGTTTAATTGTTGATGTCTTTGTCTTAGATACGAGATTATCAAAAGTGTCTAGTTCATGTATCAGGGTTCTTTAGGTGAAACGATTCCCTATATCGAAAGTAAAAGGATATTTTATGAAAGGTCACCATAGGACAAGAGCTAGGCTATGTTCAGTATCATAATGTCATTTATGAGTCTGGTACTTTATCATTTAAAGGGGCAGTATCACGTTTTTTTGAAAATTTTATATTTTAAATTTTTCAATGATCATTACGTAAATAATTAATGTATTATTTTGAAAGTGTCTAAAATCTCATTAGCCAAACCAATTATCCATGGTGAGAGACAAAATCATAAAGATTCACAAAAAGTCCACTGACGGCCATTTTTGTGTGAACACCTTTAATTCATTTTGTGTAAGAAAATGAAATCGCATGGCTGAACGTTACATTATATATCTGACTTATTACTGATTCATTTAGTTCAAATACATTGTCTTTCAATTGGAACCATTTATTTTTATATTCCTGACATCACCTTATATCACCCTTAATAACATGCTACTGCCTCTTTAAGTTGAAGGGAATTTAAAAGTTTCATAAGGCAGTCATAGCAATACATGTAACAAGATACCGCTTCATAACACGCAAGTCGTATCTCTCAAGGCACATCTTGCATAACTTGGTAATGTATTACATGTTCATTGTGAGAAAATGGAGTCATCTTTTGTGCTTTCAATAAAATTAAACTTGTTATGAAATAAATCTGTTCTATTCTGAAGGACATTGCTACCTGAATAAAGCAGCTATCTTTTCATGTCGGTTGTGATGAGAATATCTCACCTTAATGTGTACTATCGGCAAGTCATGGTCTGAATGAATGAATGAATGAATGGATGAATATCTTTATTTCCTCCGATAAACGGAAATCACATTAATGTAATTACAAAGAAATTTACAAAAGCATCAATACAAAATTCATAAAACAAAGCATACCAGAAAATGTATATTAGAGATGATTTCAGTGTATAGATAGGTAACAATAATACAATATTTTCTTTGTTGACATTGTCATGTCAGGTATCAGATTAGTTCCACTGAATAGAACTATAATATCATCATCATCATCATCATCGTCATCAAGCATTTCAATTTGAACAAACAAATCGGTTGTATAACTTAGATTATCGTAAAATACAAGACAATTGACCATACAAATTAAATTATTTTCAACAGAAAACAGAAAAGATAAAAGCATGCACAAATTATAAAAAATAAACTGAAGTACAAAAGAAACTACACACCCAAGTAATTTGTTAATAAAAGACAACAAGACAAAATTTCCAGCATTTCAAAGGTATAATATTAATAGTGAACCCTATTCAAACATGGCAAGGACAGGTATTTACTTCTCACTTCACACATCACTTCTCTACTTCTCATAGTGTCCACTAGGGGTATAATTTGAAATTTACACTCATTGTTTCTGCAATATTCCGTGGTCTGATGTCCATAAATGAGGAGTTAGTATCGGGTGTGACCCCATTACTGTTAATGCACGCAAAGACACGTCTCCTCATTGAGAAAGTCAGACGTCAGATGACGTTATTAGGGATACGTTGCCACTGTTCATGTAGTGCCTGTTCCAGCTGTTGTAGGTTGACTGGTTGCTCTAGGCGACGTCTAAGTCGTCTTCCCAAATGGTCCCAAAGATGCTCGATGGGGGATAAATCAGGGGAACGTGATGGCCAAGGCAAAACCTGGATGTTTTGTTGGTTGAGGAAGTCCATGGTGATCCTGGCAGTTTGTGGTCTGACGTTATCGTGTTGGTAAATCATCCCTTGGTGCTGCCTCTGTATGAAGGGGACAACCACAGGCTGCAACACTTGATCCCTGTATCTCTGGGCTGTAAGGGTCTGACGAATTGTCACCAAATCGATCTTCTGGTCGCCGCAGATCCCGCCCCAGATCATGATGCTGCCACCGCCATAGGGTACCACTTCTTGGACATACGCTGCAGCCTGTCTCTCGCCTCTACGCCTGTAAATCATCACTCTGCCGTTTGCTGTGAAGAGGTTGAATCGACTTTCGTCGCTGAAGATCACTCTTGCCCAATCACGACGTTGCCAGCGTCTCACTCTCCTTGCCAAGTGTAGACGGTCCAGGCGATGTTCGCGAGTCAGGGTCATTCCGAGGAACGGTCGGTAAGCCCGAATACCGGCAGCTCGAAGACGTCTCATGACAGTGTTTCTGCTGATGTGGTGTCCTAACGCCGTCGATGCCGTTGACGCCATTGTGACGAATCTGATGCGCAGATGCAGTGTGCGCAGATAACGGTCTTCAGCGGGGGTCGTCACCCTCGATCTTCCACTTCTAGGACGGTCAGTCTGGTTATGACGTTGAAGCCGTCGAATGACCGTTTGTCTGGTGTGGCCAAACCTAATGGCAATTTGGCTGTTTGAAACTCCAACTTCAGACATTCCAACGACTCTTTCTCGCTCTGCTGCTGTTAAACGTGGCATTTTCTCGTGCTTTTTTCGGAACACTCGTAGTGAATGGTAGAATTCAGTGGTTTTTATACTCTTAGCGCGCCCAAGTGATGTAGAAATTGAAAAAATCGTGATTTTCAAAAAAATCACTTTTACCTGAACTGACATGCCTCGGATGCGTTTTGACGATATAATTTTATTGTTTCCGTTCGTAACATTAGGATAGAGCATAAAAAAATGCTACTTTGTAAATGAATATGAAATAATATGAAAATCTGTGGGTGTGTACTTTCTTTTGTACTTCAGTTTAGGAAATATGATATATAAAAACAACGTTATATGTGTTCTTTCTATGTACAGTAAAAACAAATAGACTTATGGTAAAATCTCACAGCATCACAACAGTCACACGTTTGTACGAAGTGAGAGAGTAAGCTTGAGCGTATGGGACCAAGGTTACAGCAAGATAAGAGCCTGTAACTGGCTATTTGAACTGATTGTTTCACAACGACAATCAAACATTGTAAGTCAGTAAATCAAAGACATATTACCAATATTTGTTAAGTTGCTTAACGAACAGCGAACAATTAAAAAAAGTCAAGTTTGTACTCACTAGTTTGTTTGTCATGTTACAGGCTGCTATGATGGATAGAGCAACTTATATGGTTAGACAACTACCTCATTCTAATAGATGCGATGTTTTGGTAAAATAACATACATTGTAAACACGCATGTAATCATTATCAAACAAGTTCTCGCATCCAACGGTCGGGTATATGCACCGAAACGTCGCATCCCTTACAGTGAATAAGTTGTCTCGTTATAGTATTTAACTGTCTGGTCTCTCTTGGAGACCTGCATGTCTTGTGACTTTTTACTGTTCTTGTTTCTTTTGTTCTTCAAGGACGAAATAATCAGAGGTCTTATTATCTTGAGTCTCATCTTTGGCATTCGTTCCACCCTGACAAAGTCTGTTAAAGGCACCCCCTTTTTATATGCATTTCAAATTTTGTGAGCTTGTTTCTAATTCTTCTGACAAAGTCTATCATACGTATCCCCTCCACGTTAAATCTTGTCATCTCCAGGCTCTTGTTTGTCATCAGTTACATCGGTTCCATTCAGCCCGAGTCTATTATATGTATCCTGGCCAGTTACAGTAGGTACAGAGGCTCAGCGTTTGTTTTACTGTTCTTGACCCCCTTGCTCTTCAAGGACGAAATAATCAGTGGCAAGATCCGGTTCATGTCGATGGCTTTCTCCGATCTTATCATAGTTTGTAACCCTGCTTGAACGATTGTTTCCGTCTCCTAGCCTATTATAATCATCATCATTGTCATTTTGATCATGGCGGCCGGTCGGCTTCTCTTGTTTACCTTGTTCTTCAAGGACGAAATAATCAGTTGCAAGATCCGGTTCACGCCGATGGCTTTCTCCAATCTTATCATAGTTTGTTCCTCTCTTTGGACGATTGTTTCCATCTCCTAACCTATTGTAATCATCATCATTGTCGTTTGGATCATGGCGGCCAGTCGGTTTCTTTTGTTTACCTTGGTCCTCGAGGACGAAATAATCGGCAGAAAGATTCTGTCTGGGACCACCACTTTCTCCAATCTTATCATAGTCTGCTCCTCTCCTTGGACGATTGTTTCCATCTCCTAACCTATTGTAATCATCATCATTGTCGTTTGGATCATGGCCAGTTGATTTCTTTTGTTTACCTTGGTCCTCGAGGACGAAATAATCGGCAGAAAGATTCTGTCTGGGACCACCACTTTCTCCAATCTTATCATAGTCTGCTCCTCTCCTTGGACGGTCGTTACCATCTCCTAACCTGTTGTACTCATCATTTACAGATGGACTCAGGCGACTGGTGGACGTCGCTAGGAAGCCTCCTGCAAGTTCGTAACCAGTCTTCCCTGTTGCCGAGTTCTGTTCTTTAATGTCTACTTGACTCCTGGACGTCTTCTGTATGTTACCTGCGAGTTCGTAACCGGTGTTCCCTCCCTGCAAGTCCTCATCTTTAATGTCCACATAGTCACCAGTTTCTGGTTTGCTGCTCTGAGATTCCGAGATGACGTGATATTCTACATTCAGACCTGATGAAGACATTCTTATCACGTCGGGGACCACGGCAGGCAGCTCCTAGGAAAAACATGTAATCATTTATCCATACATCCTGTAACATAAGCGTATTTTTTCATCTATAACAACCATACCGTGATACACATCTGGCCAAATGCCTTGTAGGTAGCTTGTGTTTGTTTTCAGCCAATGAAATACCGTTATTCGAGGACCGTGAGCAAAACATCCCGACCATTGCATTCTTATACAGGGCTCGCCGTTATTGCTGGATGCAAGCAATTTCATTGGCTGATTATATAAAGAGAACAATCTATTGGATTCTGTTATTGATTATGTTACTGATTGAAGGAAGAACACCCATTTGACATTTATACAGATGTATATGTTTAGTATATGATGATTAAATACTCATATATTGGAATGACCTGAAATAACAATATATGTCAAACTATACTCCATAACAAATAAGAACCATAAATGTCCAAGCCATGTGCTTAATCGAATGATCAGGATATCAAGCGATAATAAAAATTGGTAGAAATTGCATGGGGATAACACAACCTTATGGATAAGCTATCTACATCAAATTCTTAATGTGATACCATGTATGTACAATATGGCGAAGTAACTGTGAAGAAATTGTGAGTTGTTTACAACATTATAGAAAATAGAAAATTCTTAGAAGGGATCGTTACTCAGATTTAGAACATTGAATCTTAAGTTGCTGATAATTACGTAATTTATTGTGAAGTTAAATTTTTAACTTACGTTTAATATAGAAATTGCAAACTTTAAATAAATTTAGTTTGGTGTTATCGATTCAGAATACATTTTCCCAATTAAGAAAAGTTGTCAAGTATAATGAAATTAATTCAAAATGACAAATGTGCAAGTACCTTTGTCTTTGATGGGGCCGCATGTGTTTCTCTGGAGGTGGCACTCTGGCTTCTTTGTCTTGATTAACAAAAATGTCATGTATAGTTATCATTAAGGAAGTTAGAAGCAACGGAAGTTTGCATATTATGGATGAAATTCTTTTCTTTTATATAATAAGTTATTTTATCTATCATATTCATACATCATATTAATAAATATGAAATAAGTTAATGTGTTCTGATAAATAGAAACAAGACATATACATCCATCACAATTTTCACTTGATTCATATTTGCAAATTGTTTTGTAATGACTAAATTTGAAACAACAAAGAATTTCTTAAATTGTTGAAAATAGTTTAGAGCAGCACTTCTATTTGCCGAATTTTGTTTTCCACCTGTAAGATGAATTCTGTGAAAACAAATGGATAAAATGGTTCCATACTATCTCTTACTAGACAATCTGATCAAAATACCGTTACCTCCGATTAATGAAAACAAAAAATAACGATTTGATGTATTATATTGATTTACCAACCTGCGACGTCTACAGCTCCACCAGACTACGGCGACTACGACTGTGATGACAACTCCACCCAGTAAACCTCCCACAATTCCTCCAGCTAACGTACCCGTGTCAGAACTGGAGGTGGAACCTTGTTGAGTCTCGTCTAGATACAGACAGAAGCACACAAACAAATTTTAAGTAATTGTGAGTATGTAAAACAGTATTTTTTCACAATTTTGGATGACATATTTTTTTTGTGTGTGCAAACGATATAGGGAAAATTGTGGCGTTTCCTGTGATCGATAAATATTTATGTTAGTTGTTTTTTGGGGAACTAGAAAAACGAAATAATAGAAACATTTTCACATTTGAATTCATTTGACGAACGAACCAGAATTATTATTTTTAAATTATAATTGATAACCCAATCCAGCTTATGTTGTAGAAGCACGCTTTGTGTATTTTATAAAAATATCCCCATTAAACACCTGTTGACAAGGGTAAAACATCTCATTCGCAAGCAAATCAAACGTAGACGTAGAATAGAGTTGGATGTATCAAGTAAAAACTGCATATGACATTTTAAGTGTAAACATCTTTAATTAAATCGTAGGAGTGAAAGAAAGTGCTATGCATAACCTAACATCACCGAGCTTGTACATCTGTTTAAGAACTCAGTTTATTGAAAGAATTAGGTTGCATGACTGGCAATTCGTACCATATGTTGTCGTTTTTAATTTTCCCCTTTTCCCTTGAGTTGATGATTTATAAAGCATCTCAAGACTTAGAAAACTGATGCATAAACTTGTAAAGTAGTGCAGTACCTTGTCCGCCCTGTCCGCTCGTCGTTAAAGTAGTGTCGGGTTTGGTTTGAGCCGGGGTTGATCGTGTACTAAGCGGTGCAGAGTGAGTGTCTTGTGTCGTTGAGGTTGTGCGGACAGAGTTGGCTGTGGTTAGTATTGAGGGAACACTTATGGGCTCAACAACGATTACGTGTTAACTTCACTTCATAAGCAATTTTAATATAAGTGACACTAAGTGTTTCATATATAATATTTGTAGGTTTTGATAGATGGAAACAATTTAAGAGATGCTGCACTTTAATCTAAACATCTCACTAAGTTTTAACACTCAACAATTCAATGAACATTTACGTTTTCATGACTCTAAAAAAATATCCTACGAGGGTTGCATAAATTTTCAGAGGACAAAATTCATTTAGTGGAAGTTTTCACAGCGAAATGAGGCTGTCCACTTATAACTGATTACCAATATTGGTTATTATACTAAATTAGGCATCAATGAACCGTTCAGGACAGTCAGGACCTTGTCGAATTTCCCCACAGTTTAATCGAAAACCTTAGTGTCACTTTGAAACTTTGTGCCATGTGAGAGAAAGAGAATTTAATACACATTTACGAATCCTAACTTAAATGTAACGAAGTTAACTTTCAAGTATGATAACCTTTAAATGTTAAAGATGAAATTAAATCGTATACGATTTCTGACAATTTTTCTCACACAGGATACTAAAGGCTCGTAATTCTGATGTAACTAGGCAATGCTGTTCTTCATTTTAGCAGTATAGTTAACAAATTGGAAAAAAAACTTACCTTTACAACCGCTAGTTCCAGGAAAAAATGAGAAAAAGAAACAGCTTTAAGTATTAACAATGTTGTTGTATAGACATTATAAGAAGGTTCAGATCGATTTACCAATGCCCAATCTTAGTTACTTTGTTTAATTCGTTATCTTTGTTTGTAGTCTTCGTCACTGGAGGCATGTATATCAGTTATAACGTGTAATGGTACCTCACCAATCATAAATCTAGCTATGTACATTAAGTATGCACAAGATCTTCGTGGCGAAATCTAAGTCTATACTACACTAGTTGTAAAATCAATTGTGAAACTTGAAATACTATCTATAACATGAAACTGTAGGCCTTGAATACAATAAACTGTGCCTGTCTGTCTGAATGCACACCGTGATTTCTCTCAATCTATTAGAATTCAATCTATAAGTGTCAATGTGATCAAAGTAAATCAGTGTATTCACTTAACAAAGAATGTGTTTTCTGAATTATCGACAATAAAGAGTAATTAAGCAAATCTTAATGGTTGTTTCTTTCTCTAGTTCGATATTGTTTTTGTGCTACAGTGAAAAATAAAAATACCCTGTTATACAGAAACTATCAATAATCTAAATGCTGTCATATTTCGTTAACACAAAGTATATATATGGTCTAGTTGCAAGGATTTCGTTAACACAAAGTATATATTTGGTCTAGTTATTAAGCACATTCTATTCTTTTAAAGATTGTCAGTCAAATTAACAAAATCGTTTGCTATTTTTATGATCGTTAACTTTAGTTGAACAATTTTGATGTCTTTATGACAACTTCCAAATGATCATTCTAAACATATATGGTTTAAATGCTGAGGAATACATGGATGACAACTTCGTTGTTCATTGTATGCGCTTCGACACAGAAGTTGTCATCCATATATTCCTCAGCATTATTGTCATTCCAACTTCTAAAATGCCTCTCAAAGAACATATATGGTTTTGTTATAAAACAGATCCCATTCTTTAAAAGGATGTCAATCAACTTAACAAAATCAACCCTTGCTATTTATTAAGCTCTTGACTTTAGGATTACCCCAAAAGGAACATACTAAAGACTGCCCAATCACGATTCATGTAAAGTTTATGTTTATGATTCGGATACGTGATCACTACTTTAAATATATATGCTTACCAACAAGAGGTTTTCATGTTAACTTCAACTCTGTAGTCGTTGGTCTTTATTTTACATTCAATTGTGGGCTCTTCTGAAAAATCAATTCATGAACAGTTATTCAATACAATAATGAATCGGAAAATACATGGTTCACATGATGTAAGCCATGATTTAAGTCTCGAATACTAACACAAATATTTAGATAATAATCTCACTTTGTTGTACGATTCACAAATGCACAAGTGTTCACTTCACATAAATGTTGCAACAATTCGTTGCTTTTTAAATGATATTGTTTTAATTATTCCACACAAATTGTATATCATATGGTAGAATATGGAAGATATCATAATTTCTTAAATGCAATTGCTTTATGATAAATGAATTGGTAAATGTGATTTTCTTTGCCAAGGTGGGGCTTTAGGGAATATCACAGTCGAAAGTGTCATATTTTTTATAATTACCTCTACATTTGTTTTGCATTGGCCCGTCATTGGTTCCTCCAGAGCTGTGAGAAGGAATTGAATAACATAACTGGTTTACTTGTGTAAAGTGATATGTGTTGTGTCACAAATCTGACACATAGGGACATAAGAATGAAGCCTACATACAGTAGAACACGGATATAACGAACTCCAAGGGACAAACGAATTTAGTTCGCTATATCAGATGTTCGCTACTCGCGTTTAGCTATCATATACATAGGGCTTTTGAGGGGACTTGAAATTCTTTTTACTTTATCCCATTGTTCGCTATATCCGAGTTCTACTGTAGTCAAAACCTCTCAAAGACACCAAACTGACAAACCCAAGCACTGGGTTGAAAATTAGCGAAAGTATCGTCCTTTTAGCAAGTAACGGCAGCTAATATGTTTGTGATTGACAATGGCTTCTATGCTTTTCAATGAAAATAATAATACCTTACCCCCTTGGTGACAAAAGAGATGCTCTTTACATTCACAAGAAATATCAAAATTGGAAAAGTCAAGGGAAATATTGTGTTTAGTTATGAATAAACAGAGTAGGTACACTTTAGTATATTATATATAAAGCATAGTTATTTACCGTGCAAAACTGAGTCTATAACGTTAAGTGCTCTTTCATGTAGCTCTTTGATGAATTAGACTTTTGATTGCTGATTTGGTGTCGTTATTTCTCTTAATTGTGGATTTCATCATCGAGGTACAAGTTGAGGAAATACCTACCAACACGTCTCCTTTGTCATTTCTATTACATATTTAGGTCTTTTTCTTCTCTTTTCTTCCAAACATCTCATGTTTAAATTTTTCCCCGAAATATCTGAAATAGACATCCAACAGACAGGTAAGAAGATAGTCCATGTTACCTGTCACGTCAAACGATAAATATAATTTAGTAGACATTGTATATTCATTAAAAAAATCAATTTGGCTCCAAAGTTGAAAATTAAGAAATAGTTACATGTTGAAAGATAATTCCACCGGGGGTAAAACAATGCAATATCAATGTTTATTTGAAGTGGCAAGGTTGAATTTCGCAGTCGTTTTAGATACCCAGTCATATTTTTGTGTATCCGTGTTATGTTTCGGTTTTTTATTCTGCTTCAGCAGGGGTTTCATAATTGATCAATTAATTTCGTTTTTAAAAATGATAATCAACGTACGATGTTCCATTTGGCACCACTCTTCAAAGTTAGAAGCGACATCACAACTTCCCGATTTGCAATTAGACAAACACACTCCGTCTACAAAGCTGAAAAGAAGATATATATTTATTAACAGCAATTTTTTTTCTCGACCCGAAAACAATTGCTGTTCTCTCTTGAGCCCAACTCACACTACACACGATTGAAGAATGATACCAATAGAATTCGATCGTACTGATGTCGTAATCCGGTTTAGAACGATTCGTTATGCAAATACGGTTTCTTTGCAAGAGGTGCACGACGAGCCTTCAATCGTTGTACCAAGAATTGACACGATCATAACACAATCAACACAAAATAAACACGACGCTAACACAAAAGCATCACGAGCAGTGTACGAACAATGCACGATTATAAAGTTGGTAAGCTGTTTGTATGGTCATTGCTGGCGGTGTTGCCTGACTCTGAGAGTGTGGGTTCGAATCCCGCATGGAACTCGGCCCGAAAAAGCACAAGAATCTGTACTATTGAAGATAGTGTGATCCCAAATGTATCACTGTTAGACAAAGCAATTGCTTCAAATCCAAATTCTCCCCACATATGTGCTATTA